>JAKOGI010001514.1:12500-224676 GCA_029747015.1 Carnegiea gigantea
CAGGAATCCTAAGTTTAAGTTCAAGATGTGCTCTTTCCATCAAGACCTCTTGCAAGTCATTTGGAGATCATTTGACACCTCAAATCATCAAACAAAGTCAGCAACTCTAATCTGGCGCTTAACTGGACACATCCGAAACAAGTGGCTATTTGGTGGCCCATTTTTCCTCCATTTAGTTTGAAAATTTTATGGTTTGAAAGTACTTTAAAAATATTATCAAGTGGCCGTAAAAAACCTCAGCCAAATTACACACATGAGGAGCTATTAACCACCAAAATAAGGAATAAAACACCCTTTTATCCGGGCTATGGCAGCTGGGTACAAGGAGAGAGAATTGAGATGATTTTAGCTCTAATCTATGCCTGGCCACTTGCAAGAGTCATCATGAAGAGTACTTAGCTGCAAATGAAGCTTTCCTTGGCCCGTAAGTCAACACATCATCCTCAAGATCAGCATTGAAGAGTTGTCAAGAGGAGGATGCATCTACCCTTTTATGTTTTGATTTGATCTTTGTATTTTTGCCTAGTTTAGCTTGTGATGTAGCCTAGGGCCTATGTTTTAAATTTTGAAAGCCTTGTATTAAGCCTCTAAGGCCCCCTTTGGCCGGCCACAATGCTGAAAATTTGAATGAAGTTGAGCTTTGCTCCTTTGAACTCCCAAACTCTCTTCTAGCTTATCTCTTCCTTTGGCCGGGTTGAGTGGTGATCTAGTAAGAGTCCTAACTCCCGTTCTTGGTGGTGATTCTGTATCTAAGAGGTTGTTAAGGGCCCTAACATCATTCCTTGGTGGTGTTTCTGTATCCAAGGTGGGTGTTAGTTCTGGTTTGCTATCCACAATCAAGGGTGAGTTTGTGAATTCAAAGTTGTCTTGCTTTTCATAATCTTCTTCTATTTTCCTATCCTCTTGGTTTCCCCTTGAGGATACATCATACTTGGTATCAGAGCTAAGGCTTCCCTAGGCCTAAGCTTGCTGCCCAATGCCCTTCTAAACACCTAAACACATTTCCCCACAAAAACACCAAAACCGTGCCCCCCCGTTTTTCACAGGCCAGAACGTCAGCACGGTTCCCCCGTGCCAAGGCGCACGACCGTGCCACGTCTCTCCCAGCCACATCCCAACTTCACCCACGTCCAGCACTTGAACACGGTCACCCCGCGCCAAGGCGCACGACCGTGCCACTTCTCTCCCAGCCACATTCCAGCTTCACCCACATCCAGCACTTGAACACGGTCAGCCTGTGCCAGAGAGCACGCCCGTGCCACATCCAATTCGTGAAGTTCCACCTTGTTTCAACATGAGTGCTACTAGTATGACTTTGGAGGAGAAGTTTGAGGCCCTTATGAAGAACTATGAGGCCTTGAGGCAACAAAATGAAGAGGTCAAAGGTCAAAATGAGTACTTGAGGCGACAACTCGGAGAATCTTTGAAGCAAAAACGCAAGGAGATTAGGAGTTCCCGATCTTCTAACTCCTCCGATTCCGAGCAAGAAATGAGAACGGCCCCACGCTTGAGCTCATCAAGTAAAGAAGAGGCCTATCGAAGAATGAGGAGAGGAAGGAAAACAACCTCACACCATGGAGACATCAAAGTAGAGATCCCGGAGTTCGAAGGGAGGCTAGACCCCGATGAGTTTTTGGAGTGGTTGCAAACCGTTGAGAGGATCTTCGACTACAAGGAGATTTCGGAGGGAAATAAGGGGAAACTTGTTGCCCTTAGACTTCGTCAATATGCTTCTCTTTGGTGGTCCAACCTTTGTGCTAAGAGAGCTAGGCAAGGGAAGGGAAAGATTTGAACATGGGAGAAAATGAAAGCCAAACTTAAAGCCCATTTCTTACCCCCATCTTACCTACAAGATAACTACTCCCAACTTCACAACCTTGTCCAAGGTAGCATGAGTGTCGAGGAGCATACTAGAGAGTTTGAAAAGTTGTTGATCAAATGTGATTTGAAGGAGCCCGAAGAACAAACCATAGTGAGGTACTTGGGAGGGTTAGATCCTAGATATGCTCATGTGGTAGAATTGCAACAATATACTACCTTTGATGAGGTGTGTGTCTTAGCCCACAAAGTGGAACAACAAAGAAAATCCAAGCTCCACAAAAGAGAACCTCTCAAACCCTTTCCCAAGAGCCAACCTTTTAACAAGGGGAGCTCTTACCCACCTCCTAAACCTACGGTTTCTACACCCTCACCTCCACAAAAGAAACAAGCTCCGCAAAAGAATCCACCACCCCAAAATCGTCCGAATCCTAGGCCAAATAACCAAAGAAGGTGCTTCAAGTGTCAAGGTCTTGGGCACATTGCTTCGGAGTGTCCAAATAGGAGGGTTATCACCTTGGCCGAGTGGGATGAGAAGAGGGATGAAGAGGGAGTAGAGGAGGAAGAACAGGAAGGCATGTACTACATGGAGGAGCAAGAGGAAGTGGTTGAAGAGGCAGATGAAGGAGAGCTACTTGTACTGAGGAGAGCCTTGAGTACTAAAAGAGGAGAACTTGAAGAACAAAGAGAGAACATCTTTCATACAAGATGTTCCATTCAAGGCAAAGTGTGTTCCCTCATCATTGATGGAGGAAGTTGTGCAAATGTAGCATCATTGACTATGGTGGAGAAGCTTGGTCTTCAAGCTTCGGCTCATCCTCACCCCTACAACATTCAATGGCTAAACCAAAGTAAGGGGTTGCAAGTTAATTCAAGATGCTTGATCTCATTTTCAATTGGAAAGCATTACCATGATGAATTGTGGTGTGATATCATCCCCATGGATGCAAGTCACCTCTTGTTGGGTAGACCTTGGTTGTTTGATCGGAAAGTTATGCATGATGGCTATTTGAATACCTACACCTTCCACAAGGATGGAAGGCAGATCACCCTTGCCCCATTAAGCCCTTCCCAACTCCACAAAAGCAAGCCCCAACCAAGCCATGACCATTCGGACATGCTCTTCGCCGTGAGTGAGCCTCTCCTTGAGGCTTCTCACCATGAATTCAAGGCCTTTAAGGAGTGGATTCTAGCCACCCTTGAAGAGTCCGAAACCCCCACACCATCACACCCCCTAGCCCTTTCCCTCCTTGAACAATTTAGCCATGTCTTTCCCGAAGAAATACCCCCCGGCTTGCCTCCACAAAGAACCATCCAACATCACATTGATCTCATACCCGGCTCCATCCTCCCAAACCAACCGGCTTACCAAACGAACCCCAAAGAAACCATGGAGATCCAAAGGCACGTTGATGAGCTTATGGTCAAGGGGTTGATTAGAGAGAGCTTGAGCCCTTGTGCGGTTCCGGCCCTCCTTGTACCAAAGAAAGATGGGAGTATGCGCATGTGTGTTGATAGTTGGGCAATCAACAAGATAACCATCAAGTATAGATATCCAATTCCCCGCCTTGAAGACATGCTTGATGAGTTATATGGTTCTAGTGTGTTCTCTAAGGTGGATTTGAGGAGTGGTTACTACCAAATCCGCATTAGAGAAGGGGATGAGTGGAAAACGGCCTTCAAGACTAAAGGAGGCTTGTATGAGTGGCTAGTTATGCCATTCGGATTATCAAATGCTCCAAGTACATTTATACGGCTCATGAACCAAGTGTTTCGGCCTTTCATTGGAAAATTTGTTGTGGTATATTTTGATGACATCCTAATCTATAGCAAGAATGAAGAACAGCACCTCCAACATCTCACTCAAGTCATGAAGGTTCTAGAGAAGGAAAAGCTTTATGGTAACCTCAAGAAGTGTACATTTTTCACTCATGAGGTAACCTTCCTTGGTTACATTGTTACAAGTGAAGGCATCAAGGTGGATGAGAGCAAAGTGGATGCAATTCGGTCTTGGCCAACCCCAAAGAGCATCCATGATGTGCGAAGTTTCCATGGGCTTGCCTCCTTCTATAGGCGGTTCATTAGAAACTTTAGCACTATTATGGCCCCTATGACCGAGGTTATCAAAGGTACAACATTCAAGTGGACTCCCAAAGCTCAAGAAGCCTTTGAAACCATCAAGTCCAAGCTTACCCAAGCACCGGTTCTTGCCTTACCTTGTTTTGATAAAGTGTTTGAAGTAGAGTGTGATGCATCGGGAGTTGGCATTGGAGGAGTTCTCACTCAAGGGGGGCGGCCCTTAGCCTTCTTTAGTGAGAAACTTTGTGACTCAAGGAGGAAGTACTCAACCTATGATAAGGAATTTTATGCCATTGTGAGGTGCCTTGAGCATTGGAATCATTACTTGGTGGCTAGTGAGTTCATCTTGCACTCGGATCATGAAGCCTTAAAATACATTCAAGGGCAACATAAGCTTAACTCACAGCATGCCAAGTGGGTGGAGTTCCTCCAATCTTTCAACTTCACCATCAAGCACAAGTCCGGAAAGTTCAACCAAGGAGTCGATGCCTTGTCAAGGAGACACTTACTTTTATTTCAACTTGATGCTTGCATCCTTGGCTTTGAGACTTAAAGTCCCTTTAAGAGAATGATGAAGATTTGGGAGATCGCTACAAGGAGTGCCTTCGGCATCCCAAAGGTGACTTTCTTGTCCAAGATGGCTTTTTGTTCAAAGGCTCAAGATTATGTGTGCCTAAGTGTGACACAAGAGAGCTACTCATACGTGAGGTTCATGGTGGATCTCTAGCCGGTCACTTTGGAGAGAACAAGACCCTTATGATGCTAAGGGAACATTACTATTGGCCGAGTATGAGCAAAGATGTACAAGACGTATTGAAGAGATGTGCAACTTGCCAAGTTGCCAAAAGCCACCTCCTACCCCATGGCCTATACACTCCCTTACCCACTCCCAATCATCCTTGGGAAGATGTAAGCATGGACTTTATCCTTGGCCTTCCAAGGACACAAAGGGGTAAAGATTCAATCTTTGTGGTTGTTGATCGTTTCTCTAAAATGGCCCATTTCATACCTTGTACCAAGACCAATGATGCCACCCACATTGCCGAGTTATACTTCAAGGAAGTGATGAGGCTACATGGCATCCCTAGATCTATTGTCTCGGATAGGGATACCAAGTTCCTTAGCCATTTTTGGGTGACACTTTGGAAGAAGATGGGAACCAAGCTCAAGTATAGTACTTCATGCCACCCTCAAACGGATGGGCAAACCGAAGTCACCAACCGGACTTTGGGAACTCTTTTGAGAGTGCTAGTAAAGTCCAATGTCAAAGCTTGGGACTTAGCCTTGCCACATGCCGAGTTCGCCTTCAACAAAACACCTAGCAAGGCCACGGGTTTATCTCCATTCAAGGTAGTTTATGGGTTGGATCCTTTGAGTCCCCTTGGTCTTATCCCAAGAGAGATGAATGAGAAGCCTCACTTGGAGGCTAGCAAACGAGTGGAAGAGATCCAAAAGCTCTATGAAACCGTGAGGGCCAAGATTGAGAAGGCAAATGCATCATACAAGGACCATGCCAACGAGCATAGAAACAAGATGGTGTTCCACCCCGGTGATTTAGTATGGATTCATTTGAGGAAGGAACGGTTTCCTTCTAAGAGGAAGAGCAAGTTGATGCCAAGAGCCGATGGCCCCTTTGAAGTGTTAGAGCGCATCAATGACAATGCTTATAAGATAAACTTGCCCGGTGATTATGGAGTTTCGGCTACTCAATGTAGCCGACCTTAGCCCTTATGAGGAGGATGATCATCTTATCAATTTGAGGGCAAATTCTCTTCAACAAGGGGAGGATGATGGAGGTCCATCTCCTATTATGATCCAAGGCCATCAAGAAAGCCCAAAAAGTCCAAGTCTCATGTCCAAGATACAAAAAATCAGCCTAGGAGAGCAAGGGAATTATTTTGTCAGGACTGGAATTTCAGCCGTGCATAAACTCGGTTTTGTGCACGTTATTTTCTAATCTTCTCGGGGCTAAAATGGGGTTGCAGGAAGCCTAAGTTTAAGTTCAAGATGTGCTCTTTCCATCAAGACCTCTTGCAAGTCATTTGGAGATCATTTGACACCTCAAATCATCAAACAAAGTCAGCAACTCTAATCTGGCGCTGAACTGGACACATCCAAAACAAGTGGCTGTTTGGTGGCCCATTTTTCCTCCATTTAGTTTGACACATTTATGGTTTGAAAGTACTTTAAAAATATTATCAAGTGGCCATAAAAAACCTCAGCCAAATTACACACATGAGGAGCTATTAACCACCAAAATAAGGAATAAAACACCCTTTTATCCGGGCTATGGCAGCCGGGTACAAGGAGAGAGAATTGAGGTGATTTTTGCTCTAATCTATGCCTAGCCACTTGCAAGAGTCATCATGAAGAGTACTTAGCTACAAATGAAGCTTTCCTTGGCCCCTAAGTTGACACATCATCCTCAAGATTAGCATTGAAGAGTTGTCAAGAGGAGGATGCATCTACCCTTTTATGTTTTGATTTGATCTTTGTATTTGTTCCTAGTTTAGCTTGTGATGTAGCCTAGGGCCTATGTTTTGAATTTTGAAAGCCTTGTATTAAGCTTCTAAGGCCTCCTTTGGCCGGCCACAATGCTGAAAATTTGAATGAAGTTGAGCTTTGCTCCTTTGAACTCCCAAACTCTCTTCTAGCTTATCTCTTCCTTTGGCCGGGTTGAATGGTGACCTAGTAAGAGTCTTAACCCCCGTTCCTGGTGGTGATTCTGTATCCAAGAGGTTGTTAAGAGCCCTAACATCATTCCTTGGTGGTGTTTCTGTATCCAAGGTGGGTGTTAGTTCCGGTTTGCTATCCACAATCAAGGGTGAGTTTGTGAATTTAAAGTTGTCTTGCTTTTCACAATCTTCTTCTATTTTCCCATCCTCTTGGTTTCCCCTTAAGGATACATCATGTATATATATATATATTATATATATATATATATAATATATATATATATATATATATATATATTTATATATATATATATATGCAAAGACATATTTATATGTATATATTTATATATAGATACATATATATCTGTGTGTGTGTGTGCATTTGTTTGTGTGGATGTGCATGTTTGTGGATATGTATGTGCTTATATACACACACACGCACATATTTACTCACAAATATATGTATTTATTTATGTATGCATGTGTATATTTGTATGTATAAGTATGTATGTATATATGTATATATGTAAGCATGTGTGTGTGTGTATTTGTGTATATATGTGTGTGTGTGTGTGTGTGTGTGTGTGTGTGTGTGTGTGTGTGTGTATGTGTGTGTGTGTTGTGCGTGTGTACATACATACATGCATGCATACATATATATATATATATATATATATATATATATATATATATATATATATATCTTATATATATATATATATATATATATATATATATATATATATATATATATATATATATATTTAGATAGAGAGAGAGAGAGAGACAGAGAGAGAGAGATACATACATATATACATGTACACACAGACACACACATAAACACAGGCACACACATATGCATCACGTATGTACATATATTTATGCATACGTATGTATATGTATGTAGGGATGCGTGCGTGCACGCACGCATCTGTCTCTCTCTCTCACTCTCTCTATATGTGTGTGTGCATATATATATATATATGTGTGTGTGTGTGTGGTGTGTGTGTGTGTGTGTGTGTGTATGTATATATTATGTTGTGTGTGTGGTGTATATATATATATATATATTATGTATGTATATATATATATATAGATATATATATATATATATATATATATGTATATATATATGTATGTATGTGTGTGTGTGTGTGTGTGTGTGTGTGTATATATATATAAGTCAAAATTCTATGTTCTGTTCCTTGACATGTCATAATTGTAGCTGATTTGTGAGGTCATTGGGTCCTTTTTTGGGATTGACTGCCTCCTATAAAATCAACATATGTGCCAAGAACATCTATACTCACACTAATTTCTATGTTTTCAAGAGGTGTGCCAGGAAATCCATTTGTCATCATAATTATGTTTTAATGATTAGTTTTTATACTTTTAGTTGGGCTTTTTTGAAAAGACTTCTGGTTGGGCCTTTGTTAATGATCATAGTTAGTGTTTAATACATATAGGGCAGTCAAAAATTGACCTGACATGATTAACGATTCGAATCGGACGTAAAATTAGGTGGGTTTAGGGTAAAGATTTTCAACTCATTGAATTAAATTGGCCGACATGGCTAATTCATTTAATTAAATAGGTGAGATTTAGGTTGAGATTTTCAATATGAAAAAAATACCTATTTAACCTATTTAGCTAAACATATTAGTAGGTCAACTCGATTTTCCACTTAGCATACAAACTAATAAATATGTATAATCCATCTATTAGGAAGATAACTTTTTTCTTTGAAAATTTTGGGGATTGAAATTTTGGGAGGGATTGAAAATTTCAAATTTCTTTTTTTGGGGGGGCGGGGAAGGAATTTTCAAATTTCATTATTTAGGGGCTGGGATGCTGAGGCACAACCTCTAAAAAAGAATATTTGTTTCTCTAATGATTAAGCAAACCGAACCTAGACTACCTAGTAAAGCCAAAGCTATGTAAGCCCACTATACTCTTTTTTATCCTCTACCCTCCTCTCATTCTCTTATTATCTCTTCTGCACACTTTCATTCTCTAGTCTCAGCCTCTACTTAGTAATCAATTATCAATCTTCTCGCTATTGCTCACTTGCGCACTATCTCCCTCCTCTCCTTTGTTGATTCACCATCATACTTCAATTGTCAATTGCCAGTCGCTAGTACACCTTCACTGTAAACCCTATCCTCTGATATGTATGCCTTCCAGTGGCAACCCTAGTAAGTCTGCTTCCCTCTCTCACTTTTTAACCTATATCTATCTCTACACCTTAATTTCAGCCGTCGACACCTTCAACCTCTATTCCTCCTGGCTCTGATTGTTGCATGCTTACTGTGATCTCTAGACCTTTGATCTCGATCTAGTAAGGCTTTAATTTTTAATCTCACTTGCTAATGATGTGATTGTAGATGCTTTCAATTAAAGACTGCATATAGAAGTCCTTTTGGGAAAAACCTCAACTTTGGTCAACTAGTTTTTATGATTTATTGATATGTGTTTCAAGACTTTCTGCTTCTTCAAGGATGACGTCGGATGAGAACGGCCTTACGTCATGGTAAGAGCTGTGCGTCTGTTCATCCGCTCTATGAGCGCCTAACCTTTAAAAAGGGCCACCCTAGATTGGGATTCGGGGAACGCCTCTCCGAAAGTTAAGTCATTAGTCCCTAGAGAAGAGACAATGCGGAGAAAATGACTGATAAAAGGGTGCATCTTTTTAGAGGATGTGATGTTTGCTTTTGGTTGTAGTGGGGTGTAATAAATGACTCCACAAATTTTCAAGCCCCTTTTTTGTGGTCGTTAGATGGGTATTTATAACCCTTGTCATCAGGGGTAAACTTACCATTTCGCATAGAGTGTTTCCTTCATGGGCCTAAGAACGAATGACCCTTATGGTCCCATAAAAGCCGTAGATGACCATTGAGGCTTAATCCTATGGGTGTAATCGTGGGTCCCCCAATTAGGTCCCAGGTTTGGCCGAATCATTTAGCCCCTCAAATTTTGCTTGCATGTCCGACTAAACGAATGGGTAGGTAGAATGTGGAGCAAGTAGCAGTAGAAGTTACTACTTGCGGTATTAAAGTAAGTTTTCAGTCAAAACACTTAAATCGTTTGCGGACACCCGGGCCTTGGTCTTAGTGCCAGAGCATTTCTTGAGGTAATATCATTCCCAAGACCTAAGTTATAGCATCCAGAAGTCCTTCCTTCCTTGTAAAAAAAGTAGGTCGTTAGTGGGATTGAAGGCATGTTATTGCTTGGCTATCACCTTGATTTGCTGAGATTTCCACAATCATGGTTTCCCCCTATTATCTCAATACTGAGGAAATGACCCTTCATGCATATGAGACCTTTAGCTATCGCTTAAGAAGCGCAGCCCGCCCACCTCGGTCGCTTCCCGATGATTACTGCAAATTATGTCCGAACTTCATCCTGGTTGATGTCGAGGAGGCCATACATGAATTTCATATCCTCGAATTGGTTCAAGCCACCTTCTACCCTATAGTGGTCAATGAGGCCCTGGAGTTCGGCGTCTTAAATAGGGGCATGGCTGTGGTTTTGAAGTATGCCCTTACAGGCCTACGATCGTTCATCTTTGAAGGTTGGCTGCAGCAAAACAAGAGTAATATCTTAATGGCCCACCAGTTTCGTCTTACAGCTACAGGAGCAGGGCCAGAGCCTGCAAGTGGCCAGGAGGTGAGCGCTAGGTTTAATAAGGCTACCCTTGCGTCCGACGATGAGGATAATTGACGGTCTAAGGCTCTTCTATGGCTTTACTTCGTTTGCCCCCTTCTTTCTTTGCTTTTTTTTTTTTACTTTTCGCTTAGACAACTGCCTTTTAATTTTTCATGCTTGTAATGAAGAGCGACTTGTCTACTCAGCAATTTTGGTTGCTATATTTCCATGTTCTTGCTTTAAAGTTGTGTCTCCTAACAACTGGGAGCTTCAGACGATCAGAGGTTATATTATAGGGCTCGGAGCCCTAAGCGTGTAACGAACGGCCATGGGCTGCGCCTTGAGCAAGCGGCCAAGACTGTGCCTTAAATCCCTCAACCCCTTAGGATTGGAGGCATAGCAACTGGCCGAAGGCCATCCAATGCATCCCTTAGCCCCTTGGGGGCTAAAGACGTAGCTATCGACCCAGGGTCGAGCCATGAGACCCTCAGTCCCTTAGTCGCTAAAAGTGTAGCAATTGACCAAGGGCCGTGTTATGAGACCCTCAGCCCCTTGGGGCTAAAGGTATAGCAACTGGCCCTAGACCGTACTATGAGACCCTTAAAGGTATAGCGACCGGCCACAGGGCGAGCTGTGAGACCTTTAGCCCCTTGGGGGCTAACGGTGCCGCAACTAGCTATGAGCTGTGTTTTGAGACCCTTAGCCCCTCAGGGGCTAAATGCATAGTGCCCGGCCACAGCCCGTGCTATGAGACTGTAAGCCCCTTGAGGCTAAAGGTATAGCGACCAGCCATAGGCCGAGCGATAAGACCCTTAGCCCCTTGAGGCTGAAGGTGTATCAGTCGGCCATGGGCCATACTATGAGACCTTTAGCCCATTGGGGGTTAAATATTTAGTGACCGGCTATAGGCTATACTGTGAGACCCTTAACCCCCTGGGAGTTAAAGCTGTAGCGACCAGCCATGAGCCGTGCTATGAGACCCTTAGCCCCTTGAGGACTACAAGCCTAGCGACTGACCAAGGGCCGTGCAGTGAGACCTTTAGTCCCTTGGGGGCTAAGGGTGTAGCAATCGGCTATAGGCCATGCTATGAGACCCTTAGACCCTTCGGTGCTAAAAGCTTAGCGACAGGCCAAAGGCCGTACTATGAGATCCTTAGTCCTTTGAGGGCTAAAGGTGTAGCGACCGTCCATGGGCCGTGCTATGAGACCCTTAGCCTATTGGGGGCTATAGGTGTAGCGATCGGCCATAGGCCGTGCTGTGAGACCCTTTGCTCCTTTTGGGCTAAAGGGATATCAAGAACTTGAAGGGAAAGGTCAGGCCTCACGGACAATGTTCATGTTCATGTTCATTGTTATTGCAAAATGATGTAAGTACACTGTGTCGGCAATACAAAACATACAAGCCACGAAGCATGGTACTTGTGCAAATTGCTACTATGCCATGTCCTTGGGATAGGGGTTCCTTGTGGGGTAGTGAGCTGATAAGTGCCAGTCCACACCTGCTCAATTACCTTGTAGGGGCCTTCCCAATTAGTTGTGAGCTTGTTGTGCTCGCCAGATCCAGCCACTGCCTTAGTTCTCCATAGCACTAGATCGCCTAAATTGATGGGAGGGATTGACTGACTGATCATGGAGTCTCGCTACACGTACCCTGTAAAGCACCTCATGTTAGGCGCTAATTTGTCATATTTTATGTGGCTCTATTGCCTAATTTTAGCTTATATAATAACGTAATCTTTAGAATTTTTACTTGTTTTATTTACTTTTGTACTCAATAAGATCAATCAGGCAAGTGTCACGAAAAGAAGCACAAAGGAACAAAAGAAGAAGACAAAGCAACGCGCGACGGGGGGCCGATCAATTACACGACCACCGTCGCACTCACCAGCCGGCACAACCGCCATCCAGGAACTGGCGACGGCGATCGCCTAGCTGGCAGCTGGCCGGTCGTGGCCGGCGATGGCCGTCGCCCCTCCCCTACTACATGCTATTTTGTTGTCTCGGCTCGAGTATTTAAGGGGCTTGCTTCGGCACTTTTTAGGGGTTCCCTCAGGCAATTTTTAGAGTAGTTTAGCTTCGGGTTTAGCTTCAAAAACTCCATTAGGAGGAAATAAGTAGCTAGATTAAGATTAATTGGGTTGTTTTGGGGATTCAAGCATTGTAGATTCAAATTCATCCAAGCAATCCATTAGTTTTCTTCTCTCTCTCTCTCTCTCTCTCTCTTCTTATTTCGTGTTTGTTCTTGTTTCCCCTTGTTTAATCTTGTTAGTTTATATTATATTTAGCCTAAATGTTTAGTTTTTATTATGATTTTGTGTTCATTAGTTGTTTTAAACCTTGTTTGATTAGATTAATTATCTTAATTCATGTTTGTTTCTTTGTTTGCTACCTTGGGCTTAGATGGGGCTTTTATGTTTTGTGGTTAATTAGTTGGTAATTTTGGTTGGCTAAGATTATTATTAGCCCCTTGATGGCTAATTAAGCTAGGATTAGGCCTAACCACACCCAACTTATACTTAGAATGTAGAGTTTTTCCTCACGCCCGCCAAGTGTTCGATGAAATGCTTAAGGGAGCTTTCATCTATATTTTTTGGCGACTGATTTATGCCGAGAGGCGAGGTCAATTAGCTAGTGTGGGAGAGAGGATAGTCAGGTTTGGGGCATGAAAATAATCCTGATTCTAGATAGGTCCAAGGTTTGTTGATTTTGTGGTCAAATTTGGCTAAACCCATGAAAATAGGTGGTCAGACTAATTAGACTAGCTGATGACCCTTGAGAGAGGGCTTGGGTGGTCTTTAAAGGCGCAACCAACTATCTCTTATTTTTAGTTGAGGTCGGGTAGGTTAGGACTTATCTTATCTATTTAGTTAGTCAATTGGTCAAATCATAGTCTCAAGCCACCCATTTTGCTGTTATTAGTTTAGTTTAACTTTGATTTCATTTCCTTCCTTCTTGGCCTAGATTGAGTCACTCTAGCTAATCCTGGTACTTGAAACCAAACTCCCAGTAGATGACACCCCGAGTCCTCGACGATAAATCTTGCACTTCGGGTTGTTATAAATTTAAAACTCGAATTCTTCCTATCAAGTTTTTGGCACCATTGCCAGGGAGTTGGTGGTTTCCAATATCGGGGTTTACTTGAGCATTCGAGGCTACGCCTTTAGAAAATCCAAAAAACAAAAATCACAAATTTTAAAAAAAAATCAAAATGGCTATTTTTCAATTACCTCAATTTGAGCATGAACCTTTTTGTCAGTACTTGTCTAGACTAAATGATTACCGTGCTCAATATGTGCATTTTACATATGAAAAATGGGAAATATGTGATGTTGTGCTTGAGGGGATAACACATGAGACTCGAGTTACACTTGAGTCCACGTGTTATAGTGGTATGTGCTCTTTAAATGTTGATGACATGTAGGAGTTGTTTGAGCATTTAGCTTGGTATCAAAGGCACTGTGTGAGACCCAGTTAGCATTCTGTGTGCCCCTTCCCACCTCCCTATGATTTGCACGCTCAATCTCCATGTGTCGATCAATTTCGGGACCTTGGTCATCACCATTCTTTTTACCCTCATTATGTGTGCTCTTATTGCCAATCTTTTGACCATAATGTGAATTGTTATACTGTTATGATATTTCTGATAAGTGTTATGCCAAGCTTGATAACATGATGCGGGTAATGAATAAGTAACATAGGCACTTTGTTAGTAAGATAAGGGAGTGTGGCCTATTACATGGGACCGACCCTAGTCTACCTTTCCCTATACTTGAGGCTAATCTCTATGATGATTGTGAGTCTTCCCTTCCCCTATAGTCAAGCTTTATTGATGATACACATTCCAAGGACATAGAGGAAGCGTTGGACCCTCCCTTGACTTCCTCCTTATTTGTTGCGCCATCCTCTCCTAGCACATCCATTGGCACTACCATTAGTGCTTTGACCTTACTTGCTTCTTCCCTCCCTTTAGCTCAGTGTACTAGGTTAGAGAAGGGCAAGCCGTTTCGAGATGATGTTGGAATTTTGGTGGATGATTTGCTTACTTGGTCGAAAGAGCCTCCCTTCCTTGAGTCACATCTTAAGGAGGCTCCTTTTGAGGAGTTGTGTGATGATCATGTGAGGGTTCGTGCCGCTCCTAGTTTTGAGCACATGGACCTCCCTTGCCTTAATTCCCTTGACTTGACCCCCATTTCATCTCCCTTCCTTCCCACCACCCCCTCTCACTTGCATGCATTTCCTGAGTCCCTAGGCAACATTAGCGGGCCTTACCCCTCATTGGATCCATATTGTGCATACTTAGAGGACTTGCCTAGGAAAGTTATGTGGAATGCGTTTTTTGGTCATGGTTTTGACTTTTATATGGCATTTGATAAGTCTAACAGGGCACTAACTTTATTTGCTGTATCTTTACTAGTGTTCTCTTACTTACACCATTCTGAGATGCATGCACTGGCATTTGACAAGCTCTTATGAGCTTTGACAACATTCGAGTTGACGCCGCTGTCCTGAGCGATGATGAGGAGTGGCTGATGCCCCTCAGGCCTCCATAACACCGTTCTAGAGAGGCATAGTTCCGGTACAATTAGTACCTGACCTAGTATAATCGTTCTCACTCTTCTCCTTTCTTTTTACTTTCTTTCTTTTTCTTTTTATTTAGTTGTGGATATTAGGATGTGTTTAGTTATGGATATTAGGTTGTGTTTTTGTTGGTGATCATTTTAAGGTGAAATTTGGGATGTTGTTGGGCCAATTGATGGCTATGATCACCTTTGTTTGTTTTTGTGTATATTTGTGTTTTGTGATTGGTTGTTGGATTTGTATATATTTATTTTTGGTGGTGTTAGTTTTGCATATATGTGTGGTCTTGTTGTTGATTTGGCGAGATTGTGTTTTTATGGGGAGTGTGTTAGCTTATGTATATGTGTGTAGGTTTAATGTTCTTATGGGATTTCATTTTCTTTGTTTTTGCGTGTTTTTGTGGTGGTAGTGACTCCTTAACTCCCAATGAGGGCATTGTGAGATTTAGGTGTGGGGGTGGGAAGTCATATACCCTTTTGTTGTGTATATTTTTATGAAAATTTTTCAATTTTTAATTTTTATATAGTTTTTTTTCTTGGCTTTGGGGGACTTTTGTGTCATTGTGATTGGTTTTTGATCTTTGATAGCTTGGTTGCTAACTTGTATATAGGTTGAATATGCATGATAGAACACTTCCCTATAATGTGATCTTCGGTCTCTCATAATAACTCTATTTCACTTGTGCGGTTTTGTGCATACCTTGTACACTTAACTGTTGACTTTTGGCGTTAGTTATTGATAATTGGGTTTAGGGATATTCTACTTGGTTAATTGACTTCCAGTTTTGGCTTCATTATGAGAAAAAGGAAAAAAAAAAAGAGAAAAATAAGAAGTGTAAAAATGAGCTTAACTCCGGTACCTCTATTTGGGCTTGAATAAGTGCCTTGCATATCTAAATAAAACTCCTAAATAAGGAAGAAGCCCGAATATGTGCTAAGTTGTTCCTCCTGGAGTTCAAGGCCTAATAAGCTAAGAACTACCCACCGAGGTGAAGGAGCATAAGGAGAAAAGCGACAAAAAGAAAGAAAAAGAAAAAAAAGGAGCAAAAATAAA
This sequence comes from Carnegiea gigantea, assembly GCA_029747015.1. Lineage (NCBI taxonomy): Eukaryota > Viridiplantae > Streptophyta > Magnoliopsida > Caryophyllales > Cactaceae > Carnegiea > Carnegiea gigantea. The sequence continues at coordinate 28,349 of JAKOGI010001514.1, forward strand.
GGAAGTCATAAGCTAAGTGGAGGTGACATTTTAACCGGTTTTAGCCTAGCATTAGGAGTCAATACAATTTGCACAGAGGACCAAGGTGTGCAAATCGCATCATTGTGTTGCATGGGGTGAAAAATGAGAGTTGGGGTGCATTTATAGTCTATGTGTATGTTGAATGTATGTTTTGTTGTATGTGGCTTGGTAGCCAGGTTGTGAGAGTGATAAATTGGCTAGACATGTACATATTTCTCCTTCGGGTTTGTATACATGCATTGTTTTGAAAAATCCAAAAATACTTCAAAGATTTTGTGGGTATATCATCTGCAAACCCTTAGGAGGCCTCACTCGTCCACTTGGGGGAACCAAGGGGTTTAAAGGGCTTGTTGCATACGCTAAATGCAATCATGATTCCTATGACAATGATTTAGATTCCATGGTTAGATTTTATTTGGTTTTGCTCGAGGACAAGCAAAAGATAGGTGTGGCGATATTTGTGAGGCACTAATTTGTTGACCACTACTGCAAGCGCATGAGTAGTCGTAGTATAAATAAAAAGTTCCTCAGAGACCAGTGTAATCTATCGAGTTTTGTCTACCAAAATATGCTAAATAAAATTATAATTCAAGAGGGTTCGATTTAACAACTTCTAATTCACTAATTTTTAAATTAATTAAGGATGCATGCCTAGGAATTCATGTAGCTATGAAAGTTAATTGGATCAAAATGATAAGCATTTACTTTTCTCTATCCGATTAATTTCGAGCATTTACAATCTATCCAAAAATTTAGGCTTCAAAATGATAAGCATGTGCTTTTCTCTATCCGGTTAATTTTGAGGATTTACAATTTGTCCAAAAATTTAGTCTATTCTTTTGATTGCCTAAACTAAGCAAAAGTCGTTCTTTCAAACTAATCTGTATTAATCCAAGTTAAACATCTTCGATTATACTCTATGTCCTCCTAACACGCAAATGTCTCTTTTGGGACGATGTTATGTAAGGTTTTATCAAGCAGTTTAACAATCAAATGTCACCTTTCTGTTTTTCACTCAATTGTTTCAAGTGTACAAAAAAATTTTGGCTAAAAATTCGCTCACAACATGATAATCACTTGATAGAATGAAATAAAACCAATCATGAAAATAAGTACAATTCTTTATATTAAAATATGATCCAACTATACTTTCATAAACTTCTAAATCCCTAGACAAAATAAAAACTACTCCCTCATGATTAAGGATTAAACAACTAACTAACGTTTTAAGAAATCTGAGCGGAAGGGCTTAATTGAGAGTAGCCTTCAACCAAGGACTTCAAATCACCTCAAGACAAACGCTAACGCTAAAGATTTCTCACCAATATAAACACCAAACTAAAAAGAGCAAAAATTTAAGAAAGGAGATAAACTATGCTACTCTTGCTTGCTTTCTATCTATATCTCTATGCATATGCCCTTCTGTTCTGTTGAACAAAGCCTTTTTATAGGAGAGCTTAGACGTTTTCAGCCACACATCTGAAAGAAGACGAAGAGGCAACAGTTTCTCAACTCACCACAGACCGTGGCAGACACCATGGTCCGACCATGGTCTAGGCTATAACCAGTTTTCTGGTCTTTTCTTACTCCACGGGTGTAGCATCACATGGGTATCTATAGGGGAGGTCAAAATACATCCATTAAAGGTCAAATGCTAGGTAAAAAGGCCTAAAATCCTGCAAAACATATCAAACAACCATACCCAAGCATAAATCGAGAATATGAGTATAAATAATAATATTAAGCACATAATTATCCTAAAAATGAAGCAAAATAGCCCTAAAATGATGTATACATTAAGCACTTATCAAACTCCCTCGTGCTTAAAACAATGCTTGTCCTCAAGCAATGAAAAATAAAACTATACACAACCTCCTCAGGATAGACATAGGTAATGTTCAAATGGCAAGGCTGATCCAAAGGTAGCCTAAAAAGATACAAAAATCATTAACAAATAGATTAAGGAATGAAATTTTCAAAAACCTTTTGATAGACCACAATGTTAAACTTGAGTCAATCTCCCCAAATCGTCAAATACAGTCATTTTAATATATGAAATGAGGCTAGCAAGCTAGTAGAACTTTACTGTAGTTACTCTCATCACTCATGTGTTAAATAATAATGAAGGTTCTCTCAATTCTCATTCGTTGGACTCAAATCTACCATAAGTTTGACAAGACTCTCAAATTCACCATCACAAATATGCAAACACACTAGACAATCATGAGAACTTTCATAGGGCTGTAATGGGGCTATGGGTAAAGGTAAGAGGGGAATAAATGTTTTGGAAATGAGGAGCTAGAAGCAGAGACTAAGAGCTAAACAATTCCGATGCATCATACTACATCCTTCTTAGACCAACAATTTATCAACAAAATACATCCCCTACTGAAGAGAGAAAGAGTCGAAAATTACAAATAACTTACAATCCCAACAAGGTTAACACTTTCTTCCGTTTTTTTTTTTCTTTGTTTTTTTAATTGTTTCCCATTTTTTTTTCATGTTCTTTTTTTTTATTTTGGCTTCTGTTTTTTCCCCCCAAAGAGGATAGCCAAGGGAAATCTGTAATGAAATTTAAATTCCAACTCTTTTCCAAACTTTGCATAATGAAACAAGAGATTTATCAAAATCTCACATCCGTTCACTAAACAGCCAAAATTCACTAAAAGATAACAATCCATCTTACTAGTGCCCTATCAAACTTGATGCAAATGAATGAAACACTCCGCTAATCTTAGCTTAAGGATAAGACAAGTATTTGGCCATGGGCTATAATAGGAGGTTCAAATTAAGAAAATTGGATATAGGCTCAAAGGGGCTAGCAAGGGATACAATACACAACAAAGGTGGCTATTTGGCTGTGGAGTTTAACAAATAAAAGAAAAATGCCTCAATCATATTGCCTAAATGCATATACAAAATGTGATCTTGAATGAGAATCAAAGTAAGTTCTAGAGAAATGACATTAAGGAAGAGTCACACATGAAAGAAAATATGAGGCTAAATTGATAAATAGCCTCTAAAAGCTCAAAGCCTCACGGGACATCTACCAAGGTCATGACTAGCTCATTAGTAAACAAATGCCAAAACTTATGTAAAGACTCACGGGTAATCAAGTTGCACTTGGCAAGTGGTCAAAACTTGGAGCTCATTTAGAAAACTCATTCTCAAACATTTTTATGCACAATTTGCGCAAATCAGAGGATCAAACTTAACCAAAGAAGTCCACCAAATCTAGAAAGATCATCATCAGAGGATTTTTTTTCTTTAATTCTTTTTTTTGATTTTTTTAAATGCTCCTAATAACGATGCAAACTAAAATGCAAAAGATACTAATTAAAAAAAAAACACTAAAATGCAGCCTAGAATGAAAAGAAAACTAAATGCACTACTGAAACGCTGCTATAAACAAAGCTAAAACCTAAAACAAAAATTCCAAACTCTATCACTAACAACATATACAAAGCACAAGCACACCAAACCAAATCAGGCATCAGACGCCAAATATAATGACTAACTCCCCCATGCTTGAATCACTCGTTGCCCTCGGCATACAACAGAAAAAGGGAAGGCAGGTAGCACAGAGCAATCAGAAAGGAGGTGGTGGTGGAGGATGGGGTGGTTGGCCATAAGAGATATGCTAACCATGCCAGGTCTTTAGACATGCCCTATAGTCCTGGAAATATTGTGTATGGGAAGCAAGCATCCAACAAAACTCATCGTGGCGCCTTTGGACAAAGTCCTGAAGAGCAGTGTTCTCAGAAGCAACAAATGCATGAAGGAAACTTACTCCTCTTGAATGGATCGAAGGGCGTGTTGGAGGTCAGTATAGTCAGGAGGGGGTGGTTGAGAAAAGGAACTAGGTTCGACTTTACTAGAATGAGGGGCTGGATGATGGGGTGCGGGTCGAACAACCTCATCATCACTAGGTACCTAATAAAGGTTAGCCTAGTGAAGTAAGGTGGTTTGATTGACATTGGGAAGCGGAAAAAGCCGATCCCCAGGGTAAATCCAACATGAACGCCTAGCCTCAACTGTACAAAAGTCCATAATTTCAAAAGCAGCTTGATCAAGTCGCTCAAACCTGAAAACTCTATCTTCAGGATTGGGTTTAACACCCAAAAATCTAACAATAGTAGTCAGAATACCACCAATGACTATCCTACCTTTAATGCTAACAGCAACAATATGTAATTGCCTGGCTAAAAAGAAACCTGGGTCAAGCTGGACGCCATCAAGCATACAGGATAACAAGTATAACTCAAACAATCTTTGGACATTCAAACTACCATCCCGAGTAAAAAGGGAACAGGCCAAGATGCACTGAGCTAGTCTAATGCAAGGGCTTCTAATATGTGTGCACTTTGATGAACTAGTACTGTACCTAACACTCCCCGAAGGTTCGCCCAAAATGTATTCGGGTTGAATTCGTGGGGGACATGGCGGTCTGATAAATCCATACTAGGTGGAAAACCGAAGATACTGTTAAAGGTACCTAAGTTCAGTTCATACTATTGTCCCTATAAATAAAACAATATGTATTCGGCTTGCATTTGAGGCCCTCTAGTGACCTCGACATCGAGTGTACTTAAGAATTCTAGGGTCAAGTCTCGATATGGATGCTCGTTAATTTCTAAAAAGGGTCCCATACCACGTCGTGCAAACAACCATTGAATGCCATCCAACATACCTAACCGAGCTAACAGCTCCTCATCGTAATATTTAGTTGCTACAACCATGCGTTCATTCAAGCAATTATATCTAGCAACATGATCAGGATGTGCGAAACCAACAGGGTGAGGAATGTTACCTCTAGCACGCGCATTGGTGGAGGTTCGGGATGTCCTTTGAGGTTGAGGTGGTGCTTGACTTGAAGAACCAACCTCCTTGGTGCTTCTTTGTCTCTTGGTTTGTGCCATTATTATAAAAACCAAAACTAAAAACTAAATAGAAAAATTTAAAGAAGAAAATGAAGAAATTAAGTAAAAAGAAGAAGAATAAGAGAGGGAAAAAGATGGGTATGGTGGATGAGTGAAGTGAGATGAGTTTGAAGAAGAAGAAGAAGAAGAAGAAGAAGAAGAAGAAAAGAGATGAAATTTATGGGGAAAGAGAAAAGATTGAGTGAAAGGGGATGATTTTGGGTAGCTGATGTATGTGTGGGTGGTAAGTGAACCAAATCAACTCAAACTCAAACTAAACAAGAATCAACCAAAGAAAAGTGAATATGGTGGAAGATAGTTTGAGATGGTTTGAAGAATAATGACAAAAAGAACAAGGATAAACAAGACCTTGTAATTAAGATAATCCTTCACGGAGCCACTCAATGACTTGATCTTGGGCTAATTCTCTTGTCTTAACCAAGGAATCACTCCAATTGGAAAAGGAAGAGAACCTAGAACACCACTTGAATGAGCCAAATTCAAGATATAGAACTAGGAATTTTGAGACACAAATGAGAATCACTCTCAAAGGTGCTTGTATTACTTTGGAAATCTCTTACAATGCTGAATGATTAGCTTCACATGCCCCTCCCCTTTTATAGACTCAGCAAAAGACAATCAAAAGACTCAAATAACTCCTAACAATTAAAACTAGCTAATGAAAAGTCTAAGAAAAATGAAAAGACACATCATAAAAGGGGGTGGGGGAGGTTACAAGGAATATTCTAGGATTTTTGCAGCTGATTACATCAATCTAGAAGCATCTAAAACGTGCACAATATTAGCCACACAAATATATGTAACCTAAGACTCTTCATATTCCCAGCATTAATCCTTGCAACTGCCTCAACTTCAACAGAGCATAACTTCCAGAATACTCGGCCAAATCACGCGTTCTTGGGCTTGTTAGAAAGCCCTGGAAGTCGATTTTCCAGAATGGGCTCATTTTCTCAATTTGGATAAGCGGTTTGAAAGTTATGGCCCAAACAATGCACCTATCTCAGACTGGACTGGATCAGCACAACGTATCTTTGAGTGATATTTTGCCCAATCAAATGATGTCCAAATTAAATAAAATTGGGCTTATTTTAAAGCTGACATCTTAAGCTTCAAAACCATGTGGAGCCTCAAGTTGTGGGTCCACGTTAGGTAGGCCAAAAGTGCACACAAAAATCGGGAAATTTCTGGATGAAGGCGGCACTACCTCTTCGGGCATGAACGCCAATTTCCGGCAAAGTTTGGCAACTTCCTTGACCTCTTGAAGCTTGAGTGAATCCTCCTTGGGCTGAGCTTGATGGTCCTTGGGCTTCTCACGATGGTCTCCATCATTCCCCCCGGGTAAGTGAACGTTTGCCCTCAAACTAGGAAGGGGCTCATCATCGAAATAGGGGCTAAGATCGGAGACATTGAAGGTAGCCGAAACTCCATAATCTCCAGGTAGATCAACCTTGTATGCATTGGGCCCAACCTTCTCAAGGATTTCAAATGGACCATCGGAACGCGGCATCAACTTAGATTTTCTCTTCGAAGGGAAACGCTCCTTCCTCATGTGAATCCATACCAAATCTCCTGGTTGAAAATGTACCTCCTTGCGATGCTTGTTGGCGCTTTGCATGGCTCTTTCATTAGCCTTGGCAATGTTATCTCTAACTCTTGCATGAAGATCTTGGATCTCCTTGGCTCTTTTTTCAGCTTCCCAACTAAATTTTGTGGGAGTTGGAATGGGAACAAGATCCAAGGGACTCTTGGGATTGTAGCCATACACAACTTGAAATGGAGAGAGTTGGGTCGACTTACTAGGCACTCGATTGAATGCAAACTCGGCATGTGGTAGCAACTCATCCCAATTCTTCAAATGCTTCTTCACTAGGACTCGAAGTAAGGTACCCAAAGTCCTATTAGTGACTTCAGTTTGGCCATCAGTTTGGGGATGACAAGTAGTGCTAAACTTGAGTTGAGTACCCAATTTGCGCCATAGAGTTAGCCAAAAATGACTAAGAAACTTGGAGTCCCGATCAGATACCATGCTCTTTGGAATGCCATGTAGTCTCACAATCTCCTTGAAGTAAAGATTAGCCACTTGAGTAGCATCATTAGTGGTGTGGCAAGGGATGAAGTGCGCCATCTTGGAGAATCGATCCACAACCACCATAATGGAGTCTTTGTTCCTTTGGGTTCTAGGCAAACCCGTGATAAAATCCAGGCTAATATCTTCCCAAGGGGCTTGAGGAATGGGGAGTGGAGAATACAATCCTTGGGGCAAAGAATGGCTCTTAGCCATTTGACAAGTAGAACATCTTTTGATGAAATGCTCTACATCTCTTGACATCTTAGGCCAATAGTAGTGTTCCTTCAACATTGATCTAGTCTTCTCAACACCAAAATGGCCAGCTAGGGCTCCTCCATGCAGCTCTTGGATAAGCAGTTCACGAAATCCACATTGAGGTATACAAAGGCGTGAACCTTTGAATAGGAACCCATCTTCTAAGTGGAACAACCCATGGGGGTGTTTAAGACACTTCTCAAAAATGTCCTTGAAATCATCATCTTTTGGGTACAAATCTTTAACAACTTCAAACCCAAGTACTTTAGTACTCAAAGTGGAGAGTAATAAGTACCTTCTTGACAATGCATCAGCTCCTTTGTTGAGAGTACCCGCCTTATGTTGGATAGTGAAGTGGAAGGACTGAAGATACTCTACCCATTTAGCATGTCTAGGGTTGAGCTTGTGTTGTCCTTGAATGTATTTGAGAGCTTCATGGTCGGAATGAAGGATGAACTCACCTCCAACTAAGTAATGACGCCAATGCTCCAATGCTCTAATGATTGCATAAAACTCCTTGTCATAGGTGGAGTACTTCTTCTTGGCATCGTTGAGCTTCTCACTGAAAAAGGCAATGGGTCTCTTCTCTTGAGATAGGACAGCTCCAATTCCTACCCGGATGCATCACATTCTACTTCAAAGACTTTGGTAAAGTCAGGCAAGGCTAGAACGGGGGAACTAGTGAGCTTCTTCTTGATCTCTTCAAAGGCTTGTTGTGCTTGCTCATTCCATGAAAACTCTTTGCCTTTAATTACCTCGGTCGTAGGAGCCACGATAGTGCTGAAATTTCTAATGAACCTCCGGTAAAATGAGGCTAGGCCATGAAAACTCCTTACTTGAGTGACGGATGTAGGAGTTGGCCACTCTTGAATAGCCTTGATCTTGCTTTCATCAACTTGGAGGCCTTGGGCGGAAACAATGAAACCCAAGAATACCACTTGAGGAGTGAAGAAAAAGCATTTCTCCATATTGCCATAAAGTTGTTCTTGTGAAAGAATCTCAAAAACTTGTTGCAAATGCTTGGCATGCTCCTCCTCGGTCTTGCTATAGACCAAGATATCATCAAAGTAAACGACAACACAAGTTCCAATGAGGGGCTTGAGAACTTGGTTCATGAGTCTCATAAAAGTGCTCGGGGCATTAGTAAGCCCGAATGGCATTACAAGCCACTCATATAAACCTCCTTTAGTCTTAAAGGCGGTTTTCCATTCATCACCTTCAAAAATACGAATCTGATAATAGCCACTTCTAAGATCAATCTTAGAAAAGATAGCGGCTCCATGTAATTCATCCAATAGATCTTCCAATCGGGGAATAGGAAACCGGTACTTGATAGTGATCTTGTTTATTGCCCGGCTATCAACACACATACGCATGCTACCATCCTTCTTAGGAACAAGGAGGGCGGGCACGGCACATGGGCTTAGACTTTCCCGAATTAAACCCTTGGACAAGAGATCATCCACTTGTCTTTGGACTTCTTGAGTTTCGCTTGGAGACATCCGGTATGCCGGCTTGTTTGGAAGTACGGATCCGGGAACGAGGTCTATCTTGTGTTGGATAGATCTTGGAGGGGGAAGGCCATGTGGAATTTCTTGTGGAAAAACATGGTGATAGGCTTGTAGGAGAGGGGTGAGTAGTGGATGTGAGGGAGATGGTGGCTTAGACTCTTCTTGTAAAAGTATCAAGTCTTTAAAAGACTCATACTCATGGTGCTCAGATTTGAGAAGAGTAGTAAAGAAGACTTCCAAATGAGGATTGTCTTTTGGCTTAGAGGGGGAAGGACTTTTGAGAGGGGTAAGAGTGATTTTCTTACGGTCCTTGAGAAAAGAGTAAGTGTTCATCCGGCCATCATGGATGACACTTCTATCAAAAAGCCATGGTCTACCCAATAATATATGGCAAGCATCCATGGGGACTATATCACACCAAATCTCATCTTTATAGTTTTTCCCAATTGAAAAGGAAACAAGACAACGGTGAGTAATTTGCAAAACCTTTGCCTTGATTCAACCATTATATGGTGTAGGGATTTAGACGAGGAGAGACTTGCAGCTTGAGTTTGTCCACCATAGTCTTTGAGGCAACGTTAGCACAACTACCTCCATCAATGATAAGGGAACAAACCTTGTCTCCTACGGTACACCTGGTGTGAAAAATGGCTTCTCTTTGCTCCATGTCCTTTTGAGGGGCAATTCCACTCAAGGCCCGGCGGATAACAAGCAACTCTCCTTCATCGGGGCCTTCCTCAACTTCTTCCAAACTTCCTTCTTCAAAGTGCTCTCCTTCTTCTTCATCATAGGCATGTTCATCACATGCTTCTTGGTACTCCGCTAGGGAAACAATCCTCCTGTTTGGACACTCAGAGGCATAGTGTCCCATGCCTTGACACCGAAAGCAACGAACCTTGTCCTTTGATTTGGGCTCTTGTATGGAGGGTTTTGGAGGGGTTGGAGTGGTGTTTTTGGTTTGTGGAGGTGGGGGATTTTGTGGACGAGAAGGGTAGTACGGAGGCTTTTGTGTGGGGTAAGGACGAGAGAGAGGCTTGGGAAGGACACTCTTTCCCTTTGATTTCTTTTGTTGCTCTACCTTGTAGGCTAGAGAACTCAAGTCATCTAGGGATGAATAGGGTTGCAACTCAATTACATGAGCAATGGACTCATCAAGACCGGTCAAGTATCTTACCAAGGTTTGTGAGTAGTCTTCTCTCAAATCGCATTTGAGTAGGAGTTGTTCAAACTCCCGAGTGTATTCTTCCACACTCTTGGATCCTTGCTTGAGTCGATGGAGCTTGAGGCAATTGTCTTGCACATAGTGAGAGGGAAGAAACTTGGCCTTGAGTTTTTCTTTCATTTTGGCCAAAGTTCTGATTTTCCCTTTCCCGTTTCTTGCTCTTTTCGCTCCAAGGTTAGCCCACCAGATTGAAGCATATTTTCTGAGTTTAAGGGCTACAAGCTTTACCCTCTTATCTTCCGGGATGTCCTCATATTCAAAGATCCTCTCAATGGTGTGCAACCAATCGAGAAATAAGTCCGGATCAAGTTGGCCTTCAAATTCGGGGATGTCAATTCGGACACCACCAATATTTCCTCCTTGCCTTCGTCTCCTGGGGGGTTCCTCATCACTTGAATTGGCATGGGAGTGATGGACTTCCTCTTCAGATTCAACCACCGGTTCATGAGGATGAGAGGGAGTGGGGCTATGAACCCACATTCTTTTCTCCTCCAAAAGTTGCCCAAGTTGAGTTCGAAGATAAGTGAGTTGTGCTTCTAACTCTTCCACACGTGCTTTGTCGCTTCTTGTGGACTTTGTAGACATGTTGGAGATGCGTTGAAGGAAGAATATGCAGCAGGGAAAGCGGCACGGTCGTGCAAGGGGGCACGGTCAGGCCGTGCTATGCTTCGGCTGAAGAAAATGCAGAAAAGTAGAGTGGCACGGTCGTGCTTTGCGGCACAGGGGCACCGTGCTCCGTCTCGACTTGAAGATTCCTGGAAAAAGAATATGGCACGGTCGTGTGTTGTGGCACGGGGGCACCGTGCTGCTTCTCTGGTCTTCAAGACTTCGGATTGCCGGTTTGCGCCTCTTTTTTTTTTTTTTTGTATTTTGGCTTTTTGGGATGTGTTTGGGTATGATGTGGGTCACTTTAAAAGCCTTGGCTCTGATACCAATTGATGTATGTGTGGGTGGTAAGTGAACCAAATCAAACTCAAATAAACCCAAATAAGAATTGAACCAAAGTAAAGAGAAAAATGGAAAGTTGATTGAGATGGAATGAAAGTAATAACAAAAAAAGAACAAAGGATAAACAAGACCTTGTAATTAAGATAATCCTTCACGGAGCCACTCAATGACTTGATCTTGGGCTAATTCTCTTGTCTTAACCAAGGAATCACTCCAATTGGAAAAAGGAAGAGAACCTAGAACACCACTTGAATTTGCCACAATTCAAGATATAGAACTAGGAATTTAGTTGCACTTTTGAGAAACACACTCAAAGTACTTGTATTGCTTTGGAAATTTCTTACAATGCTGAATGATTAGCTTCACATGCCCCTCCCATTTTATAGACTCAGCAAAAGACAATCAAAAGACTCAAATAACTCCTAACAATTAAAACTAGCTAATGAAAAGTCTAAGAAAAATGAAAAGACACATCATAAAAGGGGGTGGGGGAGGTTACAAGGAATATTCTAGGATTTTTGCAGCTGATTACATCAATCTAGAAGCATCTAAAACGTGCACAATATCAGCCACACAAATATATGTAACCTAAGACTCTTCATATTCCCAGCATTAATCCTTGCAACTGCCTCAACTTCAACAGAGCATAACTTCCAGAATACTCGGCCAAATCACGCGTTCTTGGGCTTGTTAGAAAGCCCTGGAAGTCTATTTTCCAGAATGGGCTCATTTGCTCAATTTGGATAAGCGGTTTGAAAGTTATGGCCCAAACAATGCACCTATCTCAGACTGGACTGGATCAGCACAACGTATCTTTGAGTGATATTTTGCCCAATCAAATGATGTCCAAATTAAATAAAATTGGGCTTATTTTAAAGATGACATCTTAAGCTTCAAAACCATGTGGAGCCTCAAGTTGTGGGTCCACGTTAGGTAGGCCAAAAGTGCACACAAAAATCGGGAAATTTCTGGATGAAGGCGGCACTACCTCTTCGGGCATGAACGCCAATTTCCTGCAAAGTTTGGCAACTTCCTTGACCTCTTGAAGCTTGAGTGAATCCTCCTTGGGCTGAGCTTGATGGTCCTTGGGCTTCTCACGATGGTCTCCATCAGTAGCAATGAGTGAAAATAGAAAGAAATGAGGGAAGATTGAAGGCATTAGCTATGGAGGGTTTACAGAGAGAAAATGGAGGTAGAGAGAGAGAGACTCAAGGTTAAAGATGAATTGTGAGGGAGATGAGTGGTCACTGCGGTCAAAAACCTAGACCGCGAGCCGTAACAGTACACCACGGTCAAACTGTGGTGTCTGCTGACACAGCTTCTCTTTTTTTTTTCTTTTTTCCTTTTTTACGGGGTTAGCACCCCATAGCCGTAGTTCTGGGGGTCTGGCCATGGTGCCAAACATTTTATTTATAGTTTCTTTTTTCTGTTTCTTTTTCCCTTTTTTCACAAACTATAAATATAGTAAAAATAAAAGCTAAGGAAAGAAAAAGGAAAAAGAGCTTGGGTTGCCTCCCAAGAAGCGCTCTTTTAAGGTCAAGAGCTCGACCTTTTTTCTATGCCTGGTCCAGATCAGTAAGTGTATGGACATTGGCTTTATAACGGAACACAAAGTCAAACTTCTTCAGTCCAAGGTACCATCTTAGAAGTTCTAGTTAAAGGTCCTCCGTTTCCATGACATGATTCCATAATGCATTATCTGCATATAAAACAAAGCTGACTTGTGGCCTTTCAGGTAGGTTACTATCAACTTGTTCAATCCCCAATTCAAAATCTACATTAAATCCTTTCATAGGGGGCATAGAGAGAACAGCTTGTACGAACCTGTAATAGTCGCTCATAGAGGACTCATTAGGAACAGGGGCCTCGACCTCGGGCATTTCAGGTGGTATAGGAGTAGCAAACTCCACCTTTAACATACCTTTGTTCGGGGTTGAAATCCAGTCAGAATCAGCAGGATCTTCACAATTCAAGACATCCTCCATGTTAATCTCAGGGGAAAGGGGGTAATGCATTCAATAAAGAAGAATTAGGCGAAACCAAGTCTTCTTCCGTATGACAAAACACAGCACAATGCCCTTCCAATTCAAATGTAATCCGTCCCTTTTTTACATCAATGTGGCAACCAGCTGTAGCCAAAATGGGCCGACCCAGAGCATCATCGGTCTTGGGCATATCAATTATGATAAAGTCCTCCAACACTCAAATATCTCCTATACTGACTCGCATATTATCCAATCTGCTTATGGGTTGCATCTCAAAATCGTCAGCTAATTATAGTGAAAAGGGTACAACTATTAATGGTCCTAGGTGAAGCTTATGAAACAAAGAATACGACATTATATTGATGCTTGCACCTAGATCACATAAAGCTCTCTCAATTTTCACCTTTCCCATAATACAAGCGATAGAAAAACTACTTGGGTTAGGGAGCCTAGGTTGAAAAACTCTGGGGATCTCTATAGTGTCTTTCTCGACCAATGTGGCAGTCTTGCCACCATTGTTTCTCTCCTTACTTCCGGCCATGATTATTTCTCTCGCCGCTTCCATTGGTAAATCCTCAGGGTCAGTTAAGTCCTCTACTTCTTCCTTTATGGTGACATAGTTACAATGCTCACGAGGGTTAGATTCAGGCTTGCTAGGAAGTCTGTCTAGGGGCGTAGATGAAAAACTAGCTTTTTGGACAATTTGGGTTTCCAACATCCTATTATGAGTTGTAAGCACATCAACCTTTGAAGCTAATTGTATAATATAATCATCCTGTTTTTGTTACGCCATAAGCATACTTTCCATTATTGCTTCTAAATTGGACTTTTGGGGCATTTTAGAAGGGAACGGGAGTATTTGAAAACCAGGGGGTGGTCTAGCATCATTAGGGGGCATATTCGATGGGTTTGGATTAGGCCTATAGGAGAAATTCGGATGATTATTCTAACCAGGATTATAGGTAATAGAGTAAAGGCCATTGGCCGATCTTGGGTTGAAGTTTCGAGCATAGTTAACTTCACTAGGGTCTTGGGAAAAAGGGCTCCCAACTTGGTAATTCAATGTTGCATACTCAATAGAACCATAAATTTCACAAAGGGAAGGGGTACTAGAATTCACAGACTTAACATTCATTCGGTCCAGTCTTTGAGTCATAGCATCTACTTTAGTAGAAAGTAAAGTAAGCACATCAACTTCAAGCTTACCTCCAGCCTATTTGTGTTAGCCTCATTCGATGGACCATTGAAAGTTGCTAAGTTTCATCTTCTCAATTAAATTATGGGCTTCATCCTCAGTTTTGTTTATTAAGGCTCCTCCTGCCGCTGCATCAATAGTAAACCTCACAGGTTAGGTCATACCATTATAAAAGACTTGGATAATCATCCAATGCTGAAGACCATGATGGGGGCATAAGCGCACAAATTTTTGAACCACTCCCAGGCTTCGTAGAGCGTCTCTTCATCCTTTTGCATGAAGTTTGTGATCTGATTTCTCAAGCTTGCTGTTTTTCTCGGAGGGAAAAACTTAGCGAGGAAGGCTCTTATTAACTCATCCCAAGTGATAATGCATCCAGATGGCAAGGAGTGTAACCAAGCCCTTACTGTATCCCTCAATGAGAAAGGAAATAAGCGCAGGCGAACCGCATCAGTGGAGACTCCATTAAGTTTTAATGTATTACGCACCTCTAAAAAGACTGAGAGGTGTAGATTCGGGTCTTCCAAAGGCATCCCTCCACACTGGGATTGTTGCAACATCGAAATGAGTGCCAGTTTGAGCTCGAAATTATTGGCATCAACGGTAGGGTGAGCGATGCTTGAGGAGATCCCTTGGACTCCAGGGGTAACGAAATCTCGAAGTGCCCTTCTTTGGTCACCTCCTCCTCCCGCCATATTTGTTGAATTCCTTCTTGTCTCACGTCTTTGTTCTTCAATCCTTTGCTTCTTCCTCCTTAAGCAGAAAGTCCTTTCAATCTCAGGATCAGGTTCATACAAGATTGAACTTCGTATAAATAGGAAAAATTCTTGCAAGCACTATCACCACACTACCAGTACAATCAAACAAGAAAATAAAAAGAAAATAAAAGCAAAAGGCAATAAAATACTTAGTCACTTTCATAAGACTATCTCAATAGTTAACAGATTGATCCCCGGTAACGCCGCCAAAAAACTTGACCACTGCCGCAAGCGCATGGGTAGTCGTAGTATAGATAAAAAGATCGCTCCTCAGGGACCAATGTAATCCATCGAGTTTTGTCTACCAAAATATGCTAAGTGAAATTCTAATTCAAGAGAGTTCGATTTAACAATTCTAATTCACTAATTTTTAAATCAATTAAGGAAGCATGCCTGGGAATTCATGTAGCTATGAAAGTTGATTAGATCAAAATGATAAGCATGTGCTTTTTTTTAACTGGTTAATTTCGAGGATTTACAATCTATCCAAAAATTCAGTCTATTTTTTCGAACTCAACCAAATTTACCTAAACTAAGCAAAAGTCGTTCTTTCAAACTAATTTGTCTTAATCTAAGTTAAACATCTTCGATTACAATCTATGTCCCCTAACATACAAATCTCTCTTTCGAGACGACATTATGTCAGGTTTTATCAAGCACTCTAACAATCAAATGTCACCTTTCAATATTTCACTCAATTTTTTCAAGTGTGCAAGCAAATTTTGGCCAAAAATCCACTCACAACACGATAATCACTTGATAGAATGAAATAAAACCAATCATGAAAATAAGCACAATTCTTTAGATTAAAACATGATCCAACTATACTTTCATAAACTACTAAATTCTTAGACAAAATAAAAACTACTCACTCATGATTAAGGATTAAACAACTAACCAACATTTTGTGAAATTTGAGCGGAAGGGCTTGACTGAGAATAGCCTTCAACTAAGGGCTTCAAACTACCTCAAGATCAAACATTCACACTAAGGATTTCTCACCAATACAAATACCAAACTAAAAACCTAAACTAAAAAGAGCAAAAATTTGAGAAAGAAGATAAACTGTGCCACTCTTGCTTGCTCTCTATCTATATCTCTATGCATATGCCTTTCTCTTCTGCTGAATGAATCCCTTTTATAGGAGAGCTTAGACGTTTTTAGCCACACAGCTAGAGGAAGACGAAGAGGCAACAGTTTCTCAACTCACCACGAACCGCGGTAGACACCACAGACCGTGGTCTAGGCTAGAATCGATTTTCTGCTCTTTTCTTGCTCCACAGGTGTAACATCACATGGGTATCCATGGGGGGAGTCAAAATACATCCATTAAGGGTCACATGCTGAGTAAAAAGGCCTAAAAATCCTGCAAAACATATCAAACAACCATACCCAAGTATAAATCGAGAATAGGAATATAAATAATAACATTATGCACATAATTCTCCTAAAAATGAAGCAAAATAGCCCTAAAATGCTATATACGTTAAGCACTTATCATTTATCATTTTTTATGTCACCTAATTTTTGCTCGTATAATAGCGTAATCTTTAAGATTTTTAGTTATTTTATTTACTTTTGTAGGTAATCAGATCAACCAAGTAACTGCCGCGAAAAGGAGCAAAAAAGAACAAAAGAAAAAGACAAAGCAACGAGCAACGGGGGCCCGGTCGACTGCGCAACCACCGTCGCACGCCGCAGCCAGCACAAGCACCAGCCATGAACTGGCACGGTGGTGCCCCACTCGACGGCTGGCCGGCCCTTCCCCTACTGCGTGTTGCTTTGTCTTCTCGGCTCGAGTATTTAAGGGGCTTGCTTCGGGACTTTTTAGGGGTTCCCCTCTGGCGATGTTTAGAGTAGTTTAGCCTAGGGCTTAGCTTCAAAAACCTCATTAGGAGGAAATGAAATAGGTAGATTAGGATTAATTGGGTTATTTTTGGGATTCAAGCATTGTAGATTCAAATTTATCTAAGCAATTCATAAGTTTTCTCCCCTCTCTCTCTCTTTTTATTTCATGTTTGTTCTTGTTTCCTCTTATTTAGTCTTATTAGTTTAGATTATATTTAGCCTAAATGTTTAGTTTTTATTATGATTTTGTGTCCATTAGTTGTTTTAAACCTTGTTAGCTTAGACTAATTCCCTTAGTTCATGTTTGTTTCATTATTTGCTAGCTTAGGTTTGAATTCAGGCTTTTATGTTTTGTGGTTTATTAGTTATTAATTTTGGTTGGCTTCGATTGTGATTAGCCCTTTAATGGCTAATTACGCTAGGATTAGGCCTAACCACACCAAACTTATACTTAGAACATAGAGTTTTCCTTCACGCTCGCCAAGTGTTCGATGAAATGCTTGAGAGAGTTTTCATTTATATTTTTGGGCCATTGACTTATGCCGAGAGGTGAGGTCCATTAGCTAGTGTGGGAGAGGGGATAGCCGGGTTCGGGATATGAAAATAGTCCCAATTCTAGTTAGGTTAGAGGGTTGTTAATTTTGTAGTCTAATTGGGCTAACCCCATGAAAATAGGTGGTTAGACTAATTAGACTAGGTCATGACCCTTGAAAGAGTGCTTGGGTGGTCTTCAAAGGTGCAACCGACTATCTCTTGTTTTTAGTTAAGGTCTAGTAGGTTAGGATTTATCCTGTCTATTTAGTTAGTCAATAAATCATAGCCTCAAGCCACCCATTTTGCTTTTATTAGTTTAGTTCAGCTTTGATTTCATTTCCTTCCTTCTTAGCCTTTTGCATCATCCAACTTCTTTTGCAAGCCATGGAGGATGACCTTGTTCGCAGCCTCAACTTGGCAGCTAGTTTGTGGGTGGGCCACCGTAGTAAATCGCGCTAGACATCCCAAGTTACTGAGGTAGTAAGTGACCTTGCTTGTATCAAATTGCCTCCCATTGTCAAAGATCATTGTTCTGGGGACGCTGAAGCGTGTGATAATGTGTAAGACCTCAGAAATTAAGGATATATTGGTGGTGTGTCATGGTATAATGAAGGTAGTATGTAAAACTTTGGAAATTCGATTTGGAATTTTTGCTCAGTTGGACTGACCTAGGCCCAAGTCAATCCAAGTCAGTGCCAATTAATCCTCGTGAAATTCTTCTAATTAAGTTTCTTGATATATTTTTTTGAGAAGTATTAAAATTTCCAAAATTTTCCTTTCCGATTTTTTATAAAACTCCTAATGTCATTGTTATTATGTTACTATTCTATTATGAATATTATTATCATTATACTATTAACATTGTCATTTTTATTATCATTAGTCCTTTAAAAAAAAACAAAAACAAACCCTAAACCCCTTTAATCTGCCGCCCACTTCTCTTATAAAAAAAATATATATATATTTTGAAAGTGTTTTTCCCTCCTCACGTAGCCCCCCCTTTTTTTCTTTTTCTTTTTAACCTAAAACCCTAACCCCCTTCCCCCACTTCCCCCCCTCACGTCCTCTCTGTCTCTCTCTCTCCCTCTCTCTCTCTCTCTCTCTACCTTTACACTGTCGCCGACCATCGTCCGGCCGCCCTAGTGCTGCCACCCCACCTACCGTTCCTCTTGCTTTTGGTAAGAAGATCAAGATGATGCATGGGTTCATACACCCCATGCATCCAAAAGAAATCACCACTTTTCTTTTCATCTCTTTTGTTCTCATTTTAATCCCTTTTATTCTTGTGAATTTTTATGACCATCGTAAATGAAGATTTTGATATAACCTTTATTATTTTCTCAGCACTCTTGGCATTGAATTTGAACGAAGGAGTTTCCCTCGATCTAGATCCGGTTTCGATCAAAGGTAATAGTAATAACGTTTTTAATGCTATTTTGGTATTTAATGGTAAAGGTGGGTTCTTTTGGCATGATTGGGTCTGGGCGAGGGTTTAAGCATGTCTAACGGGTACAGGCGTATTTTTTGAGTAACCCAAAACGAGCGAAAACCGTGCAAAAAGGGGTCAACCAATCTGGACAGAATTCACACTGTTTTTGACTCAAATTTGAAAATTTGGTGTAATTATTCTGGTAGTCCAAAAATTATGAAATTTTTGTAGTAGTTAAATTAAGATGTGAAGATTACGTGGGTTTTAAAATTGGATGAATTGGAGTTAAATTGAGAGAGTTATGGCGAAAATACCAAACCCTGTCAAAACTAGAATGCAGGTATAGGGTGTGGTTTTTGAATTTGTAGACTTGGTTGTGCTGTGAATTTGTGGAAGTTCGAAACATGAAAGTTTTAGTAGACAAAATTATCTTTCTGGATTGGGTAAAAACATGTTTTTTGGAAGTCGTAAGAAAACGTTATGAGGATAGGAAGTTAGGAGTAAAAATCTGGGTAGAATCTGGGGAAGCAGAATCTGGACTGTTTCGCCCTCAAATTAGAAAAATTCCCTAGGCTAGTACTGGTGGCCACAAATTGTGAAATTTACTCAGTGGGAGCCTCTGGATGTGTCAAATAATGCCGTTTTGGAATTTGGTCATTTAGAATAGCGTAACCCGAGTTCTGATAAAATTTGCCGGGACTGTCCTGTGGAAGACAGTCTTTGGCATTGCCGGAAGAAACAAAAATTTGACTGGGTTCGGGGCAGAACCGAGCCAAACTCTAAACATAAAAAAAAAACAGAGGACATTGTAAGGTTTCCAGATTGACCCAGAACATTGGAATCGGATATCGGGGACTAGAGTTATAATTTTTTGAAAGTTGGACCCATAACTGGCCAGCCGAACCTTCACCCCAGATAGGGTTGGATGAATAAAGATCTAGAAAACCTCTTTTTAAATTTAGGGGAGGCCCAGGGGTGCCCTACACTGAATTAGACTGACTATGGGCCGTTTGTGGGCTCAGGTGCGCAACAGTGAACTCTCATTAAAGTAACCGAGCCCGTAAATTGTACGGTACCCAGGTAACAGTCATGCCCTAACCTTTCCCCTGTGTTACTGAAATCATGAAAGTTTTGGGAGTTCTTGTATTGATTCCTTGGCATTCCTTTCTAATGGGATGAGCACTGATGTGAAATTTATGAATGGTTCCTTGATGGGAACTGAATGCTGTGTTTGTTTTGGAAGTTGGAAATCTCCATATTGTAAAAGTTGAAACTTACTGTTGTAAAAGTTGAAACTTACTGTGATTGTATTTGAAGTTCTGTTTCTGCATTCTGATTTCTGTTGGGAAAAGTATTTAAATTTCAATGAAACTGAGTGTGTCAAGTTGGTATCCATTAACTGAAAGGAACTAAATAGGGTGAGTTAAATCGATTGGAACTGATTGAAGGCCATAGCCTTCCCCGGGTAAGAGGTGCATGCATGTGAGCGGCCACGTACTTAGCCGAGACGTGGGCTAGGTTATCGGTAACCACCCATGATGGTGGTAGGCCAGGAAAGTTAAGCAGTAACTGCCTGACGAGCGGTAGGCCAGGAAAGAGTTGAGCGGCTGCGCTATGTTAGAGCGCAGGCCATGAGACCCACTGGGGTCGCTCACCCAAGACTTATCTGAAGCTGAACATTTTGAATGGAACTATGGAAGTTTGATTCTGAAATTGATTTCTTTTTTTAAATGAAGATGGTGATAATGGGTTGTGTACCTTGAAAACGTGTTGTCATTTCCCCCCTTCCCTAAAATGTTTTCACAAATGAATTTGTACGTGTCTTTGACTGTTGGGGGTGAATGTTATTGAGTTTATCTCACTGTTATAAAATTTTTTGTTTTCAGGTGATCTAGCTCTACTTGGGACTGGGGATAGGAGAGTAGAGTGAAGCTCGAATGCTGATTGTGCTTAAAAAGGATTTTAGAAATTGTAATAGAATCTAGTTGGTTTAATTATGATGTTCAAGTTTTGTGTTAAAATTCTTGGACCCATGTATGGTGGGCTTTGATTCGTAAAGACTTTGTTTTAAATGTCAGTTATGATATCCAGCCTGGTATTTCCAAGAGGGGAATACGGTGGTAACACCCCGTTAGGAGTTCCTGCTGCCATTCAGGTTAAATCAGTAGTAAATAAAGAATTAGAAATCTGGGGATGTTACAAAGTGGTATCAGAGCCCAAGTTAACTGACCTGAAGGCTCGCCTAAGGGATAAAGAGAATAATATTAGTTAATAACCATAAAACAGGTAGACATAAGAACTGCCCGGAGTGTGAGTGTAGGTTGGGAAGGGAATATACTTATATATATGTTACCTTTTTGTATTTATATTTATATATATATATTTGATTTGGGCCTACTAATGTCTACGATGAATGCGGCCCGTCATTGTGGGTGTATGGGATGACTTTGTCACCACCGGAGGTTAGAGAAGATTCCCGGGGCCAGTTTTGAGAGTCACTTGGAGTGAGTGGAGATTTTTCTTTATAGAAGACTAGCTGAGGTTCCTGATGATTGTTTGAGGTTTGACCACAACCAAGCCCTGTTCTTCCTTTTAACTCTTTGGGGAGACCCCTTGTGGCGTTATAGAGTCAATGAGCTTCACCCTGAGGAGAGAGCATTTATGGTTGCTGGGGATTGTTGTTTATGCAAGTGGCAGCCTATGAACTTCAAGCTGAATGAGCTAGTGGACTATGTCATTGATATAGGTCCTTATGACGAACCCCGCACCCTTGACTCTGGGGACACCAACCCGCCACCACCTGTAGAGGAGGATACTGATGAGGAGGGAGACCCTATGGGAGAGGAAGACCCAGAGGAAGACCCCATGGAAGAGGAAGACCCCGAGGAAGATCCTGAGGAATACCCTGAGGAAGACCCTGAAGAAGACCCTGAGGGAGATTCTGAGGCCAGCGAGGGCCAACTTATGAGCAGTAAGGACTTAGGGGGAGATCAGAGAGATGAAGAAAGGAATCAGCTTGTGCAGGATGAGCACTCCAGCCACTCGGAAGACTTAAGAGTAGATGAGGCTGGGATGACCCGCTGGGAGCGGGGTAGATGTGGTCGGATGTGTAGAGGCACCTGTCCACTGGATGCCCCCAGTCAGTAAAGGCTAGAAGCATTAGGAAGTTATTTTATTTCTTTTTAGGGAAGCATTAATAGTAATTTTCTTTAAATTGTTACTAGTCATTGTGGCTATTTGAGTTAAAAGTTGTGCTGTAATGAAAGGGGCTAATAGGAACCCTTGTGAAATTGAGAATTTATGCAATAAAAGTGTTCTTGGGTTATTTGAAAATACTTGTGCACCTTGTTGTGAAATATGTGAAACATGTGGATAATGTACCTGTGTGTCTGTATGATATAAACCTTCTGAGCTTGAGATGTAATAGATGTACCACCTGAATGTAGTGGTGCATATTGTGAACGAATCTCTAAGAAAATTGTGGTAATATGCACTGGCATGCATTATGTTCCTAGAACCCAGTGAGTTATAGGATGTGAACTATTAGGGGAGGAACTGAACCCGAAATTTTTTTTCTCGACCAGGATGGCGGGAACCAACACCAACAACCATAATGAAGAGTCTCAGACGGAGCCCCACCCAGTGATGAGGGTCTCTATGACCCAGGACATACCTACGGCAGCCTTTAGGGAGCGGCTGGAGGCCCTGCGCCCCCGGAACGGGAATGGGTCTCGTAGCTAGATTGATGAAACAAATCCACCCACGGGAGCCGAACTCACCAACTTGTTACTGCTAGAGATGCTGCAGAAGCAAGGGGAGCAACTGCGGCTCCAGAATGAACAAATCCATAGGTTAATGGAGGTTAAGGAGAAAAGAGCAGAAAAGGATAACTCACATTTGTTCAAGAGATTTGCAAGTCATCACCCACCCGTTTACGACGGTACCCCTAACCCCAAAACTTTCGAAGACTGGATTAGGGGGATGGAGATGTTGTTCGATGCACTCCAGTGCCCTGAGGAGTGGAAGGTAGGATTTGCGGTATTCTACCTAAAGGATAAAGCCGACCTTTGGTGGGCTATAGTACGGAAAAGACAACACGAGCCTAGGTTTGGGTGGGGTAAGTTTAAGGAGATGATCAAGGACCATTTCTACCCCACCTGCCTCTAGAAGGCTAAGGAGAATGAATTCATGCAATTACAGCAGGGGAGCATGAGCATTCTCGAGTACGCCTCCAAATTCATGGAGTTGTCACGTTTTGCCCCAGCCTTCGTAACTGATGAGAGGCTGAAGATGAATAGGTTTCAGGCCGGAGTCAACCCAATTATCAAAGAACGTATGTCGGTGCGGCAGTATGCCTCCTACGTTGATCTATACGACACTGCGATCAACGTAGAAAGAGCAATGAAGGAGCGCAGTCATTACTTCAATGAATAGAGGGGTACCAAGAGGAAGGGAGATAATCGGGGAACCTTCCAGACGCAGAAGCAGAACCGTAGACCCGCTGGGGGACAGCACTCCGGCAGTTTCAATCGAGGGGGCCAGTATCCCAACACACGACCCAAGGTAACCTGCAACGCTTGCGGGAAGTCAGGACATTTCGCCAGGGAGTGTCGAACAGTGAAGAGATGCTTTTGTTGTGGAAGCCATCAACACCAAGTGCGAGATTGCCCGCTTCCTCCACCGCCTCCCGGGCAAGGACAAGGACAGAGTCAGGGGCAGAGGCAGAACCAAGGGTATGGGCAGCGGCCCCAATCCTCATACCAAAGTCGGGGAGGGCAGACGGCCTGCTCCAATGAGCAGAGTCGGGCACCCCAGTCAGCTCAGTCCCAACCCTCCAACCAACCACCCCGGAACAACGGGGGCCGAGTGTACGTGATGCGAAAAGAGGAAGCGAAGGATGCTCCTAATGTTGTGACGGGTGCTTTCTCTCTCCTAACTCAACTAGTAGATGTGTTGTTTGATTCGGGTGCCACGCACTCATTTATTTCTGTTAGGCTAGTTGAGACGTTAGGGCTTACCCCCACTCGTAGATCTTCATTACTATCCGTGACTCTCCCGGATGGGAAGACTGTGTCATGTGAAGAACTATACGAGGGATGCTCTCTTAGAATGTATGAATGTGAATTCCTGACGGATCTATATAAGTTGGAATTAACTGATTTTGGGGTTATTTTGGGGATGGACTGGTTGGCTAAGTACCAAGCTCAGATAGACTGCTCGAAACAAAAAGTTTCTCTGAAAGGGCCCAACGGGGAGAAGATAGTGCATAGGGGTCAGAGTCCTAGAATAGGAGTGAAATTAGTATCAGCAATGAAAGCTCGTAAGTTGTTGGGTAAAGGATGTGAGGGATTTCTCGTGTCATGCGGTGAATACTGAGGATGCCAAGCCCTACTTGGAGGACATCCCTGTAGTGAGTGAATTCCCGGATGTGTTTCTCGATGAAATCCCTGGCATGCCACCTCTTAGGGAGGTGGAGTTCTGTATCGACCTCACCCTGGAGCCACCCCCATTTCTAAGGCACCTTACCGGATGGCACCAGTTGAATTTAAGGAATTGAAGACCCAGTTGAAAGAACTCTTAGAGAAAGGGTATATCCGACCTAGCACATCTCCATGGGGAGCCCCGGTCTTATTTGTGAAGAAGAAGGACGGGACCCTAAGGTTGTGTATCGACTACCGGGAGTTGAATAAGATAACAGTGAAGAACCATTATCCCCTACCCAGAATAGGCGATTTATTTGACCAACTGCGAGGCACAGGAACCTTTCCAAGATAGACCTACGTTCGGGATACCATCAACTCCGAATCAAGGATGAGGACATACCCAAATCGCTTTTCGTACCCGATACGGCCACTAGGAATTCGTAGTGATGCCCTTTGGTCTCACTAATGCCCCAACGACATTTATGGACCTGAAGAACAGGGTCTTTAAGCCTTATTTGGATAGGTTCGTGGTAGTTTTCATTGACGATACCTTGATTTACTCGAGAACCCCAGATGAACACACCCACCACTTACGGGTAGCCCTGGATGTGTTAAAGAGAAATGAGTTATATGCTAAGTTCTCAAAATGTGAATTTTGGTTGGAGAAGGTAGCTTTTCTAGGACACGTAGTGTCCAGTGAGGGAGTATCGGTGGACTCACAAAAGATTGAGGTAGTGGCAAATTGGCTTAGACCTAAAAACCCGACAGAAGTAAGGAGTTTCTTGGGTTTGGCGGGATATTACCGCCGATTTGTCCAAGACTTTTCAAAAATTGCCACCCCACTTACCAATCTGACCAGAAAGGTCATCAAGTATGAGTGGACGGAAAGATGTGAAGGAGCCTTCCAGGAGCTTAAGAAGAGACTTACGAGTGCACCAATACCGGCTCTACCTACTGCGGAGCAGGACTTCGTGGTGTATAGTGATGCTTCTAGGAATGGGTTGGGGTGTGTGTTAATGCAAGATAGACGAATGATAGCGTATGCTTCACGACAGCTGAAGGTACATGAGCAGAACTACCCGACTCACGACCTGGAGTTAGCCGCGTTCGTGTTTGCTCTCAAAATCTGGAGACATTACCTATACAGAGTTCGTTGCGAAGTATTCACCGACCACCAGAGTCTGAAATATCTCTTCTCACAAAAGGATCTGAATCTGAGACAGACAAGGTGGCTGGAGTTCCTAAAGGACTATGACGTCCATTTTCAGTATCACCCTGGAAAGGCTAATGTAGTAGCGGATGCGTTGAGTCGCAGGCCATACCCAACGCTGAGTTGTGTAATAGCGCTTTCGGAGGAGTTATGTCGAGAATTTAAAAAGTTAGAACTTAATGTGATTACGTCAGAGGCTAGACCTATGCTTTGCACCCTGGAGGCCCAACCGACTCTCATAGAGGAAATCCGACTAGCCCAAACCACGGACCCCCAACTAGAGCGGATAAGAGAAGAGATATTAGTGGGAAAAGTACCCGAATTCGCAATCCATGAGGATGGGACCATACGATTCCATAATCGTGTGTGTGTTCTAGCTGTAGAGGCACTCAAGAAGAAGATCCTAGATGAGGGACACAATACTCCGCATTCAGTACATCCTGGGGGAAATAAGTTGTATAAGGATCTAAAACAAATGTTCTGGTGGAGTAATATGAAACAAGAAGTGGCTGATTATGTGGCAAAGTGTCTGACCTGCCAGCGAGTGAAAATAGAGCACCAAAGATCGGCGGGACTCTTACAGCCGTTAGATGTCCCTGAGTGGAAATGGGACTCTGTGTCTATGGATTTTGTCATGGGGTTACCATTGACCCAGAGGAAGTACAATGCGATTTGGGTTATAGTGGACAGGCTCACGAAGTCGGCACATTTTATAGCCATGAGGAACACGTGGATCCTAGATCAGTTAGCTCGAGCCTACCTCGAGGAGATAGTACGACTACATGGAGTACCCAGCTCCATAGTATCGGATCGAGATACCCGGTTCCAATCGGGATTTTGGCAGAAGCTGCAAGAAGCGTTCGGAACGTTGTTACGTTTTAGTACTGCCTTTCACCCTGCAACTGACGGGCAGACCGAGCGTACTATCCAAACCTTGGAAGATATGCTGTGGGCTTGCACCTTGGACTCTAAGAGTGCGTGGGACGAACAACTAGCACTAATTGAGTTTTCTTACAACAATAGCTACCACGCGAGTATTGGCATTGCCCCGTACGAGGCACGGCCCCGTACGAGGCACTATATGGGAGAAAATGTAGGACTCCGCTTTGTTGGCAAGAGATCGATGAGGCCTTGACCATCGGACCAGAGTTAATCCAGGCCACCACGGACGAGGTAAGAGTGATTCAGGAACGAATGAAAGCCGCCCAGAGCCACCAGAAGAGTTATACGGATCGGAGGCGTAGACCCCTTGAGTTCCAGGTAGGAGACCAGGTATTTCTTCACGTTTCCCCAATCAAGGGAGTAGCGAGGTTTGGAAAGGCAGGGAAGCTTAACCCGAGGTACATCGGGCCGTATTC
Organism: Carnegiea gigantea; assembly: GCA_029747015.1. Lineage (NCBI taxonomy): Eukaryota > Viridiplantae > Streptophyta > Magnoliopsida > Caryophyllales > Cactaceae > Carnegiea > Carnegiea gigantea. The sequence continues at coordinate 55,054 of JAKOGI010001514.1, forward strand.
GGTCATACAGCGAATCGGGGAGGTGGCTTACCGACTAGAGCTGCCGGCTGAGCTTCAGAGAATACATAATGTGTTCCATGTGTCGTAATTGCGGAAGTACATTCCAGATCCCTCGCACGTCATCGAACTCGATCCTATACAGCTCCAAGAAAATTCATCATATGAAGAACAACCCATACAGATCCTAGACCGGCGGGAAAAACATCTTCGGAAAAAGACGGGGCCCTTAGTAAAGGTCCTTTGGGCCAACCATGAGTCGTCGGAAGCCACTTGGGAGCTGGAGCAGGAGATGCGAGGCAAATATCCCCATCTTTTCCATAGTTAGGTATGTATTAGTTTCGAGGACGAAACCTCCTAAGTGGGGTAGCATGTAAGACCTTAGGAATTAAGGATGTATTGGTGGTGTGTCGCAGCATAATGAAGTTTCGAGGACGAAACTTTTCTTAAGTGGAGTAGTATGTAAAACCCTGGAAATTCGATTTGGAAATTTTTGCTCAGTTGGACCGACCTAGGCCCAAGTCAACCCAAGTCAGTGCCAATTAATCCTCGTGAAATTCTTCTAATTAAGTTTCTTGATATATTTTTTTGAGAAGTATTAAAATTTCCAAAATTTCCTTTTCCGATTTTTTGTAAAACTCCTAATGTCATTGTTATTATGTTACTATTCTATTATGAATATTATTATCATTTTACTATTAATATTATCATTTTTATTATCATTAGTCCTTTTTAAAAAAAAAAACAAACCCTAAACCCCTTTGATCTGCCGCCCACTTCTCTTATTAAAAAAAAAAAAATTGAAAATGTTTTTCCCTCCTCACGTAGCCCCCCTCCCTTTTTTTTGTTTTTCTTTTTAACCTAAAACCCTAACCCCCTTCCCCCACTCCCCCCCGTCCTCTCTCTCTCTCTCTACCTTTACACCGTCGCTGACCACCGTATGGCCACCCTAGTGCCGCCACCCCATCGGCCGTTCCTTTTACTTTTGGTAAGAAGATCAAGATGATGCATGGGTTCATATACCCCATGCATCCAAAAGAAATCACCATTTTCTTTTCATCTCTTTTGCTCTTATTTTAATCCCTTTTATTCTTGTGAATTTTTATGACCATCGTAAATGAAGATTTTGATATAACCTTTATTATTTTCTCATCACTCTCGACATTGAATTTGAACGAAGGAGTTTCCCTCGATCTAGATCCGGTTTCGATCAAAGGTACTAGTAACAACGTTTTTAATGTTATTTTGATATTTAATGGTAAAGGTGGGTTCTTTTGGCATGATTAGATCTGGGCGAGCGTTTAAGCATGTCTAACAAGTACAGGCGTATTTTTTAACTAACCCAAAATGAGCGAAAATCGTGCAAAAAGGGGTCGAACAATCTGGATAGAATTCACACTGTTTTTGACTCAAATTTTAAAATTCAGTATAATTATTTTGGTGGTCTAAAAATTAGGAATTTTTTGTAGTGGTTAGACTAGGATGTGAAGCTTACACGGGTTTTTGAATTGGATGAATTGGAGTTAAATTGAGAGAGTTATGGCCCAAATGCCGAGCCCTGTCAAAACTGGAAACTGCAGGCATAGGGTGCGGGTTTTAAATTTTTAGACTTAGTTGTGCTGTGAATTTGTGGAAGTTATGAACATAAACGTTTTGTAGACAACATTATCTTTCTGGATTGGGTAAGAACATGTTTTTTGGAAGTCGGAAGAATAAGTGATGAGGATGGGAAGTTAGGAGTAAAACTCTGGGTAGAATCTGGGGAAGCAGAATCTGGACTGTTTCACCCTCAAATTAAAAAAATTCCCTAGGCTAGTACTGGTGGCCACAAATTGTGAAATTTACTCAGTGGGAGCCTCTAGATGTGTCAAATAATGACATTTTGAAATTGGGTCATTTGGAATAGCGTAAGCCGAGTTTCGATAAAATTTGCCGGGATTGTCCTGTGGAAGACAGTCTTCGGCATTGCCGGAAGAAACAAAAACTTGACAGGGTTCAGGGCGGAAACAAGCCAAGCTCTAGCACAGAAAAGACAGAGGATGTTATAAGGTTTCCAGATTGACCCGGAACATTGGAATCGGATATCGGGGACTAGAGTTATAATTTTTTGAAAGTTGGACCTATAACTGGCCAGCCGAACCTTCACCCCGGATAGGGTTGGATGAATAAAGATCTAGAAAACCTCTTATTAAATTTGGGGGAGGCCCAGGGGTGCCCTACACTGAATGTGGACTGACTATGGGTTATTTATGGGCCCAGGTGTGGAACAGTGAACCCTCATTAAAGTAACCGAGCCTATAAATTGTACGGTACCCAGGTAACAGTCATGCCCTAACCTTTCCCCTGTGTTACTGAAATCATGAAAGTTTTGGGAGTTCTTGTATTGATTCCTTGGCATTCCTTTCCAATGGGATGAACACTGATGTGAAATTTATGAATGGTTCCTTGATGGGAACTGAATGCTGTGTTTGTTCTGGAAGTTGGAAATCTCTATATTGTAAAAGTTGAAACTTACTGTTGTAAAAGTTGAAACTTACTGTGATTGTATTTGAAGTTCTGTTTCTGCATTCTGATTTCTATTGGGAAAAGTAAATCTAAATGAAACTGAGTGTGTTAAGTTGGTATCCATTAACTGAAAGGAACTAAATAGGGTGAGTTAAATCGATTGGAACTGATTGAAGGCCATAGCCTTCCCCGGGGAATAGGTGCATGCATGTGAGCGGCCACGTACTCAGCCGAGACGTGGGCCAGGTTATCGGTAACCACCCATGATGGTGGTAGGCCAGGAAAGTTAAGCGGTAACTGCATGAGGAGCGGTAGGCCAGGAAAGAGTTGAGCGGTTGCGCTATGTTAGAGCGCAGGCCATGAGACCCACTGGGGTCGCTCACCCAAGACTTATCTGAAGGTGAACATTTTGAATGGAACCATGGAAGTGTGATTCTGAAATTGATTTCTTTTTTTAAAGGAAGATGGTGATAATGGGTTGTGTACCTTGAAAACGTGTTGTCGTTTCCCCCTTTTCCTAAAATGTTTTCAAAAATGAATTTGTACGTGTCTTTGACTGTTGGGGGTGAATGTTACTGAGTTTATCTGACAATTATAAAATGTTTTGTTTTCAGGTGATCTAGCTGTAGTTGGGACTGGGGACAGGAGAGTAGAGCGAGGCTCGAATGCTGGTTGTGCTTAAAAAGGATTTTAGAAGTTTTAATAGAATCTAGTTGGTTTAATTATGATGTTCAAGTTTTGTGTTAAAATTCTTGGACCCATGTATGGTGGGCTTTGATTCGTAAAGACTTTGTTTTAAATGTCAGTTATGATATCCAGCCTGGTATTTCCAAGAAGGAAATACGGCGGTAACACCCCGTTAGGAGTTCCTGCTGCCATTCAGGTTTTTCCAGGGTGTTACATAATGTTTTTATCCACTTGGTGAAATAATCCACTTGGTGAAATAAAGAGTGATGGAGGCAATAGCCCCTGCATTTATCCACTTGGTGAAATAATCCACAGTAACGAACTGATATTTGCGCAAATAAGTAGCCCTGGGAAAAGGCCCTAAGATAGCGAAGGGTAGGAGGCTAACGATAGGCATTAGTGGGGTGGTGGGCTTCCGCTGTACGAGAGCAAACTTTTGGCACTTACGCAGTAAGCTTATAGCATCCTTCTATAAAGATGATCAATAACAACCACTTCGGATGGCAGCGACTGCGAGAGAGCGTCTGTTAATATGTGAACTGCATGCTCCCTCATAGATTTCCTCAAGGACCTTTTGCCCCATCTCTGGGGTCACACAACCTAGTAATGGGAGAGCATAGGAGGTTTGTATAGGATGTCATCATATAGGATGAACCAGTTCACCCGTTGAGAAAAAGAACTTCACGAGGTTCCATACTTCTCTCCAATAGAGTTTCCCATTGGATTCTCTTCAGCTTCTCATCCTCTGATGAGCTGGCCAACCTTGATAATGCATCCGCTTAGTGGTTTTCAGACTGCGGTGTGTGCGTTATCAAAAGTGCTTCAGTAGATAGGTGGCTTCGCGTACTCAGTGTACATAAGCTGCTATGGTGTCATCGTTGACTTTGGAGTCTCCGTTGAGTTGACTGACGACCAGCTGTGAATCTGAATAGGCCTTGACTGAGTCTGCCCTGACTGTGTACCATAATTCTATTCCCGCTATTAGGGCCTCTATTCAGTGTCATTGTTAGGAGCCTGAACATGAACTTCAATACATGTTCATGTCTCTCACCCTAGGTAGTTTCAATGATCAAGCCGGCCCCGCTTCCATCCTTGGCTGAAGAGCCATCCATGTACAAGTTCCAAAACATGCAGGTCAGGGTGCTTCGAAAAGTCCACTTGCATTCTCGGCTAAGAAGTCGGCTAAGGCATGTGTTTTGATCACCCGATGTCTTTCAAAGGCAATGTCATATTGAGGCAGCTGTACCGCCCACTTTAGGAGTCCGCCCGAGGCATATAACTTTGTAGCATGTTTTTTAGTGGTTGGTCGATGAGGATGGCCACACTGTGAGCCTCAAAATAAGGTAGTTGAATTGGGCTCCGGCTAAGGCAATATATCGGAATCTACTCCTTAGCCCTTTCCACCACTAAGATCGCACTTGCTGTTCAAAGGCTGCTAGGTATAAGAGGAGCATCTCCTCTTATGCCGGGCTGGCCATCTTAAGGCAAGTGGGCAAGATATGCCTTCAGTGACCGCAAAGCCTCGTCTACCTCCTTATCCCATACAAAGTGTGCGCGCTTTCAAAGGGCGTAAAAGAAGGACCGACACTTATCTGCGGATTTCGACACGAAGCGGCAAAAGGCCGTTATGCATCCAGTCAACTATTAGACTTCCTTTATATTCCGTGGTGTCTCATATCTAGGACTGCATTTACTTTGTCAAGGTTTTCCTCTATTCCCCAACTACTGATCATGAAACATAGGAATTTACCCGACTAGAACCCAAAGACGCACTTTTTAGGGTTGGGCCTCATGTCATACCTTCGAAGAATTTCGAATGTCCCCCACAGGCGCCTACCATGCTCCGCTTCCTGCATGCTTTTGACAATAATATCATCTACATACACATAAATGGTTTTTCCGATGAGAGGTTCGAAAATCTTGTTCACCAAGTGCTGGTAGGTGGCCTATATGTTCTTTAACCCAAAAGGCATGACTTGTAGTAGTACAGCCCCTGATCAGTAACAAAGTTTGTCTTCTTCTGGTCCTCATAGCACAGAGAAATCTGGTGATATCCTGAGAAAGCGTTCAGAAAGCTTAGCATGGCGTGGCCCGTAGTAGCGTCCACCAGCTTGTCAATCTTCGGCATAGGGTAACCATCCTTTGGGATGCCCTATTTAAGTCAGTGAAATCAACTCACATACACTAAGAACCGTTGGGTTTCTTGACAAGTACCATATTTGAAATCCATTTGGGGTACTGGCATTCCTCAATGAAGCCTACCTCCAATAGTTCCCGTGCCTCTGTTGTCGCCGGTGCAGCTCGCGCAGGTCGCCGGTGCGGCTCGCTCAGGTCGCATACATCTTCTCTTTTGGATCACCATCTTGTGGGCAGGGCCCACGTTCAATCGATGCGCCATCACCGCGGGGCTAATGCATGGCATATCCTCGGGGTCAAAAGTGAAAATGTCCTGGTATTGTCCCAGGAGACCGGCTAGGGCACATATGGTGTCATCACCCATCTCTCGGCCAAGCTGAACTGTGCGGTTAGGCTTCCCTTTATTGAGGGGGATGACCTCTAGGCCGTCAGCTAGCTCTGGCCGTGGACACCCAAGATTGGCCGAAATGAGGTTGTAGATGGTCATTCTCTCGGTAGGTGGAGAAGGTGCAACCAGTAACTTTTTATCCGCAGTTTGCTGCCCAATGAGTTCCCTTCCATCCAAGCGTTCCACTAAAGGTTAGATGCTGATAAGGCAGCATTCTCGGGTCGTCCACTAATCTCCTTGGAATTTCCTAACACTGCCATCATTAGCTTTATATTGGAGCTACAACAAATATGATGCAATGATGACCTTAACCTTGTGTAAGGTCTGTTAAGGTCGGCCACCCCAGAATGACGTTGTTGGCCGTGAGGACATCTACCACTAAGAAATCCACCCCTAGATTCTGCACTTTAGATTTATCCCTAAATCGCAATGAAAGGCGGATCACTCACGTGGGGTTCACCTCTTGTCCTTTATGTATCACACTGGGAAAAAGGGAGAACTCATGCTGAAGGATATGAACAAGTTTAAATAGTGTGTGGAGCGAAAAGGGTGGCGTGAATGGGAATGGTATGGGAAGAAAAGGGAAAACAGAAAAACCGGTAAAACTGAAACGATTCTTGGATATAGATTTCATCACCGAGAATTATCTCAGGGCCCTTGATCTTTGGTTAGGATACAGATTTCACAACCTAACGTGGATCAAGACTCACTTGAACACCGCCTTAGTCGGCCTAAGTAAGGATAAGCAAGTAAAGAATTTGAAGTAACAAACATTGAGGAGTTAAACTCAACTTCAGATTCAATTCATCAACGACTGATTACAGAATGAGCTTCTTGGACTATTTATGATATATGTCCAAGGCCTTTTCCTCTTCACTAGGTAACCATTAAGAGGTTAATTAATGATTAGGAAACCTCTTAAGCATACTTACTTAGCCAAATTACAATGCATGTCTTCAAACTGAGCTAAGCATAATTAATGAGCCTAGTAACTAACAAAATGATTTACTAAATCATTCCTAATGATTCTAGATAGCTTAGTCATGATTTCCTTACCTAGAGGGTTTGCTTTACATGGTTGCCATCTCAAACTTATAGTCTTTACATACATGCCTACCACCTCAAACACATGGTAGACTATTACATGCTTGCAAAATGGCATCTCCTCCTTGACCTGTATGGTGTTTTCTACTTTGATGAGTCATAGGATGATGAAGCTTCTCTAGACAGCTAAGCAAGTACATAAGTTGCTGAAGAAAACCCTCCTAAGAGGGTAAACACTCTTGGCTCAGCAATCGCCTAGCGAGGTACCGTATGTCCCAGGTTTTGCTCCCCATTGTGCCACCTCAATTTGATGAGTAATGTTGGGTTTCCTTCTATGGGAGGAACCCTCAAGATTTCATCTATCCCCCTATATTTTGGAAATCTAAATTAACACGCCATTAAGAGGCTCAAATAGCATGATTAACCGAACCGTGTAAAATCAGGCGCAAAACTGGCATCTCGACTTCTTGGCTGGACTGGACAACTTGGCCTTCTTGTTGTGGACTTTTCTTAACATGCTTGCTTACTACACATCCTAAACTAACTAACAAAAAATCATTACATAGTTTGGACGTCATTAAGGCTATGAAATAACAAAAACAAAACCGGGTATATGCTAGCTCAACTAGGCAGTTTGGACAGCCTAGATTTAAAGACTGATTTGGATGGGCAAATGAAGTCCAAATGCACTGAAACTTGTTTTTTTGGAAATGTAACTTCTTAAATTCAAATCCGCGGCAAAATATTTAACTTACACCTCAAAAAGGCCCAAGTAATTAAGCTCATAAAAATCAGGTATGTTGCTGTCTTAACCCAAGACCTTCTATTTCAAGTCCTTTGAAAGGTTGGATGAAAATACTTAATTTAAAACCAATTTAATTGCATAATTAAGTTTATTAGAATGTAAATAAACTCTCTTAGTAAAGAAATCAAAGTTAAATTAAGTCTAGGTTGATGAATCAACTTAAAACTGAAACAGGTTCAAAATAGCCTAAATTGGAAGGGTTTAGTTTAGGGCTTGGATTTTCCATGCTAACTCAACTTGACTTGACTCCTTTAGCATGGTTCGAAAGTTTAGGATGTTAATTAACATCCTAATAGAAGAAAGGGCTCTAAACCTCCTACAAGATTAGGAGATTAAACGCACAAAATCAGCTTGTGCATTGGTTCAAAAAAATGATTAGGGTTAATTGAGGATTGCATGGGTTGATTTCCATCATCCTCCCCTTGTTAGGAAACTTTGTCCTCAAATTTTTGCAAGCAAATCTGGCTAAAAAATTACCCTCCTCTTTTGTTTTTCTGCTATGGCTTGGTAAGAGGATTTGGTTTTCTGAATTTTGGACTTGACTAACTCATGGTAAAACACTTTCAAGGGTTTATCACAAGCAAGTAATGAGTCCAATTGCTTGTTTTCTTATTAAAGCTTATACTCAATCTTTGTTTGATTCAACTCAAACTTGGTGTGTTGTTCATGGAATGTAATGACTTGTAAGCACCTTTATGTTCATCTTGCTCACCCAAGTCAAGAAATTCCCTTAAGGATTTTTCCGAGATCAATATCTCCACTTCCTCGGCCTTCTCTATAACCTCTTCTTGATTCTTTAAGGTTAATTCCTAGTTGCAGTGCTCAGATCCATGTTGAAGCTCAAACTCAATTTCCTCATGCTCAAACTCAAACAGTTTTAGATTTTTTAAGATGGGAGATGATTCATTAGCAGCCTTTTCATTATTAAGCTCATCAGAACTTAAAGTCTCTTCTTCAATGCCAATTAAGATCCCTCAAATCCAACACTACATTCCCATCTTCATCTTTATTTTCATTTACCTCTTTAACAACTTCCTTACTAGCTTCTAAACCAATTTAGTTTTTTTGTGTAGCTAAGCCTTTTTGTTAGGTGGAAAGGGGTATAACTACAAGCTCAAGGACTTCTTTTTGTGGGATGGAATGGGGTATAATTCCGGGCTCAGGGAAATCTTTCTTGCATGGTTTGGCTTTCGGTTGATGTTTAGCTTTGTGAGCTTGATTACACTTCTTATCATGAAGGTACGAAAGGGGTAGAAAATGATTTCTAAGTTTAGATCTCATCTTCTCTCAGGTTTGGATTTTACTCTTTTTCCCTCTAACTCGCATAGCATACAAGTTAGTCCACCAAATTGATGCATACTTTCTCAGCCTAAGAACAACAAGCTCAACCTTCATTTCCTTAGGGACTTCGTGGCAATCAAAGATTCTTTCAACGTTGCAAAGCCATTTCAAGAATTCATGGGGATCAAGTTTCCCTTCAAACTTTGGAACCTTAACCTCATGATCGTTAAGGTCAGGTTGTCTCTTTTCTCTTCTTGGTCTCCTAGGAGGCTCTTCCTCATGATAAGATTCTAAGAACTTTCTTCCTTTCTTATTAGTAATGTCTTGATCAGAACCAAACACACTTGATAGCCCCTTCTGTTTCAGTTTCTCCTTCTCTTCCTACTGGGGCTTAAAATGTTTGTTCTGATTTTTGAGCTTTTCACTAGAGGTTAATATAAGCTCATAATTGTTCATCACGCTTTGAAGCTCTCCTCTAAACTCATACTAGCACTTATGGTTGATTTTGAGGTCAAACTGGGTTTGTGTTTAGGTATGCATTTGAGGCCTGTGTTTGAAGGCCTATATGAGGTGCGAGGTTCATGCAAGGATCTGAACTTGCTCTGATACCAAAACTAATGTATCACACTAGGAAAAAGGGAGAACTTACATTCAAGGATATGAACAAGCTTAATGGCTTGTGGAGTGAAAAGGGGGGGGTGAATAGGAATGGTGCGGGAAGAACGGGGAAAATAGGAAAATTGGTAAAACTGAAATGATTCTTGGATACAGATTTCACCACCAAGAATTATCTCATGGCCCTTGATCTTTGGTTAGGATATAGATTTTGCTACCTAACTTGGATCAAGAATCACTTGAACACCATCTTACTCGGCCTAAGTAAGCATAAGCAAGTAGAGAATTTAAAGTAACAAACACTGAGGAGTTCAGTTCAACTTAACTTCAGATTTCAATTCATCAACAACTTATTATAAAATGAGCTTCTTGGACTACTTATAATATATGTCCAAGGCCTTTCCCTCGTCACTAGGTGACCATTAAGAGGTACTTAATGACTAGGAAACCTCTTAAGCATGCTTAGTTAAATTACAATACATGTCTTCAAACTAAGCTAAGCATAACTAATGAGCCTAGTAAATAACAAAATGATCTACTAAACTCATTCCTAATGATTCTTGGTAACTTAGTCATGATTTCCTTGCCTGGAGGGTTTGCTTTACATTGTTTCCACCTCAAAAGTATAGTCTTTACATGGCTGGCATCTCAAACGCATGGTGGACGTTTACTTGTTCACAAAAATGGCATCTCCTCCTTGACCCACGTGGCATTTTCTGCTTTGATGAGTCATAGGATTACTAAGGTTCTCTAGGCAGTGAAGCAAGTACATAGGTTGCTAAAGAAAACCCTCCTAAGAAGGTAAACCCTCTTGCCTAAGCAATCGCCTACCGAGGTGTCGTGTCCCCGGTTGTGCTCCACGTCATGCCACCAAAATTTAAGGAGTAATGTTAGGTTTCTTTCCATGGGGGGAAACCTCAATATGTCAGCTATCCCCCTTGTTTATAAATCTACATTAACACGTTATTGTGAGGCTCAAATAGCATGATTAACCGAATAGTGCAAAATCAGGCGTAAAACTAGTAGCACGGCTTCTTGTGCTGGACTGGACGACTTGACCTTCTTGTTATGGACTTTTCTTGGGTTGCTTCCTACTAGACATCCTAAAATGACTAACAAAAAAAGAATTAAGTAGTTTGGATGTCATTAAGGCGATGAAACAACAAAAATAAGACTGGGTATATTCTGGCTCGACCAAGCAGTTTGGACAGTTTGAATTTAAAGACTGATTTGGATGGGCAAATGACATCCAAATGCATTGAAATTTGTTTTGTTGAAAGCTAACTTCTTGAACTTCAAACTAATGGAAAAATATTTGATCTAACCCTCAAAGAAGCCTAAGTAGTTAAGCTCACAAGAACCAGGTATGTTGTTGGCCTGAACCCAAGACCTTTTGTTTTGAGTCCTTTGAAAGTTAGGATAAAAATACTTAATTTAAAACTAATTTAATTACATAATTAACTTTATTATAATGTTAATAAACTCTCTTAGCAAAGAAATCGAAGTTAAATTAAGTTTAAGTTGATGAATCAACGTAAAATTAAAACATGTTCAAAAATAACCTAAACTGGAACGGTTTAGTTTAGGGCTTGGATTTTCCATGCTAAACTCGACTTAACTTGACTCTTTTAGCTTGGTTTGAAAGTTTAGGATGTTAATAAACATCCTAACAAATGAAAAGGTGCTAAAGCTCTTGGAGGTTTACGAGATTAAATGCACAAAATCAGCTTGTGCATATGTTCAAAAAAATAATTAGGGCTAATTGGGATTACATGGGTTGATATCCATCGGTCCTCCAAAGGCTAGAGTGGGATGTAAAAGGGGAATGATTTCCCTTCCCGGATGTTTAAGTCTCTATAAGTAGTCCCAGGTGATAACGTTGGTAGAACTCCTGGTATCGATTAGAATTTGACGCACTAGGACGTTAGCCCCCTTTAGTTTGACAACCAGAGGGGTCGTTATGCAGTGAACTAAAATGCTGGCCTTTGCGCCCGTAGAATGTCATAGCGGGGATGGTAATGTGGTTCCCCTGCTCTACTGTTAGAACCTACTGCGTCCCTTGCATTTGAGCCTTCTATGCAGCATGGGTAATGCCTTCAGCATATCCACTGGCAATAGTAGCCACTATCTTAATGGAGCATTCCTCTTCTCGAGGTCCCTGGCATGCCAAGTCGCAGTCCTTACGAAGGGTCCAGGGTCCTCTCTTCAAATGATATATTTGCCCTTCGTAAGTGTGCTCGTGGAGGGCCTTTCTCAATCCCTCGATGGTGTGACCGTTTTGCTCATGAAACTCACAATACTTTCGCGTATTGTTCAGCTTCAGCACCACGACGATAGGCTGCGGTTTCTTCAGCATGGGGTGTCCCTTCACTTCCATCAGAATGCTTCCGGGGTCCAAAGTGAAGCGAGAGTTCTGGACGTCAATCCTTGGCCTTCTGTCTCATCGTTCGGCGTTCCTTTCTCTTTGGACTTTAGCCTTCTTCAAGGTGTCTGTGGTTTCAGCACAAATTTCAATGGGTCAAATGAAGTCAGCGACCTTTCTTAGAGCCTCAATCAAGGAAGTTTCCTTCTGTTCAACCAAGATGAATTTGGACCGACTATTTTTTAATCCGTTCAGGAAGGATTTATATGCTACTCCATCTTCCAAATCGAGAATCAGGACCTCCTGGTAGAACCATTTTATAAACTCCGTCAGGGACTCCTGCGGCCCTTACTTGATTTTCGACAAGTGAATGCTAGTCCGCCTCTCCTTATGACTAGCGATGAATTGGGTGACAAATTGATATGCCAAATCCTAGAAATAAGAGACTCTCCCTGAAGTCAAGCCGTTAAATAAGGATTGTGCCACCCCTTTCAGAGTGGTTAGAGAGTACCAGCAGTAGGTAGCATTGTCCACATCTTGGACATACATTGGAACCTTATACACTCCAAGGTGCTCTTCCGGGTCCGTGGTCCCGTCATACAGTTCCAAGGTAGGCATGTTGACTTTCCCGAACCTGGGAGCATTGGATGGAGAAGGGAACTAGCCCCGTTCGAGCGGTTGCCCCTAACACTTTTATGGGAGTCTACAATTGCCGCCTAACCTCAACCACCAATAGGCTCCTATGGGGGAGGCCGATCCTTAATGGACTGTGCTGGGAGCATCTAGGCCGGCAAGTACTATGGATATGTACACCTCGTGTGGGCAAACTGTGTGTGCTCCCAAGTTAAAGGCCACTTGGGAGTGCACCACCTCTAAGAGGTTGCTTCCCGAGGCTTCAAGATCTGCTCTTGCTCTTCGAACCAGGCCATGTGCTGAGCCTAAATGGTCTGCTGGGTGTCTACCCCCGTCGAGCAGTCATGGTTCCTCTCGTAGGACCATTCGCTTCTCTCCAGTCGAACGATCTCTCGTACTTCATCATTTCAGCATAATGACTTAATAGGAGGGTGCCTGTGGTACGACTTGCACCCCGCAGTAGGCACATAGTCGAAGGTAGGCAGTGGCCTCATGGAGCTCACGACTTTCATGGTCTTCCTTACATGTTCAGTCACCTGCTGTAGGATGCTGTCAGTCATAGTGGTCATGAGGTTCTTTAATGCGTCCATCGTGACGTAAGCTTCCCACTCGGGTGGTCATTGCTCGACCGAGCGAGGATTTTCCAGTGAGCTCTCTGAGGCATCTTGCACTTCAGGGGCCATCAGAGCATCAGCCATTGGCACCTTATCTCTCCTAAAAGGCGCCCGTGTGGCGTCACTTACTACCATCGTTCATCGCTCTCTCCACACAGACAATGCCAAATCTGTTTCAGGACTTTCTACTTCTTAAAGGATGACATGGGATGAGAACGGGTTTACATGATGGCAAGAGTTGTGCGTCCGTTCATCCGCTCTGCGAAACCTAACCAGCAAAAAGGGCCACCCCAGATTGGAGTCTAGGGACCGCCTCTTTGACGGTCAAGTCAGTATAGATCCCAAAGAAGAGATAATTCAGAAAAAATAACTGACGAAAGGGTTCGTCTTTTTAAAGGATGTGACGCTTGCTTTTGGTTGTAGTGGGGTGTAATAAATGACTCCTTAGATTTTCTAGCCCCTTTCTCGTAGTAGATAAGTGGCTATTTATAGCCCTCATCACTAGGGGTAAACTTGCCATTTTGCATAGAGCGCTTCCTTAACGGGGCTAACGACGAATGGCCCTTCTAGGTCTATAGAGGACCTAGATGACCATTGAGGCTCAAGCCCATTGGTGTAATCACAGGGCCCCATTAGGGTCCCAGTTTTGGCCAAATCAATGTGTACTTATAACTTTGGTTATATAATGGTCGTTATACTTAGATCTCACTAGTTTGTAATTATTTGGGTGTTGGATATGGTTTTTTGAACTTTGGGTGCTAGAACTTAAAACTTGAAAGTTTCTATCATGGTGACGGCATGTACGTTTGAGTTAATTAAGCCATTGTGTATGGCATTAAGTAAGCAGATTGCTGGCATATCATGGACTCACAATTGTTAATGAAATATATTTGTTGCATTTTTGCTATGTTAGGTAGGTTACATGCTTTAATTTTATGTCTAAAGTTTAATGGGTTAAATTGGTTAAACATGTAATCGGATGCTTGATTTTGACCCATTTAACTTAAACGGGTAAGTGTTGCAAAATCAAACATCCTATTTAAATGTTAAATGATTTCAGGTCAAACTTTTGAGCTTGTTTATTAATTAGCTCAAGTTCAAGTCAAAGGATTTCTAACTCGTTTAACTTTGATCCATACATGAACCAAACGTAACCTGACCTATTTGACAGCCCTAAGTATATCTATTTTTGGTGACCATTATAATTATATTCATTAATGGTGAACTATATCCTCAATAGTGCGCACTGGTTGACTTTTATTTATTGTAATTGACCTTTATTTTCAGTGCAAATAATAATATATATTTTTACTTATAATCTTAATTAATGATCGATAGATCTCATTTTAGTGATAATTAAAATTTTGTTTGGTGATCAATTGAACTATTGTTTATAGTGACCATTATAAGTAAGTCTTTTCTAGCATAAGGTATTTACTCAATTGTAATTGGGTGAGCTTCTATTAACTGTAAACCTTACCTTGTTGTATTTATAATTGACTAGGCTATGATAATATTTAAAAATTTCAATTTTGTATCCTAAGCATAAAAGTAGTATAGATGAATTGTTAAGATGCTCACTTTTATTTGCTACGTAAATAGAAATTATACCAAGGTACTTACATCATTTTCTTTCAGGCCACACTGCCACTTTTCTCCTTCTTCGAAATAGCTCTCGCATGCTTCATGCAAAATATTCCACAATTTGTGAAATGTTTTTGGTCCTCCATGATGCTGTGAAGCGAAGCGCTTTTAGTTTCTAGACAATTGAATGTTTTAGACCACATTTGCTCTCCAAGTAAGGTCCAAGTACTTTTGCCAACACAAATATTAAAAATTATATGTGGCTAGATTGTAGTGAGCACAAAATCTGACAAAAAGAGTTTTTAAAACTATATGTGTATGAAGTCACCACTTTTTCTTGATGATCTCCATATGATGTCTTGAATGATTGTCTTGTAAAAATATCTCAAGTTGATCATCACTCAAGTTAAAGCTCAGTAAGAAGTAATGCTTTTTGTAGAATAATAGGAAGAAAGCATATGATTTTTTAGGGAATGAAATAGGTACACATTAGCAGAGATGATCATTAACAATAAGTAGCTTTGAGGCCACTTTATTAAGAACATTTATAAACTCAGACCTTACTAAGTCAACATATTTAGTCTTAATCCAAGGATACATCTTTAATTCATTGCCCTCAATATCTTTTCCAAAGAAGAGTAATTCCAACATTTCTTCACTAAATAAATGTTGCATAGAAAGAAAATAATGAACTATATAATGACATCTACTACTCAAAATGAAATGTTATTGGTGAACAATTTAGTAAAGAACATGTTTTGATCAATAAATATTATATTTCTGATCATTAAAGCATTCAATATTGATCATTACATTGATCATGGTGTACTTACAAATTGATTAGACGTCATGAATAGTCTGGTTGGAGTAGCAAAAGCCCTTTTCCGTTCCAACCCATTGAGTATTGCAAACCAGATGTTGATTACTTATTGTTCTACCTCTTATCCTGGAGCGAGAGTACCTATAATCCCTTGATTTGCTTCTTTTTCACAAGCATCAAAAATAGGTTCACTACACAAAAGATTAGTGCACATTTATGAGGAAATATGTATAAAGAATATAATGGGTTAAATCAGAATAATTATTATAGACATTACCTTATTTGAAGTTCTTCTGACTTGACAAACACATAATCAATGATAAGCTTCTCCTTTTCTGATAGTTCATCAGATAAGTTTGTCATGTGCATAATAAATGGTGAGTAATAAGCTAATCACAGATTTTTAGGTTGTCTTGTTTTGTCCCAACAGATGGGCTTGCTTTCTCAACCTCGATAGGAGTACTACTAGCAGCCACAGAGCTTCAGGTTGGCGCTCTCTCGTTACGCTATTTTTAGGCTTAGTCTTTTCTGGCACCTTGGTTTTGAAGCCATCATTTTTTGACATGAACGTGCACTGTGCCTATTTCTTTAACTTTTTGGACTGGCTGGTTGGTAATGGAGGCATTCGATGTTTCTTTTCCACTACGCTTCTATAGTGTAGGCTTCTTGGTCTTGACAGTTGTCTTTTAGACCTCCTCCTCTTGGGCAGCAGGATTCTCAAGTGTTTATTGTTGTTATTAAGAGCTTTTTTTAATGATGTCATCAGCATTTGCTTGAGTAGCTTCCCTTAATATGAATCGTAATGAAATATTTTCATCCTCATGATGATCTTGACCCTTTTCATCATTAACTTCCACATCATATTAAAAGTATCCACTACATTGGGACTTTGAGTCTTTGGTGGAGTAGGTCCAAGGTTGTCTGAAAGTATGGTGTTTTTGCTTCATATGAGCATGTACAAGTTCCATATGAGCCATTTTTAGCTTGGTAATTGCCTCCAAACAGTAGCAGCGAAAAAATTATCATCTTAGTTGAATGGAGGAAGTTGTTCTTCATTTATGGCATCCAAATCTTTTGGGATTCACCTTATGATATATAAGCTTCATAGTATGAAGAGAACATTCTTATTGGTCTATCTCTTATTTTGCAAAGAGCTTCATCATCTTCGTACTTGTTACACACGTATTCCATGAAACTGATGAATTTTTTTGTGAGTAATTCCAATTGTTTTGTAATAGTAGCCATCCCCTCAATGTATTTCTACATTTTTTTAAAAAAAAAATGAATATGTAATTATATTAAATTTTAAGCAATAAGGGAAAAAGTAAATATTTTATATGATGATTATTCTTGTGTCATTTGATCACTAATCACATGACTATTGATCATCATACACACAAGGGCTGAATTCTAAGTAATAACGAAAAAGCTAAACACTAATGTAAGTGATCACTAATGTTATGGTAATGGATCACTGATCATACGTGTTCAACCCAAAATTCTCACATTTTAATATCCTTTTATGTCTAAAATTTGCTTGGAAAAATATTAAATTAGGATTTTAATATGAATTTTATTTGTTTTGTGGTAATAGCCAAATTTTAGAGAATGTGAATAAATTATTCAAATTGGATGAAAGGAAAAACGAAAGAGGGAAAAAACGCTAGACAAACGCAGCTCATTTTTCACCACCTGTCCCCCATGGGCATGTCTTCCCTTTAGCCTCGCAAATCCACAAGCCAATTACCATGGCGTAGTGCTTCCCTGGCTCCCTCCTCATCATATACTGCTCATGTGACTACTTCGCCCCCTTTTCTCTCTCTTCATTTTCTTTCCAAGTAACGTATTCCCCCTACCACTTTTTCTCTTCATTTTCGCCTCTTCTTTCCCTAGATACGCATTATACTGAGAATCCTCTCCCCTACTTTGTTTCATTTCTTTCCTTCAACCTCCATGCTGTCATCCTTCCATCTCTCTTCATCTTCTTTATCATCTATTTTATCATCAACTCTATAAACTGCCCATGACCCAACCGTCAAGTTGGGGTAATGCTTGGATTAAGGGGCCAGTCAATTGGCCATTGAAAGGGTTGTTTGCCATTTGCAATAAGGAGCTAGAGTTGGAGCTTCCCTATAAATGGTAACTGCAGGGTCAATTCAAGGAGGCAGGTAGCCAGTGAAGGAAGTAGGACACAGCATAGAGTAAATAAAGAGTAGATTAGGTTTAATCTTCTGATTTCCTTATGTTCTTGAGTTTCAGTTTTAGCTTTTATTCCTAGAAATTTATGTAATTTAGCTTCAGTTTCATTTAATTCAAGTGAGAATTTTGGCAATTTGGTGTTGGTAATGCAAGTCATTGATTTTGCAATTCAGTTCAACTATTACCTTGTTTCGATTTGATTCTGCTTCATGAGGTTGAATCTGAGATTGGCAATTTGGGCTTTATCATTTTGCTATTGTTGAACTCATTTGGACATTTGTCTTTTACACCTATGATTGCTTATGAACCTGCAAGATTGTGTTGCACCTATACTATTACTTTTGGGTTGCTTCTCCCCTTTGACGCGGCACTTAGTGCGCAATCTTTTATCAAGTCAATTTCCCCTTGTGATGTTAGAAGTTGAGGCCTCTTAATTTGGATTATTTATTGTATTGGCTTATGATATCTCATAGTCTGATTGTTATTGATTTGGAATGTTGGTTAGTTGATGTTGACTTCATAAATTTAAAAACTATTTCGATTCACTCAATACGTGAACTCGACAAGCAAAATTGATGACTTTAGGTGTTGGTATTTTGATGCTGAAATTATCATTCGCTTTTGGATTATAGTGTCTAACATATAAGTGTTGAATTTTATTTTTTTTTAAAGTTATTATTTCCATATGCTAGTTTATATTTTTCCAGGATGTTTAGTTGGTTCTTTATTTTGCAGTTTGATATCAACACACAATTAGTTCAATAATTTTGTTGTTGTTTATTTTAACATGAGTAATTTAGACTACTTTGTTACCTAATGACATAACTATCCCTGAGGATAATACTCTCAAGTATTACGATGATAAATTCGTACACTTGCAGTTTAAACCTTGCCTTTACTTAAAAAAACAACAATGGCATCGCTGCTGGAGATGGAGAATATGAATGAGGTTGTAAGTCGAGTCTTAAAATGGTCAATTGAGTCTTATTTTTCCTTTTTGATTTTTGACTGGGCTAGTGTTTATTCAGTTTTAAATTTAATTTGTCTAAAGTAAGTAGTTTAGCTTTTTTTTTGTTGTTTTTAGTTTTGTGGTTGAAATTTACACTTTAATTTCCTTTTGTTTGGTTTTTGTTAATTTAAAATTAATATTATGCTAAAAAATGAACTATGAACAATAACAGAGGTAGTACAGTTATGGTTAGGACAAAACCACCAAAAAACTTTTCTACAATTTTCATGTTCTAATTTTTTTGTTTTGACTTTGTCTGTATTTATTTTTAATTAGTTTGCTTTTATGAGATCTTTTTATGAGTTAGGAGTCTAGGAAAAGTTTTGTGAATTTTTGTGGATTTTCTAGAATTTTTGTAATTTTCTGAACTCTGTTTTTGTGCGGTTTTTAAATTTTCTGTTTTGAATTTTCTACATTATTTAGGTGGGAAAAAAATGAAACGAATTCTTTGAATATTTTCTTTTATTTTTCTAAATTTTTTATGTGTTTGTGTGTGTCAATATATATATATATATATATATATATATTATATATATATATATATATATATATAATATATATATATATATATAATGCGTTTGTTAGATTTTCTATTTATTTAGCTTTCATGTTTTCTTTGATTTTATGTTTTAGTGTAAAAAAATTTCAAAAGATAAGAAAAAGAAAAAAATGCTTGTTTTTTTTTCTTGGTGTTTGTGCTGATTTTCTATTTTTTGTGCTAGGTCACTTTTTATTTTTTAAGTCTTTTTGGTCTTTTTTTTCTTATAGTAACATAGTTTTGTTTTTCTTAGTTTACATTTTTTGTTAACTTAATTATTTTAGCATCTTGTTTTTGTTTTAGTCCCTAGTTCATAATTATTTGTCTTAGAACCATTGATTTTTCCTCTTAACAAACTTGATGTGGATTTTATGTTTAGTTTTAAAACTATTTTTACTTACAAGTGCAAAAGGTTAATTATAGACAAGTGGGTATCGGGGTGTCGATCCCAGGAGAATTAATAGTGATTTTAAATTTAGTCTTTCTGATTATAAAGAGTAGTTTAATTGAGGAGTTCGATTATCAATATCAATTAACGAAACAAAAGATGAGCAAATGAGTCAAGAAAGTGGAAAGAAATCAAATAAGAGAAAGATCTAGGATTTTGGATTTCACCGTTGATGCAAATATTGACTTACTAATTCAAATAGGGTTCAATTTGTCTCTTATTGAACCTAAGCTACATGCATTAGGCCATAAATTAAAAAAACATGATTATAATTATTAAATGAGATTATTTATGTAGTGGTTTAGCATGAATCATTCTTTTTAGACATAACTCATCTAATTTCTAGTATAAATTATTCAATTTTAACAACTATAATTTTAAGTGCAATTACATAATCATCATATCAGCTAAGAGGTCTAATATTCATTTGAGATAGCAAATTAAACTTTGGTACTGCAACAACAGCAACAGTAGTATTAAGATTCATAAATAAGTTAAGATCAAGCATAAACTCAAAATTATGCAATAAAGAAATAAGAATAACCCCATAAGAAATTAACAAAACCAATATATTATCAAGGATCCATCCTAATCATAAACGAGTATTCTAGCCGGCCATGGTTAGTAAAAACACCACCGAAGTTGGTGTATTTCACTTCCTATGCCCAAACTTTTGTACTCAATTACACAAAATAATGAAATTAAGTGTAAGCTCTCCAATGTGACTCATAAATGAAATGAGAAGAGAGGAGAAAAATAGCTAATAAAACTTATTTTCTTCTAAACCACTCAGCCCAAATGATTTTATCTTACAAAATACTCTTAACTCTCTAAAGAAAAGTATACGATGGATGATAGAAGAATGCTTAGATCCTTGAATGGGTGAATGGATGAATGAATGGATGGATGGATGCTTCAACCCATGCCCCCTTTTTACAGTGGAAAATCAACCTCTTGTGATGCCCAAAAATTATTAAAAATTAATTTCAATTAATTCATGGCTGTTATATTGCATAGGAAAAGGCTGGTCTTGAGCTAACAATTAATCAAGATTAATTTACTTTGACAAGGTTAATAATTGATGCATGTAGAGAATTAAGTAAGGCAACTCGGTTGATCTGGCTAATGGGTTGCCGTGCTAGCTGGGCCGCGGGTGTTGGGCAACGAAGCTACGCTTCAGGCCAAGAGAAGGGAGCGAGTGAGGAAGAAAGAGGAAGGGCGCTAGCGATTGAGCCACGAGCTAGGCCGCACACAGGCCAGAGGGAAAGAGGAGCGAAGGAGTGGTGCTGGGGCTCTGAATTGGGCCACTTAAGCTGGCCCACACAGAGGCTGATAAGGAGAAGAGAAGTGGCTGGGAGGAAGAGGAGGGACTGGGCCGCTGGGCTGCCACAAATTGCGGGCCACAAAAGCTCGCATAGGTGCATCTCTCTCTCTCTGTCTCTCTTTTTTCCCTTACGCTTAAGCTTTGATTTTAGGCATTTCACATATGGGATATCCGAGTAGAATTGATCAATTCCGCTCAAATTCTTCTACATTTTGTTTCCACCTGAAAATCACATAAAATATGCATTATTTACTCATAAAAATATATTTCAAAAACTTAAAAGTTGGTAAAATAAAGGGTAAAAGTTCATATAGAATATAAATTATCAACTCACCCACATCAAAACTTTGCTAGTCCTCGAGCAAAGAATATCATTAATGCACATATTCATTTAAACCATAAAAAAGAATAAGAATAAGATCAGGGAAGAAAATAAAGTGATCCAATTATGAATGCCCACTCCAAATCACATACATCAATTCACTACCAACATACAACTCATTATCAAAGATTTCTAATTTCAACTAAGTTAGTATGCAAAATTTAAGCAAATTATGCACACAATGAAATCATACAGTAAACCATAAGCACAAAATTTCACCCCACATAACAAAAATCACAAGAGCATCTTTAAAATCAAATCCCTAATGCCGAATCAATTCATTATTTTCTTTTTCTTAACTTTTTTTTTTGAATTTTTCAAAATTTACATGATACCATGTGCTCTCTTGAGTGGATAAAGATACGAATAAAGATAACGCTCAGAGATGTACTTAGTACATATGTAGGTGATTAAAGATATCGATAAGGATAAAACCTGAACATTGGTACCAGAATCAAAACTTGCTTAGTTCAATTTATTTTATTTATTGATTGAATAGTTAATGGGCAACTCAATGCTTATCGAATAGTCATCATGACATTGTAAATGGGGTTACATCTCAAACTCAAAATCAGTTACATAGTGGCATTAGCACAGTAAAAATTTTGGCCTTCGACTAGTCAAAGCTGGAAATAATCTCCAATGAGCATGTGTCACATGAATCAAATCCACATAATAAGAGTAGAACACGCAGAGTCAGAACACGTAGCTCTTTCCATAATCAAATTCACCTAACAATTATCATGTTTAATTTTCCTCAAAATTTTCTTTTGCCTTCTCCCCACATCTAAATTTTACATTGTCCTCAATGTAGAAAAAAATAAGAAAGAGGAAAATAGAGAAAAAAGCAACACAACCTAACAGCACGAGAAAATCATATCCATATAAGCCTAACAATCAAACTCCTGAAGTACCTTCACAACCATCACCAGCCACAAAAGCCCAAAACCAAGTGAAGAATCACACCCAAAACACAAGCACACCAAACAGAACAAAAATACAAAAGACTCAAAGCACCTAAAAAGACTGGGTTGTCTCCCAACAAGCACTAAGTTTTGTGTCTTCAGCCAAACAAGGTCCCATCCACTAATCATAGTCAACAGGGTCAACTAGATTGATGGATTCAATCAAACCAGCGTCAACATCATGGGTGACAACAAGTTTCAAACGTTGGCCATTAACCATGAGAACTCGACCATCTTGGGGATCCAGAATTTGGACCGCCCTAGAGGGAAACACTTGTTGGACAACAAAAGGACCATCCCATCTAGATCTCAAGTTATCAAGAAACAGTTTAAGCTTAGAGTAAGCCAAATCTTCTGATTAGGTTCAAAAGATTTACGAGAAATCATTTTATCATGAAAAGCTTTGGTTTTGGCATTGTAAATCTTAGCATTCTTATAGGCTTCATTGTGCAATTCATCTAATTCATTCGATGGAATCCTACAGTTAGAACCCGCTTGTTTCATATCAAAATTAAAAGCTTTAATAGCCCAAAAAGCATAGTGTCCTAGTTCAACTTGCAAGTGATAAGCCTTACCAAAAGGAAGCTGGCAAGGAGACATCCCAATGGAAGTCTTATAAGCAGTACGATAGGCCCAAAGAACATCATGCAATCTCAAGGATTAGTCTTTCCTATCGAGCTGAATCGTTTTCTCAAGTATAGACTTGATCTCATAATTAGACAGCTTAACTTGACCACTAGTCTGAGGGTGATAAGGGGTAGCTACTTTGTGAGGCATAGAATACTTTCTCAAAAGATTGATGACAAAAGTGACTCCCTCTATCACTAATAAGAGTTATCGGGGTACCACACCGACAGGAAATGTACTCTTTCACAAATTTGACCACAACCTTGTGGTCATTGGCCATAGTAGCCTGAGCTTCCACCCACTTTGACATACAATCAACAATAAGCAATATGTATACAAAGCCAAAAGATGGGAGAAAGGGACCTATGAAATCAATGCCCCACACATAAAATATATCAACAATCAAATTAGGGAAAGGGGCATTATATCACGATGGGACAGGGCACCTGTACGTTGACAACCCGCAGAAGCAAGACAGAATTGGTGAGCATCTCTGAACAGAGTAGGCTAAAAGAACCCACTTTATAGGACTTTAGCAGTCGTCCTACGACCTTCAAAGTGACCACCACGAGCATAAGAGTTACAAAAGGTCAGAATACTATGAATTTCACTCTTGAGGGCACATCTATATACCAGTTAGTCGCGGCAATGTTTGAAAAGATAAGGATCTTCCCAATAATAATGTCTTGCCTATGAGAAGAACCTATCTTTCTATTGTTTGGACCAATGAGGAGGAAATTTCGTAGTAGCAAGGTAGTTCACAATGTGAGCAAACCAATGAAGAGAGGCATGTGACACAACAAATAGTTGCTAATTAGGAAAGTGGTCAGAAAATCCAACTAAGTCATCAGTTACTTAGTAAATATTCTAGACAAGTGGTCTGCAACTGAATTTTTAGAACCTTTCCTATCTTTTATTTCAACATCAAAGTCTTAGAGCAACAAAATCCATCTAATGAGTCTTGGTTTTGTGTCATTCTTACCCAATAAGTATTTTAATACAGCATGATCAGTGAACACAATCACTTTCGAACAAAAAAGGTATCGATGAAATTTATCAAGTGCAAATACAACAGCTAGCAATTCTTTTTCAGTAGTCGAATAATTTTTTGAGTATCAGTTAAAGTTCTACTAGCATAATATATGACATGAGGCATTCTATTCACCCTTTGACCAAAACAGCCCCAATCGCAAAATCAGATGCATCACACATAATATCAAATGGCAAAGAAAAATCTGGCGGCTACACAACAAAGGCTAACACTAACAAAGATCGAAACTCTTCAAAAGCTTTCACATAAGACTCATTAATCAAAAAAGGAGCATCCTTCTAAGGAGATTAGTAAGTGGCCAAGCCACTTTACTGAAATCCTTCATAAATCTCCTATAGTTCAAGCGTGGCTGTAAATAGTAGTCGCTAGGTCAATTTGAGGGGGCAGGTAGCAAAAAAAGGGAAGTAGGACATAGAATAAAGTAGATGTATATGTACACACACACACACACACACACACACACACATATATATATATATATATATATATATGTATATAATAGTGTATATAGTTGATGCACGTATATATGTATGTATGTCTGGAGTGTGTGCTATGTGTATATATATATACACACAATCTACTCCTTAAATACTATTATATATGAGCTGTGTGTTGTGTGTGTGCGCGCGCCGAATGCTCAGCACAATATCTATGTTATATATATTTAATAATATATACTTTGTATATACATATATATATTATGTATGTATGTATATTAAAGATACATATACAGGTATATATATATATATATATATATATATATGCATGTGCAAACATATATATATGTATATATATATGTATATACATATATACATATATACATATATACATATATATATATATATATCTATATATCTATGTATGTGTCTATATGTGCGTGTATATATATATATATATATATATATATATATATATATATATATATATATATATATATATATATATATATATATATATATATATATATATATATATATATATATATATGTATGTATGTATGAATGCTTGTATATATGTATGTGTGTGTGCATGTGCTTGTGTATTCCTTTATTTCATACACTTTCAATGTGGCTTACTTGAGTCTGTAGTTGTATGATGAACCCCTTTACAATTTAAGGCCCAATTCTATTCAACAATGGGGGGATGTTGGAGTCGACCGTTTGGCCATCTCAGTTCGATTATCTATAGTTCATTCAGTAAACGCACTTGTCCAAGAAATCCTTTGACAAACAGCAAGTTGCACAGTAAGCATGCCTTTGCCTTATAGGCCTGCATTTTGCCACCTTTTTTGTTAAAGCCTTAGAACATATTTTGGAGGGTAACTTATCTCATGTCTTGGCTAATATCTAGATCTTGGGTGGTCTATGTTGCTCTCAAAACTTTTGCGCTGCTAAGAACTGCAAACAACCCAAAGGAATTTAGACTGTCCAAAGTTTCAATGAGCTTGTTATTATTCCTATGTTTGCTTTTGTTTGCATGATGACATACTTCTCCGCATGTCTAAAACTTGTAATTGTTTTTCTTGCCAGAACAATAAGTAGCTTTTCTGAAAAATCTTCGCTTTTTGGGGCTTGGTTTGTTATGATATTTTCTTTTATATTTCTCTCCTCTTTGCTTGTTTAAACTCTTTTTCTTATAAAATTTCTTTTTTCTTCTTCTCACAGGTTCTTTTCCACATTGGTGAGGAGAATTTCAACAAGCCAGAAACTACTTCTTCATCTTCTTTTACTTTTGGAGATCCAGACATTGATCATTGACCCATTTTCTTAGATAAGTGATTCTTATACCAAGAGTATAAATGACATCTACTTTCTCAAGCCATGCAATATACTTTTCATTGATTATGGAATTTATCAGATATGGTAATTTATCATAAAACATATGAAGGTTGGTTTCATTATGCCCAATTTTGTAATAATATAAGCTTAATTCAGCAATATAATTCTCCAGATATCTCATTTCCTAAAGCTCTATATTATTAATCTTTCTTTACCATTCTCTAACTTTTTCTTTGGAATCAAATTTAGCTCCGATAAATTCAGTTTCAATTTCCTTACATAAATTTATGAACATTATAACTGGTATTTCCATCATTCTTAATGCATTTTTACCATCCACATTTGATGAAATATACCAATTAGCTATAATGCCAGGAAAATTATGTTAGATATAGTTTAGGAAATTTCTAGCGGACCATGTGGTATTAAGTTTAGGATACTATTTATACATCTTTTCCAATGCGCAAATATTTCTTATTTATTAAACATATTTTGTAATTCTTCAAGATTACACTGCTTATACTCCATCTTCTTCTTCTTTCTCTGCATTTTCAGATGACTTTTCAATTGATTTTTGTCCCACTTCTTTTTGGCTTTTTACATCATGCAAAGGAAACGAATTTTTATTTTTTAGGTTTTGGAAATGATATTTATACTGAAATTGAGTCCCAATACTTAAAGTAGATTTTCCACAATGTCTAATTTCATTAACTAAAAAAAGATGGATTATAGATAATTGCTTCTTTATCTCCTTAACATCAGTTTTAATTTTTATTAATTAGGCTTTTAATTCTAAAACTATATCAATGATATAGTTTAATTAAGGTGCTACTAAAGCGGTTCATTCTGGTGAGAACAATATGTGAACTGTTGACTTTTAAGTACCTTGAAATTTGATACATTAGTTTTTATGACCTTGACATTTTTGATTTTATTTTTAAGTACACTCACTTGTGAACTCCTCATACTTCAGTCATCAAATTACCAAAATACCCTTACTATTGTCATTTTTGTTTTTCGTTTTTCCTTTTACAGCAAAAACTATCTTTCAACTATTTGATAGTCCATCGATGGTATTGTGTGTACTTAAAAGAGAGGGGTTGAGTTTTCTTTAAAAAAAAAAAACCAAAAATGATAATAGTAAGGGTACATTTGTAATTTTAGGAAGGAAATGTAAGAAATTCATACGTGAGGGTACTTAAAAATAAACTCAAAAATGTCAGGGTCATAAAAATCAATGCATCAAATCCCGAGATATCTAAAAGTCAACAGTTGACAATATGTGAATAATTACGAGAAGGGCAAGCAGGTGATGATTCAAACATTAAACATAGTCAATTAACTTTACTAATCATTAAGTAGCTTGATTATCTTAATTATTTTTGATCACGTGGCTGTGATACTAAATGAAAGAGGGGCTCGAGTAGTACTTATGAGAGAATACTTATGAGAGAAATTGCACATACATAAAACTAAAATTTATGATAGTAATTTTTTAGCGATTGGGGTAAAAAAGCAAATATAAAAAGTTTAGGGAAAAATATGAAAATAAAACAGTAAATACAACGCTCCCAAAATGCTAATGATATGATTTACAAAAAACTATAGCGGAAGACTTAATGATAGAAAGTGCTACTGCCGTCCTGACAAGGACAAGACGCACTGAAACCATTTAATTTTACAACTCATGTTCACAATCACAATATCTATTGAACTGAAACACTCTATGACTAAAGTCCATAATAGTTCAACTTCAATACAATCGACTTAAACATACCATGTGCTAACTCGCACTCCACACTACACAAGTATATTGAATATAGACCCAACTTGACCCTGAGGTCGATCCCAACGTTCATGCTATGCTGAATCCACTGTGAGCATCTGATGACTGCAAAAAGGGCTTACTAAATGGAGAAACATGTGATACTTCATCACCTAAAATGAAAAACATGAAAAAAATTCAAAAGTATGAGCTAAAACTCAGTACATGCATTCTTGTGTTGTAAGATGAGCGTAGAAACATTGTTGATGGGTACCCGCCTTTGCAATTCATTTAGTTCACTATAACAATGAAAATGAAAGTAATATAAAACTGAATTGCTTATTATTATCTGGATGTGAACCCCTTGCAATGATATGATCTATACATAGGTGTACACCTGCCAATCCGTTCATGACTTAGCCTGAAGCCGCGAGGGTAAATGATGGGCGGATGCCCTATAGATGATAACTGATGGGGTCACAAGTTAGTGGCAAATCACCGTATAAATTGATTCATTAATAAACTCATTAAGAGTTGTAGCTTGATAAACATGTTCTGCTTTCTGAAGATACCGGCAATGGACATGCCTTCAATCTTTAAAAATGTCATCTGACTTGATATAAATGTCATCTATTTCATAAATGTCATCTGACTTGATAAATATGTTCTAATTTGATAACACTTATGCATAACGGGGAACGATAACTAGGCCTTGACTCTGTTTCATAAATGTCATTGTAACTATGTGTAGTCAGTAAATGATCCTTACTCACATAATTGAGTAAGTAAAAGTATGTGTAATAGAAATTGAGTAATTAAATGGTATAAATAACTTGGGTATTTCAATATAACTTCAAAACTGAATTAATAAAAGTAATTAAATCCGATATAAAGTAAATGAAAATAAAATAGACCACAATGAGATAAATGAGATTACAAAGGAAAAGGCTTTGATGGTAATAAATAGGAGAGTGGTTTTGGCTTTTTCTGAGATAGGCTGCTGATATGGGTTTAAGACTCGCTGATGAATAGCTTGGTTCAAGATAACAGTGCGTACACTAGATTGACTTGGTAAATACCTTTGATGCATTCTGAATTGAGTATGTAATAGAGGTTTGAGGCCAATAGACTTATATCTTGGTGCAAAATAGCATAAACTGCAATAAGTTGGTCTGATAAATATGGTTTCTGAGTCAAGAATTCTCCCCACTTTTCATATTTCATTCACAAGTCCATCAAATATAGAATTCCACCCTAATGAGTCATTGAACTCAATCGAAGCTATTAAGCTCACTAAACTTAGTATTTTCTTTGTAAAATTTATAATTGATTCAAAGCTCATATACAAACTCCCAAATTGTATACTTGCCTTCTTTTTTCTCATTAATCAAACTAAAAGCTCCATGAAAGTTCATGAATATTCATTTTCCTCTTAAATGACCTTACTTGGCCCAAAATACACAAAATGAGCGCATGATCAATCTCACTCAATCTTTGTTATTGCTCTTTACACAATTACTCAAAATACTTTCAAAAATTACCAAACTCAAATACTCAACCAAAATTCATGAAATCTTGTAGGAAATTCAAAAATAATATAGGCAATTTACAGTAAAGTTTTTAGAATTTTCTCTAAGTATACGCTGTATAAAAATTGCAATAACACCCCAATTTACACTAGAGTAAGTCAGTTCACTTTGAAAGTTCATAACTTTCACCCTTGACCTTAAATGGAGGCCTAAAACCCCAATATGGAAAGACTAAGAAGTTCTAAAAAACTTTCATTTACAACACAAAATACGATTCCCACAATAGGGTTCCCAAAATGGGCCTAGAACACAAGTGTATTAGTTTTGGTTAAACTTGCGTAATTCTAGAAAAATAGCCATCACATTTTCCACTGAACTCGGATTAAGGCGATTCAAAAGGTATTTGAAAGCTAACACACTGAGCTATCTGGCCATCAAAAATCATAATTTTTAAGTGGGCGGATGATTACCAGTTTAATCTCAAATTCACCACTGTTTGCTACCATTTCCAACCCTCACTGTTTTTGCTTTCTCCTCTTTTTTTCACGTGAATCCTCACTTGAAATCATTCCAAAATCACCAAAAACATCATCATAATCTTCAATAAGACTAAAGATTAGAAAAGCAAGCACAAAACAATATAAATCCATCACTTGACTTGAGCTAACTTGATCATGACAAAACCCTAACCTTAACATGCTTCAAGCTCAATCCCACCATTATTCATATCCCCAAAATCAATAAAGTTTACATGATAACATTTATTTTGATCTCAAGAACATAAAACATAGCTAAAACAATCATAAAAACCAAAAACACTTCAAGATCAAGTTTGGGTCTACTCACTTTGCTTGAAGAAAAGTAGGTGAAAATGATGTTTGATGCTTAGGAGGGTGTGGGGATGGCTGGTGGATGCGTTGGTGGCTAGAGGATGGCTAACTGGTGGCTGGAAGGTGGCTGGTGTAGTTGGCCATGGGGTAGGAGAGAAAAAGGGGAGAGATGTGTGTGTGTTGTCTTGCTTGGTTAGAAATGAATCAACATACTTGGCTAGTATTTAACCTTCCATAAAGTAGCTTTTTGACAAACCATGGTTAAGTTTAAGGTTAAGTTTAAATCATGGTTAACAAGGCAAGCGTGTTGGGCTATGATTGGTTTATACATTTTGGGCCTAGGAAGGGAAGTAAACTGTATGCGATTGAATTTTCGTAGCTTGAAATTAAATTTTTGCGAGGTAATAATAATAATAATAATAATAATAATAATAATAATAATAATAATAATAATAATAATAATGATGATAATAATAATAATAATAATAATTTCTTAAACCATAATTATCGAGGCCTACTATCGATTCACTTGATATTTAATCAATCAACGAAACTTGAATTAACAATCAATGTAATTTGAATTGCAAAATGGGACCTAAATAAAATATCCCCAACTGGGATGATTAAATACGATAAATAAAAGCGAAAAATTTAAATGACATAAGGTAATTCGGTAAATATATAAACAGAGTGTAATTGAATTAATATACATGATTTGGTTAAACAAATAACTATAAGTGATTAAATCAATAAACATGATTAATTAAATGAATAAATATGATTAATTAAATAAATAAATGTGATTTAAATAAATAAATATTGACTAGGGCTGGGTTATTATAGTAAACTCTCCCTTTAAAATAGTTTCCACGGGATATTAGACCTTTTAAATATATTCTAACAACATGATCCCCTAATTATGATTTCCACACAAAGTAGGGTATCTA
Source organism: Carnegiea gigantea (assembly GCA_029747015.1). NCBI lineage: Eukaryota > Viridiplantae > Streptophyta > Magnoliopsida > Caryophyllales > Cactaceae > Carnegiea > Carnegiea gigantea. The sequence goes on from JAKOGI010001514.1 coordinate 85,917, forward strand.
GCTGTAATATTTTGTCCAATATCCACTTCACTTCTTTGATTACCAATTAATTAGGATGTAGTTTAATCAATAGGAAAAGTTTGTCTAATTTATCTCATCACAAGGAGTAAATTGTCATGCAAAGTTAGAAGGTGGAAAATTATAACCTTAGTTTGATTCTAATAATACTCAATTTCCTTACAATTTTTGTTTTTTTTCTTTTTCTACCACACTTAATGGCATAATTTACTTTCATCATTCTCATTACAAAATCCTCAAATCAAGTTGCAAACCTTCTTTTTAACTTTGACATTATTGAAGTTTCCAACATAATATTACCTTGTCAAATCCTAGAAATTAGGAATTATGCTTCAACCTCTCTCCAAAATTTGAACAATGGGTGAAATTACCAAAAATCCTAAAACAAAACACAAAATTGATAACTCGGACAATACACACCCAAAATTCATGAACATTTTTATGAACTTGCCAAATGTTATGGAAAAGTTGTATTAAAATTTTTCTGTTCCATCTAATACTTTACAAAATTTTCCTCCAAGCCCATCCTTCCCAGAAGTTAAAATAGTGGAAATACACACTAAAACATGGTAATTTCAATCAAAAATTCTTAACTCATAAACTATATATCCAAAATTCATGAAACATTTTAAGAAAATGCCAATTATTATAGAGAAACCACTATATAATTTTGAAAAATTTTGGCCAACCCAATGATCACGGAAAATTATAATAGTGGACGAATTTGTGTAAAATCCAAAAATTCAAAATTTCCCACATTTTTATTCTTCTAATCCAAATATTCTGCGAGAACCGATAACTTGATAAATATAGTATTTAATTCACAACACAACGTCAATTTCATCTCATCCACAACACAACCTCAATTTCACATCACCCATAACACAACCTCAATTTCATCCAATTATATCAAGAAACCAAAATCAAATGCTCCAATCATCTTTAAATACCCATATAAACTTGAATAAATTCATTAATTTCACCAAATTGAGAAGATAATTCAAACACGTGTGAAAGAGGTTTCATTTTTACCTTGAGAAGCTTGTTGAAATAGGTGAGAAGAAGAAGAAAATGGGTGATAGAGGGGTGGAGGAGAAGAGAGAAAATGGTAGTTTGGGATATGTTTTTCGGGGTTTTGATCAATTAAATGTGTTTTTAATTCTTTCCTTCTCTTTTCTTTTTTTTTAATTCTCCAGATTTTTTTAGTTTGGCGGTGCTTCTTTGTTTTTTTATCACTTTATTTTCTTTTTTCTTTTTTATTTGCATATATATATATTTTTCCTTTCAATTAACTAATTAGCTAAATAATTTGAGTGATGTGATTGCTTATTCAATTACCATTTACTCAATTATTTTAAATCATCCCAACCTAAATAATAAGGCCTAAATATGTCACTCGATCCTTGTAAAACATATGAGTTTAATACAAATTAGATTTAGCCCACTGCAGTCTTTCCCTTTTAAAAGAAGTTTCATCCTCAAAACTTGAAATTCAATATAAGTTTGCCCCGAAATAATTGAAAAAAAAAAAATTAGCCGTCATGTCCAACATGATTGTTTTTATAATATTCAAGTAAATATGACTTGGTGAATGCCATCAAGTTGAAGATACAAGTTTATTATCTTGCTTGTTTTGTGCTGAAGGATGTGGGTGTGCATCGTATTATTCATTGCTCCTGTATATTCTTACATGTTTGGGCTTGATATCTTCCTCAAAAGTTGCCAAATTAAGGATATGATGCATCAAAAGAGCAAGGTGCTTAGGAATGTAAAGTAAGGTGCACTTGTAGTCTTACATCACTTGAGATTCTCGCTCACCAATAAGTTTGAGCTCCCATGCGATTTGATTTGATAATATTAGCCCCTAAGTCATTTTGCTTTAATCTACAGTCATATACTGATCCTGGTTTTGAGCCCTTACACTCTTCTCTTTGTATGATTTCGGAACTCGTATACTTGTAACCTGCTAGATTGATTAAACATGGCAGAGTTCATGATTAGCATTACATGACTTAAAACCCTCCTATATGCCAACAGTCTCTTACTACTCCTTATGAAGGTGGCACACGTTATATTTAAGAAGCACAAAGTGATGAAGTTATGAGTATATGAAAAAGAATGGCAATAGTTATGAAAAGTCCTCCAGAAACTTCAAACTCACAACCATTAGATAGGCAAAAGAAAAGGATGGCTCTAAAGAATGACTAAAACTAGGGTTGGTAGGTGTCATTGTGAATCAAAATTCTCCAATGTAGATAACAAAATGTTAACATCTAACAAGAGAGGGGTTTAACATGACGTCAGTTGAGCAATGAGGAGCGCAACCAGGAACCTTTAAGATAAATTATATTACAAATTAATCATACGTAATCGTTAATACTAGCAAGGTATGAAATGAAGACTTTGAAGGCAGTGGGTGGCCAACTAGTATACATGGTCGTTCATGCCATCAATATGCATTAATAAAGTTCGAGAAGATGACATTAGTATATAACATCATTATTAATAAGAAATGAAGTGACCACACCATCGATTCTAGGAATGGGTGGTAGGATCAAGGTAATCAAATATTTCTTTCCATTAATAGAGGTTAGATTGTATCTTTTGTTTAGAATGAGTTACGCATATAACTGTGAAGCAAGGTCAAGCAAGGCTCCATGCAAAAGCATACTTTTGATGGAATGCAAAAGAGATTGTGGCAATCAAAAGCTTAAGGGTTCCAACTATTCCTTGAGATTAAAAATTAGTGTATTTAGTTGAAAAAGAATGCATTTAATTAAGAAGGAATATATTAGTTGGATGTAACAAGGTTCACAGAGAAACTCAGTTATGCTAGAAGGGAATCACGGATAGTTTTGAGAATCTATAATGCTCTGGAATGATAGAATAGGATATAATAGAAAAAGCAAATTTAAAGATGAGATTTTTATATGTCAAAGAGAACATCACATATAATTCAAGAGATTAATGAATATGGGGCATGTTCAAGGAAGGGCATCAATGTAAAAGATGAGCTTTACTTTACAACTGCAAACGCCAATCAAAACCCTACATGTAAATAATTTAGATCAATAAATTATGGAGTAGTAGAGAAATAATGTTGATGATGAAACTAGAAATGATGAAGGAGAGGTATTTGAAAGATTGATACTAATAGTAATGGGAATATTTCCGATAGAAATCATTATTTCAAGGAATAAATAGATAATATGAAATGGCTAGCCAAGGAAGATGCAGTGAAACAAAATTAACCCTAAGCATGCATAGTTTAGGGATCGATGGCGACAAGGATCAAATAGCCTTCACAATATGTCGCCTTCAATGAATTATGTTGAGGTGGCCTTATTATCACATTGCATTCATATTTAACCCCCATATGGGTTACTGAATGTTCCTCCTTCTCAGTCACTAAATCCTAATAAGGATAACTTGTAAATAATCAATAACATAGTCATGAATGAATACATTCATGTCCTTGTTAAGCGACACGAGGAAAGTCATTCGTATTACATTAGGACTCTTTTTCTTTTTTGGTATTACTGTATGCCTGTGTGGTCCTTTTCTTATTGATGATGTTGTTAATGTATTTGTGCGTGTATGTGGTGTAAAGTGATATCTTGTGTGTAATGAAGAGATCATAAACAAGAAATTATTCATATAGGCATTCAAGGATAAAGTTAGGTGTGATCTTCATGGGGACCAGGTATGTTGTCTGTGTGCCTCTGTACAAAGGCACTTAGCCAAAGATATGACAATATTCTATAGCATTTGGTTTTCTTAGTTATCTATGTATCTACAAATATCATTATTGTATACTACTGAACTAGACTAGGTACTTATTGTTATTGTCTTCAAAGGGATGAAAATTTGCTTCTATGATCCCCTAAAAATGGAGCTTGACGTGATTGTGGAATCCAAAAATGTTTTGCTAGGTGCACCTCAATGTGGATTGAATTAGCCAACATTTACTATGTAATGTATTCATAGGAGTTTAAATGATTACGGATCTCCCTTTAACATGGCCAAATGACATTAAAAGGCTTGCTCACGATGTGTATTGAATTAGTCAACATTTACTATGTGTTGTATTCACGAGAGTTTAAATGATTGCGGATCTCCCTTTAACATGGCTAAATGGCATTGAAAGGCTTCCTCACGATGAAGAAAGGCAAGGAAGAGGGTGCGAGGGAGCGTGTGCAATGTGCTTCATGCCCTAAATAGGACACGTTAGTGCCATTGTGTCGAGCTGTGGCTAGACATAACTGGTTATATCACGCCCTACATTAACCCTTTATTGTTTACTATGTGTGTTTGCTATAGTGGATTTAACTACGGTATATTGACAGCTTATCACTTGGCCTGTGGTTACCCTTCTAATAGGAAAACATTACGTGCATGAGAGATGAATTTCTATATGTTATACTAGATAAGGTCACCAACTTTCGCACTAGCTAAATGCTAAGCTGCAATCTTTTGGATGACTATTTCACATATAAATGTGTAGGAGTCCATTATTATCCATTGACCATGGTGGTGATATCATGTTATTTGCTTTCTCACCTAATCTTTTTACTTCTCACCTTATGATACATGATGTTCATTCTCATCCATCTCTATGCGTCAATAGCAATATATTTATCATACAAGAAATGTCCAAGTTGAATGGGTTGCATTGGTTTGTGTCGCAGTGACGAGTGACATAAGGGGATTGTAATTTTTAGTTCTATAGCTCTCTAACTATGGTCCTCTAATGCTACTTTGCGGACTAATACAACTGTATTGCATTTCAATCGCATTTTATTATTTAAAAGCTGTAGTACCATTACATTACATCAATAAGCTATCACATTTAGGGTGATATGTCTACTATTATAAACTACTAGCAGAGGTGGATAAAGGACTAGAGTGCCAAAGCAAGCAAGACTTCTCTTTTTATGGGACGCTAATGTTTGAAACATTAGCGGATGTTTTTGTTTTTAATTGGATCATGCTTGTATTTTTAAGAGCAATGTTCAGTGCCATTATGAATGTATATAAATAGGAGAGCATTTGTAAAGTGACGAGGGGGGAATTGCCTCCTGTTTTGGATGTGCGTCGTTAAACTACTAGAACAAAGTTGATGTTCATTTCTTGGTATAAAATGGGTGACAACAAAGGCGGCTCTACTTTTACCATGCACACTTAACCACACACACATGCATACATACACATATATATGTTGTAACTCTACTACACCAAAATATGACATCCCATGTTGCACATAGCAGTGGCTATGAATACTTTCTAACATGGAAGTTTACAGCCTTATTATGTGTGCAAAATGCAATGACCATCATCAAAGTTATGATTGACCCTATGTACGTAGAGGTCCTTATTAAGTTATATTATGTGCATAGCTACAGAATATTTAGCATACCCTAACTATATTCCCTCTTGCATACATATTCCTAACTTAAAATGTAACATTCATAACTCCCAAAAAATGACATTCAAAATTCCTCATTGTTGTAAACCAGTAGCTGTACGATTTATAATAATGTTGTAGCCCAGTATGTACTTTCTGTGCTTTAGATAACATTGTTAGTAGATGGTAATTGCCTTCCTATCCATCTTATTGCGATGAGAAAGAGGAATGAGTAAAGATGATAGTCATTGTGACATAGATAATTATTAGTTGTGATGTTGTGAAGTATTTCGGCCTTGTCATAATGGTCTCTCTTCTATAACTGTGTGACCAAGCCTTTGTCACAACTTCTAGTTGTCTCCTGGTAGAGGCTGCCTCTCGAGTAGCCTCAAACCACTTCTTCCTAAGGGTTCTTATCTCATCTTTCGGGGGCCTGATAACCTCCTTAGCCCTTTTAAGAAGGGACGCTACTTTCATGTCTTTGTGCAGTAGAGTTCGCATACAAGTAGAAGGAGCTACTTCGGAAGATGTTTTTACTTATCTCTTTGATTTTGGAGTTGAAAAATTCTTATCAGAAAAAGAAAAAAGATATCGTTATGAATTATTTGAAAGATGGGATCTAGAGCATTTTTAACTTGATGAACATTTTGATAATTATCTGGATAATGATGGAATTGAAGACATTATTAAATATGAAGGCATGTATAATCTTAATATGGATAATTAGTCTTGTCAGCATTAAAGGGTCTGAAAAGTTGTTGTGCCATTATTGTACTATTTCATCAAGTGTCAAGTCAACAAAATAATGCAGTCTACTGTAGTCATGTGAGTACAGCTATAGCCATGTAAAAATATCAATGTATGTATTATAGCAATTAAGGCATCCAATGGAGTCCATCTCCTCTACAAAAGGAGAGATTGAGTGTTGAGAAGGGAGATTGTCATCTAAGCATACTTGAGCAAAAGAGGAGTTGGGATTCTTCATTTCTTTATGAGTAACCATCTCTGATGATCTAAGTAGCCTAAGTCCCTCTTCAATCTTTCTATTGTAATATTTTCACTTTCAAGTTTTCAATAAAAGAAGTTTCCTAGTAGGGAATCTTATTCAATCGAACCATGTGTCTTAAATATTATGATTTCATGATTAAAGTCTCACTATCCTTAAAATGTAAAAAACTTAATTAGTAACTACGGTCTGATGTATGAAATGAAATGGATATATGCTGTGCATGATCTAAGGAAAGTGTGGTTGAGATTAGCAATATTTGTAAACTAGAAGCTAGAGAAACACTAGGGTCCAATGCCGACTAAGTTCAGGTAATGGTCCAAATCCTCTAGTTAAGATTTGATTATTTTGCTAAGCATAGTGAACCTTTAATTACAGAAAATAATATTTATGATATGAGTAGCAGATTGTGATAACAAGTACCAGTAAAAATATTATAAGAAGTCTAAGCATTAATATAACCTTAGTTTTCTAAAAAAGCCCAAAAATTTGAGTAGTTGCACTGTGAACCCCATTTGTGCAAATAGAAAGTTCAAAAATTTATGGGTTGAATTTGAATGAAAAACTCCTAAAAATATCTGTTTCAAGGAATATTGACCCCCCAAATAGTTTATCCAAAAAATAGGTACTTGAAAATATATTATAAAAAAGTTGTCCCTTAAAACTTATTTTCATAAAATCTAAGGTACCCGAGAGTCGCAAATTGGATATTGGATGCTCATAAAAGGAATAAGAGAAAAACATCACCAAAATTTGGATGATGATGATAATATTGATGATGATGATGATGATGGTGATGATGATGATGACGACAACGATGACAAGAACAACAACTCTATGATGATGGTAATGACGATGACAAGAACAACAACTCTATGTATTTAAGTTAGAAAACCCATTAATTATGATATGTATAATCTGAAACCCATTAATTATACAAATATCATATTGATAAATGTGCATGCGTGTGGTGCATCTATTAATTAGAATTATCAAAATGAACACCACAGAATTCATCAAAGACTAATAATCCTAAGTCTCTTGAACCAAAAAATGCGACCATTGCCATCGAGTCATTTGCCAGTCAATACCTAAGCGAGACAGAATATTTCAAGAAATAAGACACATTTACTGCCTGTACCTTTCGTAATTTCACATATTTTTATAAATATCAAAATTCCATAATATACAATTATTTAATAAATCTTTCTTAAGCATTGTTTGCCACATAATCTAGTGAACCAACTAGTTATCAATCATTAGGGTTTAGGCCTTCAGTTCACTCTTGTGGCTTTATCTCATGCTCCTCAATCGGCCTAGAAGGTGTGCACTTATTCAATGATTGTATTATACATACAAGCTCATCAAATTGGGTTCTACTTTCAGATAATAACGGGTAACAGTTTTAACATTTTATATCTCACCTCATTTTTAACTAAAATGAATTGAAATGCGTGCGGTCATCGAAAAATGAATTTTCATCTTCACAGTATAGGAGTAACTATATTGATCCCCAACTCATTATTCGAATAGTGTAGTGTTTTGAATTTTTAGGTTAATATACTGTGAAGTACTTATCTGACAGCACTAGAGAGATAAGGAGATAGTTAATGAATTTTAGACAAGCTCACAGTGACATATCAAAAAGTCAACGATCATCGGCACATAAGCTTTGTGGGTTATTGGACTTTCATTTCCGTTAGAGAATGTATAAATTGGGGACCATTTGGTTATCATCTAAGTGTGTTGTAATGTTTATGTTAAATAACTTAATTAAGCCTTATCCTCTGTAGGATGGCAGTAATGTCCTAGCCTCATTCTTCCAATGTACTGGCCTTCAAAGTTAAGATAATTATGGTAAACTTATCAATTACGAGTTGGGCCTTTGTAGTTGTGGTATCAGAGCCTGGTTTAAGGGTCATTGTGAGCTATAGGGTATTTATGGGTTGTGTAGAATTAGTAAAAAAAAGTGAGGTTGATTTTGAGTTCATAGGCATGAGTACATACTGAAGATCTTTTAGACAATGTTTATCTTGCCCTTAGTCCTACATATCAATGTCGAAAACCTAGTTAGTTCACGCTATGGGACCCATTGTTAACAAAGCAGAGCAGGGACACATTTAATTAGCTCTTATTAATGTACATATCCTACGGCATTCCCACCCCATAGTGATAATTGTGTGAAGCTTGGGTTACCAGTTTGTTTAATGAGGACGACTATAACTTAGAAGTTGTATCAAGTCATAGTTAACATTTCGGGTATGAGTATGGTATGACTTTAAATGCCATTTGGAAACTATTATGTGATTTATATGGTACTAAATTACATACGACCTTTTATGTAAGGGAAGTGCATTTGTTGTAGTACTCTTGTGCGGAATTGATATAAAGAGACCAATAGTATGTATGTATCGGGCCTTACCACATTGTCATGATTGTCTTGATTTGCAATATTAACTTATGGTAGTGATTTTGTGATGTCCGACCAATAGCCTATAGTATGATACTTAGTGGTAATAGAGTCATATACGATAAGATAAAGGATGTCATGCAAGAAAGGTGTTGTCATTTAACTGATTTTAAGATTTTGTGAACTTAATGGCTTACAGTATGCAACATGTATATGCAATCCATTTGTACTTTTAATGTGGCTTACAATTACAAAGTTAGTGAAGAGGGGGATGACATTTAGATGTGGGCTATTAGTTGGTATCCTGACTTTGGGCAATCGGCCAATGTTATACAAATAAACACCTCCTAATCAAGGTGCCAATAAGTTGATGAGGTTTCAAAAACTTTAAAAGTGTCTAGATAAACCTCCTTAGAGGTTTATAATGTGGTTGAAGTTATAGTGTTCAGACTCATTGTCAAGTTAAAGCAAACACCAAAAGCATATGGAGTTTATTTAAGGTGGACCTTAGTGCTAAGGTATTCATAATAAATTCTATGGAAATGACATAAATAATTTATTACAGAGTTTTGATGGACTAGCTGTTGTGTTGTTTTTGTGTTCAGACATGATAATCAGATTATGTAAAATAAGTATGTTGGAGAAGATTAGTAGTGGATGAGGTGATTAGATAAGTAGACTCCATGGGGGCTAACAAGGATTAGATAGGAAAATAAAAGGAAAGAGAAGAGAAAGAGAAAGAGAAAGAGGAGGGCATAAATAAGGAATGTGTTCCATTCATTATTCTATCAAGAGTAATAGGCTTTAAATTATAGTGATTATAAGAGTATAATGATGTCACATAGAGTGGTAATCACGGGGGATAAATCGGAAAAAGTAAATGAGGAAAAAAGAATAAAAAAAGAAAGGACGCATGGACATGGGAAATGACTATTTACGAAGGTGAAACTTTAGAAAAACGCTTGGGGATGAGCTATATATATACATATATTCTTTACTTTTGCACACTAGGAATTCTAGATCTCATAATTTATATGCTAACTAGTGAGTGGTGTGGATTCGTGGATATGATTTGAGAAGACAAATGATGCGTTAAAAACTATAATAGAAGTATAATAATTTTGTAAGTTAAACTCAAAACCCTTGGCATTGATGCATTACAACTCATGGTGGTAAGGAACGGGGAGTTGTGACTCAAGTATATATTACATAGATTCCATAGATTTATTATGAGTGATTTTATTGGAATAAGATGTCATATTCAAGAAGGTATTACTAAGAGATATTTCTAAGTATGACAACAAAGGATTATAGGGCAAAGAAGATATAGAAATTGTCTGCATAAAAGTTGAAAACCCAGGTAACTTTCTTTTGAACCAATCAAACCCATGTAATTTTAGCCACATGATTTTTTACATTAATTTAGAGGAGCCAATAGTAACCCTTAGCCAACTAATATTATACCTCTATTATAAAATATCATGAAATGGTTGTGTATCCTTTGTTGGAAAATTTTAACTTCTTTGATCACAACCAAGGGCTAGCCATGCTTATATTATGCAATAACATAATCCAACTATTAACTCCTTTTTGAGTCATATTAACTCTCATTGTTGCTTTATCAGAGGAAAAAAAAAAAATTGTTTGATTGCCGTAGCAATACTTCATTGGATATCCTTTCCTTGTTGAATACCTCATGATGCTAAACTTTATATGGAATCAAAATCATCATGTTAAGATATGTCCTTCTTACTTTCACTAATTATCCATGCTCAGGTGACTCACAATCTCATTTTAGTAATAACATAACCTGTGTTGCTCATAACCAACCTCGACGCTTGTTATTTCCTTTTAACACTACTCTTGAATCCATCACACTTAAAAGGATTTCTCCTTCTCATATAAGTGAATTAAAATTAAATAAGGTAATGAGTAAAGTGTATCCTATTTGTAATGCTTTAAATTCTTTTGTTAGCTCTTCCAAAGGTTGCGAACGATATGCCTTTGTAAGTGTGACCTAAGTTTTGGAGACAACGCTTTAACTAAGACAACTTTGTTCCTTGCATCATTTGTAATATTCTTAGTAGTGCTCCTATAAGCTCATTAACTGTAAAACCTTGACACTTTATTTTACTCCTTAATCCTTGGGAATAAATAGAAACCATTATGATTTCTGGCCTTGCCATCCCATAGGCCTGTATGGAGATTCCTTCCTAACTAATGAAAGTTACTTCAAAAAAACTCTTTATCCCATTAATTTGCCTCCAGTGTTGTCATTCACTTACACCACACATTCAACCAAACATTTATCTATGGCCAGTTCTAACTGTATTAGCCCATATAACCATTTGAACATCTCATCTTCCAGATAGGAATACTCATAGGGAGGAAAAAATCCTTACATGAAGGGACCACTGTATGACTTTATTTCATATCAATGCCTATTCCTCGAAGATCGTGGTGTTTGACCTGCCTTTTACCCATTTTATTAGAAATTTAAACAACCCATTCATGTCACTTATTGGGCTCTTCAATCAAGGTTAACCGCCTTCTCTTCTTTCATGTACCTAAACCTGTGAAATATTTGATCCTTGTAGCCATCAATTACTGAACTGTTTATGCCTAGGGTTATTTTTTTTTACATCTCATCTTCTTTTGCTAGACAATTTGCATTATGCTATCTATTCCTTGAAATAATGATTTCCATTGGAAATATTCCCATTACTATTAGTATCAATGTTTTACATATCTCTCCTTTATCATTTCTAGTTTCATCATCAACGTTATTTCTCTATTGCTCTATTAATGCAAATGATTTCGTCTATATTTGGAAAATAAAGCTCGTCTTTTACATTGATGCCTTCCTTCAACATACCCAATATTCATTAATCTCATGAATTATGCGTGTTGTTCTCTTTTACATGTGATAATCTCATCTTCAAAATTTACCTTGTCCATTGTTTTCTATTCCATCCTTTTAAGGAATTATAGATCCTAAAAAATATTTGTGATTCCCTTTTAGCATGACTAACCTTGTTTGTGAAGCTTGTTACATCCAACTAATATATTCCTTATTAATTAAATGCATTCTTTTTCAACTAAGTACACTCCCTTTTGATCTCAAAGAATAATTGGAACCCTCATACTTTTGATCACCATAATCTCTTTTCCATTTCACTAAAAGTTTGCTTTTGTATAGAGCCTTGCTTAACCCTGCTTTACAGTATATGTTACATAACTTATCTTGAATAAAAGATACAATCTAACCTTCATAATAAGAGGAAATATTTGATTACCTTGATCCTTTCACTTGTTCATAGGATGATGGTGTGGCAGCTCATTTCTTATAAATAATGATGTTACTTAATATCACCTTCTTGAACTTTATTCATGTGTATCAATGGCATGAACGACCATGTATACTAGTTAGCAACCTATTGCCTTGAAGTCTTCATTTCATCCCTTGTTGGTATTAATGTTAGCGTATGCTTATTTTGCATTGTCATTTATCGTTGAAGTCCTTAGTTGCACTTGTGGTTGCTTAGTTCATGTCGTGCTAAACCTTTCACTTGTTAGATGTTACCATTTTACTATTTACACGTGAGAATTTTGATTCATTCAATGACGCTCCTGCCACTGCCCTAGTTGTAATCATTCTTCAAGGCCACCCTTTTCTTTTGGCTACTTGATGCCTGTGAGTTCAAAGTCGATGGGGGACTTTTTATAACTGTTGTCATTCCTTTTCTTATGCTTATAAGTTCATCACTTTGTACTTCTTGAATGTATCGTGTGCTACCTTCATAAAGAGTAGTAAGAGAGTGTTAGCATATGGGAAGGTTTTAAGTAACGTAATATAAATGATGAACTCTATAATTTCTAATTAATCTAGCAGGTTACAAGTATGCTAGTTCCAAAACTATACAAACATAAGAGTGTCAGGCTCAAAAACAAGATATTAGTGGCTATAAATCAAATCAAAATTACTTAGGGGACAACATTTATCAAATCAAATAGCAACGAAGCTCAACCCTATGGGTGAGTAAGAATCTCAAATGATGTAGAATTGAAAGTGTACCTTACTTTACATTGCCAAACATCCCGCTATTATGATGCATCATATCCTTAATTTATCAACTTTTGAGCAAGACATCTAGCCCAAACTTTCAAGGATATATGGGATCAATGAATAATATGACACGCATGCACATGCTTCAGCACAAAAACAAGCAAGTTAATAAACTTGCATCTTTAGCTGGAAGTCATTCCCAAATCATATTTACTTGAAGATCACAACAACAATCATGTTGGATATGACAACTAATTCTTTTTTCTAATTATTTCAAGGCAAATTTATATCGAATTTCAAGTTTCAAGGATGAAATTTCTTTTAAGAGGGGAAGGCTGTAGTAGTCCGAATTTAATTTATATTAATTACTTTCACTTAATCAAGTTTAATAAAAATCAAGTGTCTGCATTTCAATTCAATATTTAAAGCTCATATATTTTACAAGGCTCGGGTGACATCAATGGCTTCGTGTTTAAATTTTATAAGGTGCCGAGTTAGTTTCATGTTAAAGTAAATAATAATTAATATTGAAGATTTAAAGAGAAATATTCATGTAAATTACTGGAATCAGTTTATAAAATACATGTTCAAGTTTTATTATTTGGATTTGGATGATTTAAAATAAATGAGCAAATGGGTAAATGTATAAGCAATTACATCAGTCAAATTAATTAGCTAATTAGTTAATTAAAAAAAATACATATATACAAATAAAAAAGGAAAAAGAAATAAAGTGATAAAAAAACAAAGAAGCACTGCCACACTAAAAAAATATGGGCACTAAGAGAAAAGAAGAAGGAAAGAAAGGAAAAGAATTAAAAACACATTTAATTGATCAAAACCCAAAAACAAAAGGTCTCAAACTACCATTTGCTCTCTCCTCCTCCACCCCTCCTGTGTTAGCTGCTTCCCATCCCCCCTGGCACCCACCACCTTTCTAGTTGACCAGCCCTGCTGCTGCCATCCGAGCTCATTGACTAACTGGCCACCACCATCACCAATTTCGTATTCTTCTTGCCTATTTCACTAAGTTTCCCAAGGTAAAAATCAAACCTATTTCACATGTGTTTGAAGTATCTTCTCAACTTGGTAAAATTAATGAATTTATTTGGGTCTAGATGGATATTTAAAAATGATTGGAGTATTGATTTTGGTTTCTTTTTGGATGAAATTGAGGTTGTGTTGTGAGTGATGTGAAATTGAGGTTGCGTTGTAGGTGATATGAAATTGAGGTTTGTTATGAATTAAATGTTACATTCAGGAAGTTGTGGGTTCCTTCATAAAATATTTGGATTAGAAGAATGAAAATGGAGGGAAAAATTTGAATTGTCGGACTTTGCATAAATTTGGCCATTATTATAATTTTCTGAAATTATTGACTTGGCCAAAATTTCTGAACATTTTACTGTAGTTTCTCTATAATAATTAGAATTTTCTTAATATTTTCATGAATTTTAGATGTGTATTTTATAACCTATTAATTTTCAATTGAAAATGCCTCTTTTAGTGCGTATTTACGGCCACCATTTTAACTTCTGCACAGGATGGACTTTGAGTAAAATCCTAAAAGCTTTACTGTAGAGTACTCATAATAGTTTAGAATTTCTAGTAAAATTCAATAAATTTTGGACATGTATTTTTTGAGTTATAAAATTTTGATTAAAACTGCCCTGCATAGTGATAATTTCGGCCATTGTTTTAAATTTTTTAAAGTATTTGTTGGAATAAAATTATGAAAATTCTACTATAGCATTCAATCATATTTGGCAATTTCATACAAATTTTCATGAATTTTGGGTGAGTATTGTCCGAGTTATGAATTTTTAAGTTTTGTTTCAGTTTTTGGTAATTTCGGCTATCGTTTGAATTTTGGAGAGGTTAAAGTATAATTCTTAATTTCTAAGGTTTGATAAGATAATATTAAGTTGCTAATTTTAATAAATGTCATAGTTAAAAATTTAACGCTTAATTTGATGATTATGTCATGAGAACTACGAAAGTAATTTATGCTATTGATTGAAGTAGAAAAAGAAAAGGGGAAAACTTCGAAAGAAAATGAGTACTACTAGAGAATTATTTACTTTCTCGACTATCGAAGTATAGCGCATGAATTTTTCTGATCTCACAACTATGAAAATGAATTTTTTGAGCCATTGAACTATTGTGTAACTAGTTTCTCGAGAACAAGTCACTATTGAACTTTTTATAAAATTCTCAAAACTTTTCATACTTGTAGACTTCACTCCAATCCCTAAAGACTTACTTTCAAAAATTTTAATTTTATACATGTGTAATTTCTTTCATAAGTACTAATCGAGGCCCTCTTTCTATTGGTATCTATTCGTTTGGAAATAAGCTTTAAATTTACAATGCAAGTGAATGGTTTATTGCCATGTACTTGGGGTGTCATCCACTGAGAACAAGACTTAGGGTATCTAACTTATTAATTAAGATTGAATATAGAGGGATGAAGGGTACGTTTAAGGGAGAAGAAAACAAAAATTAGGAAAAATAGAGGTCTAAAATTCAATAGGAGAGGGACTTGGTTCAAGGGATTAGTCATTGGTGGCTACTTATTTATGCGAGGAATGGGTTCCCAAACTTAGCTTAATTCCAACTGATCACAAGAGGATGATTGGCTCATTTAGGGCCACCCAAACCTCCTTTTGGAGATTAAAGTTAATCTTAATCTGTAAGCCCACCTATTTTTATGGGGGCTCAAAGGTTGAGGTTGAAGAAGACCAACTTGCAATTACCAAGGCTTTGGGTTATTTTCATACCCAATGCTTATTGTCTCTTCTTCTATCCACATATGATGAATACCTACCTCTCGGTGTAGTTATTCGCCCAACGTATTGGATGGAGAAAGGATATTTCATCAAACGCTTACTGGGTAGAGAATGAGACCCCTAAATAACTTGGATATTAAAGCAAGACAAGATCACAACAAGCTTATTATGCCATCCTGGCTCCCAATCCACAACCCAAGTTGAGGAAAACTACTCACTAATCATCATTGTAACAATCCAACAATCACAACCAAGCATAATCAAACAAACTAAACAAAACTAAGTACAGAGGAAAAGAGAGAGAAATCAACAATAATCCAAGAACACTAATCTTGCATTAACCCTAAATCAAAACCTAGACATTGTTTAAAAAGCTTTTTACAATAGAAATTAAGCATAAAGCTGGCATTATGCAGCATGCGATATTTATAGGCTAAAAAATTAGAAAAGGGTGATGGTGGTTGTTAAGGCGACGACTTGGCCATGCCTCGGTGATGGCCGGGCATCGCCACCTCCTGGAGTTGGGGTCTTTTTCTGCAGGCAGGCAATAGCCTAGCTGTCAATTGTGCAGCGACGTTTTTACCTATCCTATGCCCTTGAATCCTCATTTTTTTGTGCTCTCTTGCTTCCCTCAGGCCTTTGCATGATCATCTTTACTCTTACATTGCTTTTTTACATGTACTAGCTACCCTACTTGCTTGAATAACCTGAAATGCACCGTTAAAAAGTTAAAAGGGGGATTAAACAGCGTAATATCCCTAAAGAAGGGAAAACTCATTCAAATCCCTCTAAATCAAAGGACAGTTAGGGAAAATGAAACAAAAAGGGGATAAGGGATTAATCAAAATAGAGGTCTATCAACTCCCACACGCATAGCTCTTGATTATCCTCAAGCAATCTTAGCTTGACACCACATAGATGGGGAAATTAATCCCTCAAGCACCCTTCTCAGGCAACACAGTAAAGGCTAACTAACAAGCAAAGTCACACAATTAAGAAGTAACAAAGATGAGGCGAGGGAGCGAGATAAACATAAAACTCTCGAGGGAGCGCCTTGCCCAATAGCGCACACCAAGACTAAGTGAGATCCTCATGGCAAGAAAGGAGGTGGCTTGCTAATGACCGGTAAAATAGATCGGGGAGAGGCTCACTTTATGGCCAAGTGAAACTCTCCTATCCAAGTGTTTAAATATGTTCATGTGTACTCTCATTGTTCAACCAATTATGCAAAAATCACAGGCTTGGAAGGGTCCTCATCCTCAACCACTCGAGGCAAAAATGCACGCCCTTTGATCACGAGGGCTTTGGAAGGGTTAAAATGGGGTTCTTTGGTAGGTGTGAGACAAGGGAAGATCTTTTGGGATAAGCGGAGCCAAATAGCCTAAGGGCTAGGGAGCAAGAACAATTTCCACAATAAAGGAATGGAAGCAAAACATTACTTCGCACCTACAATCTACTTTGAATACTTAAGAAGGGAGCTGATTTGGTTTGGAATACAAATCATCATGCCAAGCATCTTATTTACATAAACTTTCTCTTTTTTTTCTTTTTGCGTGCTAAAAGGCTTGCTCTTCGTTTTTTTTTTCACTTTTACTTCAAAAATTGTCTTCTTTTTTTTCTTTCTTTTTATTCAAGCAAGCTTAAAATAAGGAACTTGATGCTAGGCACTTAATTAAGGATACTCTGGCTTCCCTTCTTTCCCTTTTCAACATAAATTTCTACAACATACACCCAAAGATGTTCTAACTCAAAAAGCAAACCTCATAGTCGTGGAAAGTGTTGCTCCATTAACCTTTATGGCATGAGAGTAGGAAATGTAAAAAGGCCGAGAGTGAAATCAATGTGGAAACAACAAAGACGAGCAAGGGTCGATGTGGGTGAGCAAAAAGCATTTCAATGTCATTTAAATGGCTTTTCAAGCTATGTGGCATAAAATAACAAGGAATGCCTCAATCATATCGAATTATGCGTATTACCTAATGTGGTTTTGGAGAGCAAAAATCCATGTTCTAGCATTGCAATTAATGGTGAGCCACACAAGAAGAAGAGAAAGAACCACTAATAATGAGTGGTCACATAAAGGCTCAAAGCCCACGGGTTAAGCCACCCCGGAGACATCTATTTACCTTATGAGTTAACCACTAGCTAAGCCCCTCCAAGTCAAGCTAAAAGGGTCTCAAGGACTAAAGCATGTGCACAGGGTAAAACAATCATCAAAGGGAGCTCACACTACCATGCTCTAACAACCAAAAGCAAATATCACAACTCAAGACTATAACGAAGCTAATTAGTCAACATTTACCCCATGTATTCACATCACAGACGGGTTTTTTTTCTTTTAAAGTTTTCAATTTTTTAACTTTATTTCATAAGGGAGATCACAAGAAGAAAATCAAGAGTAGGGTAACAAATGCACCTTGCAAGGCCATGTCCTTCTCAACATTACTGCTCAAGATTAGAAAAGAAAACAATTATATACAATGCAATAAAAGAGTCTATATACTCTAAACTACATGCTCTAATCATACAAGTCCTAAATAAGTAATGATTCTTAAAATAAAACTAAATAGGTTACCTATTCTAGTGGACTACTATGTACAAGCATGCATTACTCCTCTCCTTTTGAGGTGGCAGTCATGTATGTTTTCCTTCCTAGGGAGGAAAACATGATTAATCAAATCTAGGATTAGCTAGGAATAGCTTAAGCTAATTATTTGAAGCTAATGCACTCATTTGTTCTTGCTTTGATTCGGTTATGTACCAAACCATGTGCCTAGCTAGTTAAATGTACTTAGTGACTTTCTTAAGCATTAAGCAATCTAATAATGGCTACCTAATGATTAAGGAAAGACCTTAGGCATGTATTATAAATAGCTTGGCTAGTCATTTTGTAATAAAGTGATGATTAAGTGAAATCTAAAGTTGAGTTTAAAACTCCTCAGTGTTGTCACCTGAATTCTCTACTTGCTTATCTCTAATTAGGCCAATTGGAGTGGTAATCAAGTGAGTCTCAAGCCTTTATTAGATGGTGAAATCTATATCCTAATTAAGCTTAAGGGCCCTAAACTCAAACTTAGTGGTGAAATCTGTATCTAAGTGAGAGTTTAGTATTCGCTGGACTAATCTTTAGTGGTGAGATCTGTATCCAAGGATTGATTTAATTTCTATCCTTCTTCCTTGATTGTAATCTTTCTTGATTTTAACTTTTACTCTTGAATTAAGTTAAGCTTAACCCTTGAGAGGTACATCAATTTTGGGATCAGAGCAGGCTTTGTCCTTGGTCTATAATCAAAATCCCGACATGTTCCTCCCTATCACACCACAAAAATCACAAAACACCAAAAATAGCCTTGGTTCGTGCTCATCTTCCAACATGTCTACCAGTGAAATGATCGTTGAAGAAAAGTTTGAAGCCCTCCTGAAGAATTACCAAGTTGTGTCTTCATCGAAGGTAGAGTTGGAGAAACAAAATGAGTATTTGTGAAAGCAATTGGGAAATGACATGAAACAAAAGCAGAAAGCCCTTGAAAGCCTAACTGCATCTGTTCATGATAAAGATGAAGCAAGTAACGTGAACAGTTCTTCCAGTGAAGAAGAACCTTTAAGAAGGGTTAGAGGTGCTAGAAGAATTCCCCAAAACTCAAATGATTTCAAGGTTGAAATTCCTGAGTTTGAGAGTAAACTTGACCCTGATGAGTTTTTGAAATGGTTGCATACTGTTGAGCGAATTTTTGATTACAAGGACATTCCAGATGACAAGAAAGTGAAGCTGGTTACCCTTAGATTACGAAGGTACGCGTCCCTCTAGTGGACTAACCTTTGTGCTAAGAGAACCAGAAATAGAAAAGATAAGATTAGAACCTGGGAGAAAATAATGTTAAAACTGAAGTCCCGATTCCTTCCAGCTACGTATCTCTAAGATAGTTATTCCCAGTTACATAACTTGACTCAAGGAAATTTAACTGTTGAGGAATACACTAGAGAATTTGAGAAGCTTCTAATCAAATGTGACATTCAGGAACCTGAAGAACTGATAATTGTTAGGTACTTGGGTGGTCTTGACCCTAAGTACGCTAATGTGGTGGAGTTATAACAGTTTACTACTTTTAATAAGGTATGTGTTCTTGCTCATAAAGTTGAGTAACAAAGAAGATTTAAGCCTTTCCAGTGTGAGTTCTCTAAGCCTACACCCCCGAGCCTACCTTTTAACGAGGGGAGTTTTAATCCCTTAAACCCACAGTTTCCTTACCCTCCACACCACAAAAAACCCTAGCCCCACTAAATAGCGAACCACCTTAAGAAAGATCTAAACCCATTCCTAAGAGTATCCCAAGATGTTTTAAGTGCTAAGGATTTGGGCACTTGGCTTCTGATTGTACAAACCAAAGAATCATCATATTAGCCGAATGGGAGGCTGTGAAAGAGTTCGAAATTGATAAGGATGATGAGGGTGATCTTGAGGAAACTCAAGAGGAACTCATAGTGAAAGCTGACAAGGGTGGCATGCTTCCTTTGGAGCAAACTTGGACTAAAGCAAAAGAAGATACAAAAAAACAAAGATTTCGCTCTGGTAACACATTTTCGAGTAACTTATGCTCATTGCTTATTACTAAAGGAAACTATGCCCATGATGTTCCCATTAGCCAAGTTGATCTTCCTGCTTCAACTTATGATTATTCTAAACTCCATAAACCAAAGGAACGAGAACATTCTGATTTTTTTCTCACTTCAAGCAAGCCACTTTTCAAAGCCACATATCTTTAGCTTACAGCCTTCAAAGAGTGGCCTTTCAATGGCCCAAGAACTCCAAGACCATTTTCCAAACCCACCAGATTCGAACCAAGAAAGCCTTATTTGCTTGGTTAGTCATTTTTCAGCCGGAGTCCAATCCATGCATGCTTACCCACTGGATTTGAGGGCAAATCCTTCTCAACAAGGGAGGATGATGCAAATCCCTCAAGGAACACTAATTTGGAGTCCATGGCAGTCAAGAGAATCCAAATTAGTCATCAAATGTCTAGAGAACCAATCAGAGTTTTGCAATTTTAAGAGGAACTAGTTGCCAGATTAATTCTAGCAGCACACCTGGTTTTTAGGTGCCTCATTCTTAGGCCTCTTTGAGGTTTAAGTCAAATATGTTTCCATGGGTATGAAGTCCAAGAAGTTATCGTTCTAGCAAAATAAGTTTCAGCTCATTTGGACTTCATTTGATGCTTCTAATCAGCTCTTGAACTCAAACTATCCAAGCTGCCGTTTTGGGACAGTTTTTACTCAGTCTTGTTTTTATTATTTCTAGATGAAACGACATCCAAATGTTGTAATTCTTTTTTTTTTAGTTCACTTAGGATGTCTAATTTAAATAATGTTAAAAGGTAAGGTCCAAGAAGAGCACGTTAAGGGGCCTAATTCAGCCCATCTTGTCAAGTTGGTTTGTAGGTGTTTGAATTTGAATGGTTGAAAAGATCTTGGTGATTGAGGTCCTTAAGTGTTCAAATCATGATTTTCAAAAAGGGGGGGTTTCTAGACATCTTGAGGTTTCCCCCTATGGAAGGAAACCAAGGATTAGTCACCAAAATGAAGTAACACTTGCTATATGAAGACACAGCCCACACGGCTTCTCCACGGTAGCTTGCTTAGCAAGGGAGTTTTACCCTCCTAGGTAGGTTTCTTCCACAAAGATGTGTGCTAGGTTGGCTGGTACCTTGAGCATAGTCACCATGTAACTCATGAATGGAGAGAAGGCCACGTGAAAGAGGAAGATTGTGCCACTTTACAAGCTCACATTTGGACACTTAAGCAGGAGGTGGCAAGCATGCATTACTCCTCTCCTTTTGAGGTGGCAGCCATGCATGTTTTCCTTCCTACAGAGGAAAACATGATTAATCAAGGCTAGGATCAGCTAGGAATAGCTTAAGTTAATCATTTGAAGCTAATGCACTCATTTGTTCTTGCTTTGATCCGGTTATGTACTAAACCGTGTGCTTAGCTAGTTAAATATACTTAGTGACTTTCCTAAGCATTAAGTAATCTACTATTGGTTACCTAATAATTAAGAAAAGACCTTAGGTGTGTATTATAAATAGCTTGGCTAGTCATTTTGTAACGAAGTGATGATTAAGTGAAATCTAAAGTTGAATTTGACGCTCCTCAGTGTTATTACCTGAATTCTCTACTTGCTTATCTCTAATTAGGCAAATTAGAGTGGTGATCAAGCAAGTCTTAAGCCTTGATTAGGTGATGAAATCTATATCCTAATTAAGCTTAAGGTCCCTAAGCTCAAGCTTAATGGTGAAATCTGTATCCAAGTGAGAGTTTAGTATTCACTAGATTAATCTTTGGTGGTGAAATCCACATCCAAGGATTTATTTAGTTTCTATCCTTGTTCCTTGATTGTAATCTTTCTTGGTTTTAGCTTTTACTCTTAAGTTGAGTTAAGCTTAACCCTTGAAAGGTACATCACTCCCCCATGCTTAAGACATGCATTGTCCCCAATGCATAATCATCTAAGGAAATCAAAGGGAAAGGGAGGGGTTGGGGACACCTACAAACCATCGATAAGGGGAGGGACGGCCACTAGGCTTTCAATTGGGTAGAGGGTAGGGCAACCATGATGCTCGTATGCATAGTAGACATAGTGCTCCAAGTTTGGGAGCTGGCAATCGAACTCCATTTGTCGATGGAGCAACTCTTATTCATGTTGGGAGTGTTTTCGTTAATGCTCGCCAATTGCATGAGCCTCGAGTTTAGGCGAGAGAAATGGTCATACGTATACTAGTAGAAGTGAGCTTCATGGAAGCTCGAAGAACCCGCCTCAATGTGGCTGCTAGTCAATGGGGGTCATACCCCTCCTCCTCGGGTGGTGCGGCCTAGGCCCTAAAACTTCCGGCAACTTCCTCACCGCCAATGGTGTGCCCTCATTGGGGTTGAGGGTCATCCTCAATGGTCTCCATATTAATGTCATCATTATACACGCAATGGGAGGGGTCAGAACAAGTGGTTTTTGGGGGGTTCAGGAGGGAGACTGAGTCTGTCGTGGTAGTTGACAAAAACACGATCACCCTCAATTTTGAATATCTCCGGGTGGATACAAGTGGATCAATCTAGCCACCCCCTCGAAATAATGGAGTTAACTGCCAAATTAGAGCCTCCAATTCCTAAGCATATGCAATAGCGAAAATAATGCCACCGTAGAGGATAGGAAATTTAGAAGCAGAAGGTTGAGAGACTAACTAATGGAGGATAAAAGTCTCCGTATAAAAGGTTTCATCACTTAGGATGCACTATAGGAGGAAAACTTCAATCAATCGGGCTTTAGTTTAACTCTCGTGCCTTGTGAATATAGTGTTGGCCATGAGACAGTGTAGACATCGGAGAGTGGGGCTGCAAATAGAATTGCCATTGAGCCACTAGCACTATAAGCCATATAACTTACCAAATTGTCTTTCACTTATATGTGCTTATCACAAGTGATTTCGATCCAATATTCTTGTTGATTGAAATTTTCATCAGAGGGGGTCCAAACACCACCATGTGGGAGCCATAAGCAGCGGCTAAATTCTGCAAGGTTCATCTGGAAGGTCCCATTGAAAAGCCGAAATTGAATGTAAACCGTTCGATTTTGGTATGGGGTATTCTAATTGACTTGATAGAACTCATAAACTTCCAACACAACCTCTCATATACAGGTTTGTCCATTTTCATATATTCAACCAACACAAAACCTCAAGTAATTCATTTAAGCTTTCTAATAACCCAGGACTCCTTAACAAGCCAAAATCAATATACGTAGGCTCGTTTATTCATCTACGAGCAACGAAATCATAACGAGCAATATGCTCTTGATCAAAAAATTAAAGCTCACACTTGTTAATAACATGAAGGGGAGTCTTGGGACGCTTGGGTCCGAATTGGAGGCACGGTGTTGGAGGGTGTAGGACCGACTGTCTTAGCGCGCTTGGATGCTCCCGATGATGAAGGCCCAAATGTTGTAGTCTTTTTTCCCATGGTTGAAGTGAGCCAAAATGTCCTCAAACTCCAAGTGGTTAGAACACCTCAAACATTCCCAAAACTAAGTAATCCAAGTAGGCAATGGAGATACCCACCAGCAAGAGAACACCAAAATGTAGTGATACGGCCTAAAAATGAGATTTTCTCTCTCCTCAAGCTCAAGAACTCTTTGATGGAGGTGGTAAGTTGAAGACAGAGAAATGATAAGGGAATGGTGTAAGGAGGTAGTCAAATGGAAGTTTAGGGAGAGGGCAGAAAATTTCGGCAAGGGGTTACTGGAAAACACCTCAAGTTACCGAATTTTGAGAGTGGGAAATTTAGGGGTTAGGGTTTGAGTGGTGAGGATTTGAGTGATTGGTGAAGAAAGAAGGTGTTTTAATAGGAGAATAAGTAAGAGAAGGTGAAAAGAGTGAAGAAAATGGTGGAAAATGATGAAACTTTAAGTGGGAGAGTAGTGGATTTGTGGTGGATATGGAGCTTAGAGGAGGGCTCAGAGAGAGAAAGTTGCCTGTGTTTTGGGGTGGTTGAAGTAGGAATGAAGAAAGTAGAAAGAAAGAAGGAGAAAAGAAGGGGCCGTGGACTGGCAACGGCATGTCGTGGTCTACTTGGCAACGACTTGTCGTGCAGGCAATTGGGTGTCGTTACCATCCCTGTCGTTACCATCCCTGGTTTCCTACTTCAAAACCCTGTAGGCCCAGGCGACGACTGTCGCAGAGTCGACAGTTTGCCAGTCACACGGGCTATTTCTAGCACTCTAATTTTTTTTCCCTTTTTTGGATAACTCCTCCTACTTATTTGAGTCAAACGCTAAGAGGAGGGTTCGGGGTGCCTCCCCTAATGCGCTCTTTTAAGATCATGAGCTTAAGTATGAATGGTTTTCAAGAAGAAGTGGTATCCAGAAGGTCATAGATGACCTTCTCGTCAGTCGGCTCACCAATAATGTAATGCTTGAGCCGTGATCCTTTCACATTCAAAGTACCTGTGGCCTCCGTCCTAACTTCAATGGCACCATATGGGAAGACCTTCTTCACCTCAAAAGAGCCCGACCACGCTTAGTAGAGTTTGCTCAGGAATAACTTCAACCTCGAGTTAAAGAAGAGGACCAAATCACCAAGCTTGAATTCCCTCCAGTGGATATGCTTGTCATGCCATCTTTTCATCATCTCCTTGGAAATTCTTGAATTTTCATAAGCATCAGAGGGGATCTCCTCAAACTCATTAAATTGAAGTAGCCTATTTTCTCCCGTGGCCTTCAAATTAAAACTAAAAAACTTCACGGCCCAATAGGCCTTGTACTCCAACTCGACGACAAGGCGACATGGCTTACCATAAATCACCCTAAATGGTGTAGGGCCAATGGGAGTCTTGAAAGCCGTTCGGTAAGCCTATAGAGCATCATCTAGCTTGTCCGCTGTAACACCCCGCGTTTTCGTTTTCCGTTAAGCTAATTAAAATTCCTTTTTACGTTCTAAATTCGTATTTTTAGTAACTGTGTGAGTTTTTGACGATTAAATTCATTAAAAAGAACGATTATTTGATTAATGTTACTATCGATGTTACTTACAAAATTATCGAATCAACGCTAAACCGAGTTTTTAAAATCGTTTTTCGTTTTACTTGGTTGAATCCCAAAGTTTAAATTGAAATGTTGATTGAAGGTCGTTTCGATTCGAGTTAAGCCTAACCATTAGCAAGTACGGGATCGGGATTCAGTAGAATGTTGTTATTTGAGCCAAAAAAAAAAAGAAAAATAAAACAAAAAGGGAAGGAGGGGCATGCCGGGCCTGAGAAGCCCGAGACCCCGACCCCCCCTCCTCCTCGCTCTCTGCTCTCGCTCTCTCTCTACCGCAGCTCTCTCTCTCTAGAATCTCTCTCTCTCTCACCGGCGACCGGCCATCTGGCGTTGCCGCCGGCCAGCACGCGTCACCGGCGAGAGAAAGGGACCACCGGTTCCCCACACGCGTCCTCCACCAGCCCCTTTCCTCCGCTTCTCACTGCGAAACAGAGCCACATTTTGGTGGCCTGAAAACGCCACCCACGTGCCGGAAATCGGCCAAACGCCTCCAAACGACCTCTTCTATAGATTGAGGGACCAATTTCAATTCAAACCACACGCAGAAGGGCTTGATTTCGAGAGCTAGGGTTCGATTTTGGGAAGCACACGGGCCACGGTTTCGGTCCAGCAACGTGGACATGAGTTTGGGCGTGCAATTGCTGCTACTAGGGTTGAATTTAGGCTGAGTCAGGTGGGTGTTCCTCGCCTCCTAAATTAGTACTAATTTCACAAACGTTTTAGCGGAATCGATGTTGCATGTTAGACTAGCATAGCCTAATTTAGAATGTGCTGCCTGAGGTTTATAATTCGAAGTTAATTATACATGTTTGGCGTTAATTCGAATGTATGTAGCTATCGAAAGCCTGAATTTATAATTCGAAGTGAATTATACATGTTTAGCGTTAATTCGAATGTATGTAGCTATCGAAAGCTTGAATTTATAATTCGAAGTGAATTACATGCCTTTAGCGTTAATTCGAATGCCTGTGGCCATTGAATGTTTGAGATTTTACATCGAAATGAATCAAATATCTTTAGCTTCGAATCGAACCAATTTAGTTAATCATGCCTCAGTTATTAATTCGAAGTTAATTTAGCATGTTTAGCATCGATTCAATTAATTAGTTGATGCATGAAAAGGATTATAAACGAAGTTAGTTTAACGTGTTTAGAATCGATTCAAGTGAATTTAGCTAGTTCATGCCTAAAAGTTTAGCACAAAATGAATTATGAATGCTTTGAATCGACATAAGTACACTTAAATGATTCATACTTGATTAATAGCTTCGAAAAGAGATGAGTATGGTTGGAATCGATACTTGTGTATTTAGCTAGTCTATACCTGAGTAGTAAATTAGACATAATAACTGAATGCCTAAAGTCGTATTACGTTTAAGTGGTTTATTTCGATTCGAATAGTAATTTCGATGTAGATAGTGAACGTTTAGAATCGTATTATGATGAAATAGCTCAATTGGACTTGTTTTGTAACTTCGAAACCAACGTTTATGAATGTTTGGTCGTTCCATGATTGTGTGGACTTCAAAGTGCGTCGTATGTTTTTAAAGCCAACATTTATGAATGTTTGGTCGTTCCATGATCGTGTATGAACTTCGAAGTGCATCGTACGTGTTTAAAGTTTATGTATATAAATGTTTAATCAGTCTATGATCGCCTATATGCTTAACTATCCCATAAAGGCCTACTAACTCTGAAGTAAATTTATAAATGCTTGGAGCCTTATCATGTATGAATTCCCAAGTAAAGTTCTATAGTTTTATATGTGTACGTGATGGTATATATATGCGTACGTATGCTTGCTGTAACGCACCGCCAAGTGGTGCTGCTTGCCCAGGTAAGTACCTAAATCTTACCTTTTCATAAATTAGTATGATAATATGTTGTATTAATAAATCAATGAAACGAGTTGGTAGTTGGATGGTTTGAGGAAAGAATTATGAGCGTTCGAGGTCTTGTGGTACGGTGCAAGTGAGGAGGGAGATTGGGTTGTGAAATGACCGCAATCGTGTGGATTGCGAGGCCATGTGTGGCTCGATGTGATGAATTAATTATGAAGTGTTTGAATGTGATATATGTGAACCTCTTTCCCTTCTATTTGCTCAAGTTGCATTATGTGCATAAGGGCGAGATTTTCAAAGAAGGATTTTATGTTTTGAAATAATAGTAGCCACAAATATTAGTGCATGATGGCATATTTTAAAGTAAACGAATACAGTTTTGGGAGTGAACCTGCTTGAACGGGGGAATCTTAAAGAGTTTTACAAAGGCGTGAGTTGCATGACAAATGATTTTACCAAAAGTTACAACAAAATTACTAGCCGCTATGGCCGATACGCTTTAAGTGGCTAAGATAATGTGCTGCGGACAATATGATATGATGTAATGTTAACCTAGGGGATAAGTCCGGATAAACCCTAGAGGCCCTTGACGAGGGCTAATGTAATGGTCCGATATGTTATATGTAGCCTTCCCGGGAGTAAGAGCTTAAGCGTGAGCGTTAGGTCTCACTATGGGGTCGAGAATAGTTCTCACCCAAACAGCACCCTGTAATGATCTTATGCCAGAAGTACTTTGGTGCTAAGTTAAGAAAAGCTATTGGCTCTTTGCCATTTTTAAACGATTAAAAAGGAAAGGAAGTTCTTTTTATGAGCCTAAAAGGCTATATGGAATGATGTATGGAAAGCTTATAAGGGTCGTTACGCGACCAAAAGAAATGGAACTTCCTTTGAAGACTAAGAAAACGTTTTCAATGAAAGAAAGAAAGTTTTCCATGAATGAGTTATGAAATGATCTACAAGCATGTTTGAATATAGATTCTTAGCCCATGTATTAAAAGAAAGCTTTCAGTGGATGCTTTATGAATGATTCTTAAGCATGGTTGAACGTGGATTCTAATCTTGTGTGGCATCATTCTTATCCATAGCAAGTCTGTCTGATTTAAAGTGTATGAGATGAGAAGGAAAGTTATAGCACGTTAAAAATTCCATGAATGAAGGCGTCTCTTCCTAAAAGAATGAACGTTGATATGTGAATAGCATGCGAGGGTGTCATATAGCTTAATATGATGTTTTAAGGTACTTAAATGCTTGATATGTGTTTATGTGTGTGATCTGTATATTATATGAATGAAATATCAAGAAAAGTGTGAATATGAAAAGGGATAACCTTAAATACACATCATATGATTGAGGGTTCATGTGTAATTTAAATGGAGTGTTAGGAAGTTATTTTATGAAAAGAAAAGATCCTTATACTTAGCCTTCGATGCTTACTCTCGTGCCTAACTGCTTGCTAGTAAAGAATTCCGTCGTTGAGGAACCTAGAAATATGACTGAGTGGTCGAAGTGAAGTTTATGTTTAGTGATCCTCCCATAAAGGTTCTATGAATATCTATTATGATAGTAAAGTATGGAAACGTGATATGTGACTAGTAAAGATAGTATTGCCTGCAACGGTTTTGGTTTTAAGGGGGTTGGGGGACACTCACTGAGCGTGTGGTTGCTCATCCCATTACTCTTTCCCTTTTCCCCAGGTTTTCTGTCTGACGGGAAGAAGTTGAGTCAGATAAGTCCAGAAGGAACCTATTGTTGCTTACAAGGCGTCATATGTGCTCATTTAAAGGGATCTTACGCGTTTATTGAAGTCATGTAATGTGCTCTTAGTTAATAAAGGTCTGTAAACGATTATTCTAGTTCATGTAATGCATATGGTATAAGGGTCGCTCTGTATGGCCGTCTGAGCCAACCATCAAGTTAGCTAGATGTCTTCTTGGTTTAATTTAGTTATGTTTTGGGATGTAAATCTTAATACTCCGGTTTTGTTAACCATTGAGTTGTATCTTCCATTTCTTCTTTATTCATGAATCAATCTGGTTGGTGTACTCCGAGCGAGTGGCTCGTTGAATTATGAACTCCGGCGTGTGGCCGTTGAGCTATGTTTCAAATGTTTGTGCTTCCGTTGATTTGCAGGGACTTATTGTAAGGCTTTTAGCCTGGAAATGGTCAGTTTTTAAGGGGAACTCTGCCCATTTCGTCCCAGGAATTAAGTAAGAAGTTAGGAAAAACGTAACGCTTCTGGCCTAGGGGCTGGGGGTGTTACATTGATGGTATCAGAGCAAAGGTCCTGCGACCATAGGCCGCAACCTGAGTCTTGCATTTCATATAGTCACCTAGGAACACTGTATGGTTATGTGACATATGCCTGCCTTGTGTGCAAATGTGAGTTTTACGTGAACGTTCGCGCATTTCACTAGTTAGGTGCGGCTTCCGTATGCTGAATGGTTGGATGAGAGAACCATTTGTTAAGATATAGGCCGAGTGATTCGTATTGTCGTGCATGAAATAAGTGTTAGCTCAATTGAAAGTTGTTTCGTTTATATGCTTTGGTGATTTTAATCTAATGTTTAAGGAACATATGATTTGAATTGAACGATTGGAAGGCCTTAACTCTACGTTCATCTTTGCCCCTAAAATACGATTTGCTCCTCGGGCCCCATAATGGAGTGAGCAGACGTATTCAAGGTTGGTAGAGAAAGAGCTAGAAGCAATTAGACTATTTCCTTTCGAAAACCTAAGGACCTTGCAGGTTAAAGCCTTTTGTTCAGGGAGAAAGAACCTAGCAGACTTTGGAATTGTACATCGTAGACGATCCCCCCTAAGGCTAGCGACCTGCAAAAGGACTCCTACGATCACCTGTAGGATTGATGTACCCCGTAAGACCAGTAGTGCCACTGTTCTTACCCCTTGTTATCTGATTAATGGCTAGTCTCTAGTTACTTTGGTCAAGCCCAAGGCATACCTTTGACCCTAGAATGCTAATAAGGATTGCTGCCGTTCATACCCGTTTAGGTGACTCTTGTACAACATTATTGTGAACCATTGTGTTTGACAACATGCTATGTTTTCATAAATGTTTGGAAGCCCATATTGTTATATGAAATGGCATGTATGGTTATTCGTGTGTTTCATAAGTGAGAGGTATAGTAAATAAACTACTTGGTACGTGTTTAAATTATTTCTAGTTGAATGTGCCACAAGGTTGGCCAAATAATTCAAGTTATGTGAATGTTTGCTTCATATAACCGTGCTTATCTAATTATAGCATAGCAACTAGCCCTTTTGCATTATAATTAAGTGGCTAACTGTGAACATACCTCATGACATGACTACACGACTGTAGCCTCTGCATTCGAATGCTTACCCTTGTATGTATCATTGCATGATGTGCTAAGATATTCGTAATGGTCGCGGAGTTACTCATTGTATATATGCCTAAGTTCTATGTTTCATATGTTTGATTGAGTGGCTAAAAACTCATATGCCTAACAAAAAGATCTTGTGACCATAGGAGTTTCATTCGCATTTATTGGCCTTGTACCTTCTTTGCCTAGACCATATGACATGCCAGCGTACTTGCGACCATATTTGAATGCGTGACTTAAAGGGATATGAATGGATGTGTGTAAAACAATCCCTGGCAGGGTATAACTGAGTGTCCTGGCATGGTATGACTGAGTTAGCCGTATCATGTCTTGCATGCTGAATTTTTATGGGTACATGGTAGGTTTCATAGAGAACCTTGGATAGTGCTTTGCTAGCCATCATATGTGCTGCCAACGCTGTCTTACTATACTTTGCTTAGCATGTTTGGCCTTACCTTCAACCTAGTTGTCTTATAGCTAGATACGACACCGTTTGGCATAGTAGCACTACCATTTCTCGGGTTACATGTATGTACACACATATCTAGAGCATGATGAGACGTCCTTAGAAGCCTGTGCTCGTATATTCTTACAATGAATCAAACATTAATGTATTGAATGAGCATAACCCTTCATTTGTATGAATCTATGACTGAAGAGACAATCGGTTCCAAGTAGAGACTTTACGGGAAGTCTCCCCGCCATCAAAACCATCGACTTACATTATGCCTTAGCATTCCATTTCAAAGTTATTCTTCTCGACATGATACGCTAGTTTATGTTGATTCTTGATTTTTGACCTTCAGTGCTCCGTTATTAGCCCCTCCGTGACGTCAATGTGAATTCAAGTGTTACTCTGAGTCCCTTCATTGTCAATGTCATATAACATGATGTTTTTACTGCTTAGGTGCGATGTGATAGCTTTCTGACCAATTGATTTGACTTTGGAATGACTCAATATCCTAATGCCTTTGAATGAACCTGTCTAAGTTAACTGCCTTCATACGAACCTGATATGTCCTAAATAAGTTGTCGTGAATGAAAAGGCCTAAAAGTTAGCTGGGATTGATGTACAGACATCGGAATGTTGGTGCATATGTTTTCCTTTTGTAAATTGCTTGCCATGTATGTTTTAGACGCGTTCATGCTCCCCGAGACTCCTAAGCTTAAGAATATTGGATTGCTAATATTATGCAATTCCATTATGCTTAAATGATACTATGTGGTGCTATGTGACATTTCTATTACTCTAAATGTGTTATAGTAGTCTCCATGTTAATCATTGTGATCCCGAAAGTGACTTGAATTCATGTTTTAGGATAAGACTGCTAGTGTATGACCTTAAGATGTCATTGTCTCAATTGTCGTGCCTTTAGATGCCCACTTATAGATGCATATGCATAGAATTATTGCTTGCCATGCGAACTGAGTCTAGATCATTGAAAATCTATGTTTCTTTTTCAAAACAAACTCGATATGGTTTTCCACGCCAACTCATTTGCCTCTCTTCAATGCGATTTGCCCTCGGCGCCTAAATAGAGCGAGCAGACGCTTGAAGAGATTGGCGAGGAGGAGACTGGATACCATGAGGCAATCTTCTTTTGATTTAAAAAGTAATATCTTCAAAATGACCTTTTGGAAACCAACCGCGTCGATCCTAGTTATGTGTGTGCATTCTAGAAAAGACTGAACTTAGATATTGAATTTCGAGGACGAAATTCTTTTAAGGGGGGAAGAGTGTAACACCCGCATTTTCGTTTTCCGTTAAGCTAATTAAAATTCCTTTTTACGTTCTAAATTCGTATTTTTAGTAACTGTGTGAGTTTTTGACGATTAAATTCATTAAAAAGAACGATTATTTGATTAATGTTACTATCGATGTTACTTACAAAATTATCGAATCAACGCTAAACCGAGTTTTTAAAATCGTTTTTCGTTTTACTTGGTTGAATCCCAAAGTTTAAATTGAAATGTTGATTGAAGGTCGTTTCGATTCGAGTTAAGCCTAACCATTAGCAAGTACGGGATCGGGATTCAGTAGAATGTTGTTAATTGAGCCAAAAAAAAAGAAAAATAAAACAAAAAGGGAAGGGGGGCACGCCGGGCCTGAGAAGCCCGAGACCCCGACCCCCCTCCTCCTCGCTCTCTGCTCTCGCTCTCTCTCTACCGCAGCTCTCTCTCTCTAGAATCTCTCTCTCTCTCACCGGCGCCCGGCCATCTGGCGTTGCCGCCGGCCAGCACGCGTCACCGGCGAGAGAAAGGGACCACCGGTTCCCCACACGCGTCCTCCACCAGCCCCTTTCCTCCGCTTCTCACTGCGAAACAGAGCCACATTTTGGTGGCCTGAAAACGCCACCCACGTGCCGGAAATCGGCCAAACGCCTCCAAACGACCTCTTCTATAGATTGAGGGACCAATTTCAATTCAAACCACACGCAGAAGGGCTTGATTTCGAGAGCTAGGGTTCGATTTTGGGAAGCACACGGGCCACGGTTTCGGTCCAGCAACGTGGACATGAGTTTGGGCGTGCAATTGCTGCTACTAGGGTTGAATTTAGGCTGAGTCAGGTGGGTGTTCCTCGCCTCCTAAATTAGTACTAATTTCACAAACGTTTTAGCGGAATCGATGTTGCATGTTAGACTAGCATAGCCTAATTTAGAATGTGCTGCCTGAGGTTTATAATTCGAAGTTAATTATACATGTTTGGCGTTAATTCGAATGTATGTAGCTATCGAAAGCCTGAATTTATAATTCGAAGTGAATTATACATGTTTAGCGTTAATTCGAATGTATGTAGCTATCGAAAGCCTGAATTTATAATTCGAAGTGAATTACATGCCTTTAGCGTTAATTCGAATGCCTGTGACCATTGAATGTTTGAGATTTTACATCGAAATGAATTAAATATCTTTAGCTTCGAATCGAACCAATTTAGTTAATCATGCCTCAGTTATTAATTCGAAGTTAATTTAGCATGTTTAGCATCGATTCAATTAATTAGTTGATGCATGAAAAGGATTATAAACGAAGTTAGATTAACGTGTTTAGAATCGATTCAAGTGAATTTAGCTAGTTCATGCCTAAAAGTTTAGCACAAAATGAATTATGAATGCTTTGAATCGACATAAGTACACTTAAATGATTCATACTTGATTAATAGCTTCGAAAAGAGATGAGTATGGTTGGAATCGATACTTGTGTATTTAGCTAGTCTATACCTGAGTAGTAAATTAGACATAATAACTGAATGCCTAAAGTCGTATTACGTTTAAGTGGTTTATTTCGATTCGAATAGTAATTTCGATGTAGATAGTGAACGTTTAGAATCGTATTATGATGAAATAGCTCAATTGGACTTGTTTTGTAACTTCGAAACCAACGTTTATGAATGTTTGGTCGTTCCATGATTGTGTGGACTTCAAAGTGCGTCGTATGTTTTTAAAGCCAACATTTATGAATGTTTGGTCGTTCCATGATCGTGTATGAACTTCGAAGTGCATCGTATGTGTTTAAAGTTTATGTATATAAATGTTTAATCAGTCTATGATCGCCTATATGCTTAACTATCCCATAAAGGCCTACTAACTCTGAAGTAAATTTATAAATGCTTGGAGCCTTATCATGTATGAATTCCCAAGTAAAGTTCTACAGTTTTATATGTGTACGTGATGGTATATATATGCGTACGTGTGCTTGCTGTAACGCACCGCCAAGTGGTGCTCCTTGCCCAGGTAAGTACCTAAATCTTACCTTTTCATAAATTAGTATGATAATATGTTGTATTAATAAATCAATGAAACGAGTTGGTAGTTGGATGGTTTGAGGAAAGAATTATGAGTGTTCGAGGTCTTGTGGTACGGTGCAAGTGAGGAGGGAGATTGGGTTGTGAAATGACCGCAATCGTGTGGATTGCGAGGCCATGTGTGGCTCGATGTGATGAATTAATTATGAAGTGTTTGAATATGATATATGTGAACCTCTTTCCCTTCTATTTGCTTAAGTTGCATTATGTGCGTAAGGGTGAGATTTTCAAAGAAGGATTTCATGTTTTGAAATATTAGTAGCCACAAATATTAGTGCATGATGGCATATTTTAAAGTAAACGAATACAGTTTTGGGAGTGAACCTGCTTGAACGGGGGAATCCTAAAGAGTTTTACAAAGGCGTGAGTTGCATGACAAATGATTTTACCAAAAGTTACAACAAAATTACTAGCCGCTATGGCCGATACGCTTTAAGTGGCTAAGATAATGTGCTGCGGACAATATGATATGATGTAATGTTAACCTAGGGGATAAGTCCGGATAAACCCTAGAGGCCCTGACGAGGGCTAATGTAATGGTCCGATATGTTATATGTAGCCATCCCGGGAGTAAGAGCTTAAGCGTGAGCGTTAGGTCTCACTATGGGGTCGAGAATAGTTCTCACCCAAACAGCACCCTGTAATGATCTTATGCCAGAAGTACTTTCGTACTAAGTTAAGAAAAGCAATTGGCTCTTTGCCATTTTTAAACGATTAAAAAGGAAAGGAAGTTCTTTTTATGAGCCCAAAAGGCTATATGGAATGATGTATGGAAAGCTTATAAGGGTCGTTACACGACCAAAAGAAATGGAACTTCCTTTGAAGACTAAGAAAACGTTTTCAACGAAAGAAAGAAAGTTTTCCATGAATGAGTTATGAAATGATCCACAAGCATGTTTGAATATGGATTCTTAGCCCATGTATTAAAAAAAAGCTTTCAATGGTTGCTTTGTGAATGATTCTTAAGCATGGTTGAACGTGGATTCTAATCTTGTGTGGCATCATTCTTATCCATAGCAAGTCTGTCTGATTTAAAGTGTATGAGATGAGAAGGAAAGTTATAGCACGTTAAAAATTCCATGAATGAAGGCGTCTCTTCCTAAAAGAATGAACGTTGATATGTGAATAGCATGCGAGGGTGTCATATAGCTTAATATGATGTTTTAAGGTACTTAAATGCTTGATATGTGTTTATGTGTGTGATCTGTATATTATATGAATGAAATATCAAGAAAAGTGTGAATATGAAAAGGGATAACCTTAAATACACATCATATGATTGAGGGTTCATGTGTAATTTAAATGGAGTGTTAGGAAGTTATTTTATGAAAAGAAAAGATCCTTATACTTAGCCTTCGATGCTTACTCTCGTGCCTAACTGCTTGCTAGTAAAGAATTCCGTCGTTGAGGAACCTAGAAATATGACTGAGTGGTCGAAGTGAAGTTTATGTTTAGTGATCCTCCCATAAAGGTTCTATGAATATCTATTATGATAGTAAAGTATGGAAACGTGATATGTGACTAGTAAAGATAGTATTGCCTGCAACGGTTTTGGTTTTAAGGGGGTTGGGGGACACTCACTGAGCGTGTGGTTGCTCATCCCATTACTCTTTCCCTTTTCCCCAGGTTTTCTGTCTGACGGGAAGAAGTTGAGTCAAATAAGTCCAGAAGGAACCTATTGTTGCTTACAAGGCATCATATGTGCTCATTTAAAGGGATCTTACGCGTTTATTGAAGTCATGTAATGTGCTCTTAGTTAATAAAGATCTGTAAACGATTATTCTAGTTCATGTAATGCATATTGTATAAAGGTCGCTCTATATGGCCGTCTGAGCCAACCATCAAGTTAGCTAGATGTCTTCTTGGTTTAATTTAGTTATGTTTTGGGATGTAAATCTTAATACTCCGGTTTTGTTAACCATTGAGTTGTATCTTCCATTTCTTCTTTATTCATGAATCAATCTGGTTGGTGTACTCTGAGCGAGTGGCTCGTTGAATTATGAACTCTGGCGTGTGGCCGTTGAGCTATGTTTCAAATGTTTGCGCTTCCGTTGATTTACAGGGACTTATTGTAAGGCTTTTAGCCTGGAAATGGTCAGTTTTTAGGGGGAACTTTGCCCATTTCGTCCCAGGAATTAAGTAAGAAGTTAGGAAAAACGTAACGCTTCTGGCCTAGGGGCTGGGGGTGTTACATCCGCCCAATCTTTTCTTAATCTTACAACTGTTTTTTCTAAAATAATCTTGATTTCCCAGTTGGAGATCTCCACTTAGCCACCAGGCCCGTATTGTGATGCACCCCATACTTTTGAGATAAACTTTTAAGTTTCTTCTCAATGAAATTAGCAACATTATTGCTAATGAGGGCCTAAGATACTCAAAAACAAGGGAAGATTACCTTCTTGAAGAGGCTACCTACCACTTGGGAGTCATTAGTGGGGCTAGCAATGGCCTCCACCCAATTAGAGATATAGTTAACAGCGACTAAGAAATAGTTGTTGCCCCGGGAGGATGGGAAGGGACCAATGAAATATATCCTCCATACATCAAAGATTTCGACTTTAAGTATGGAGTTTTGGGGCATTTCATTGCACCTAGACAAATTCTCGGTCCGTTGACATCAATCACAAGCCTGAACATGTTTGTACACATCCTTGAATAATGTGGGCCAATAGAAATTGGCTTTGAGGATCTTGCCACAGTATGCCTTCCGCAAGACAAGTCACGGCAATGAGAGATGATGGAATTGGATTCCTCCTGGGCACGCATCTCGGTATTATACCATCTTCACAAGCCTTATACAAGTAAGGCTCCCCCCAAAAATATGATTTGGCTTAGTGGAAAAAAAAACGCTTCTTTTGATTTGAGTTCATGCCCGGCAGTGTGATCCCACATGCTAAATAATTCACCAAATCTGCTTACCAAGGAATGCTTGACATTGCCAATTAGGCTAGTAAATGATCAGTTAGGAAAGAATTGTATATTGGTAAGTCACATTCTCCGTCATACCCAAGGGGAATTGGTAAATGAGAGAGATGGTCTGCCACCACATTCTCGGTGCCTTTCTTGTCTCGGATTTCAAGTGCAAACTCTTACAGGAGGAGGATCCACCGATGCAGATCAGACTTGGAGTCCTCCTTGCCTAGGAGATGGTTAAGGGTGGAGTGGTCGGTGCACACAATAACCCTGGTGCACAAGAGATATGATTGAAATTTCTTGATTGCGTACACCCCCACAAGCAACTCCTTCTTAGTGGTGGTGTAGTTTTGTTGAGCCTCATCAAGGGTCATGCTAGCATAATAGATGACATAAGGCTTCCTGTCACTTCGTTCCCTCAAAAACGACCCAACCGCATGGCCACTAACATCACACATAATCTTGAAAGGAAGGCTCCAATCGGGTGGTTGGATGATGGGGGCGGTGATGAGAGCCTCTTTTATCATGTGAAATGCTTCAGGATAGTCATCATTAAAAACAAATAAAGTATCTTTGGCCAAAGCAAAATGACAGCCTTAGCAGTTTTAGAGGAATCCTTGATGAAATAGCAGTAAAAACCCACATGTCCAAGGAAACTTCTCAGCCTTTTGACACCGGTAGGGGTGGCAAGTGCTCCATAACCTCTATCTTTTCTTTATCCACCACAATACTGCTATGTGAAGCCACATCCCCCAAAACCACACCTTCTTGTACCATAAAATGGAACCTTTCCAAATTTAGGAACAAATTGCCTTCTTCACATCTATGGAGGACTTTAGCCAAGTTATTCAAGTATAAATCAAAAGTGCCCCTATAGACTGAGAAATCATCGATAAAAACCTTCATTATGCTCTCCACGTAGTTGGAAAAAATGGCGAGCATATAGCTTTGGAAGGTAGCCGCGGAATAACAAAGCCTTAAATGCATTCCTCTCGTAGAGGCATGTAAAAGTGGTTTTCTCTTGGTCAATTAGGTGGATAGGGTTTTAGAAGAATCCCGAATATCCATCGAAGTAACAAAAGAAGGAATGCCTGGCTAGCCGTTCTAAAATTTGATTATGGTAGGGGAGGGGGAAATGGTCTTTCTAGGAGGCGTCATTGAGTTTTCTATAGTCAATGCACATGCGCCATCCCGTGACCTTTCTATTAGATATGAGCTCTTCCTTTTTATTCTTGACAACGGTCATAACCCCTCTTTTACGAACGACTTGCACTGGACTAACCCAATCATGATCTGAAGTTAGATAGATGATTCCAGCATCATATAGCTTGACAACCTCCTTTTTGACAACCTCTTACATGTTGGGATTTAAATGACGTTGAGGTTGCCTAGAGGGTCTATGTCCATCACTAAGGAGAATTCGATGCATGCAAAATGAAGGACTAATCCCCTTGATATCATTAATGCTATAGTCAATAGCGCCTATATACTTTTGAGTCACAACCAAGAATTTCTCAATTTAGGCACCATTAAGCTTGGCACTAACAATGACAGGAAAAGTACGATGTAGACCAAGAGATTCATACCTTAGATGAGGAGGTAGGGGCTTCAATTGCACCTCAGGAGCACGCTTCTTGTCTTCAATGGAGGGTTTAACCTGCACATCGAGAATCTCCCTTGATTAGTGTTGAGGGAGGTATGGTTGGGACGAGTTGAGGATCTTCACATACACCTCCCTTTATTCATCCGAATGAGGGTCAACCCCATTACCACAAGTGCCAAGCAAGCACACCTCTAGAGGGTTCGAGGAAGGGCTAAGAGTTCCCATCTACTCAAGTACTACCTTTTCAAGCACGTCAACCTGATAGTAGGTATCCTCTAGGAAGGGGAAAGCTATAGCTTATGAAAGATTGAATTCAAGCTTCTCATCACCAACCTGTAGGGATAGCCTCCCATTCTTGATATCAATCATCACTCTGACCCTGGCTAGGAAAGGTGGTCATAGGATGATAGGTATTTGGGCGTCTTCATCTATCTCCATAACAATAAAGTTACAAGAAGTGAAGAATTTCCCATCTTGAAGGGACACATCCTCTAGAACTCTAATGAGGTACTTGACAGAACAATCCGTAAGTTGTATGGATATTGTGTTGGGCTTGAGTTCCCCCACTTAGAGTCTCTTGCATATTAAGTGACGCATAAGATTCACACTTGCCCTAAAGTTATATAATGTCTGGCTTATGGTGATATCTTTAATAGCACAAGGAATGGAGAAGCACTCGGATCTTTGAGCTTGGGGGGGGGGGAGCTTGTTTTGGAGGATGGAACCATACTCCTCCGTGAAGGAAACCATTACATTTTGTTGAAATTTCCTTTTGCTGGAGAGCATGTCTTTTAGAAACTTAGTATAAGAAGGTATCTGGGAGACGACATATAAGAATGGGATATTGATTTGTAACTTCTTTAATACCTCCAAAAATTTCCCAAACTTGGCCTCAAGTTTAACCTTAGCAAGCCTTTGGGGGAAGGAACTGGTGGCCTATAAGGCTCAACCGGCCTAGGCTTTGTGGTCTCCTCATACTTGTCTTGCTCTTCACTTTCCAAGGCCAAATCTCCCCATTTCTTCCAATATTTCTTTGCCCTTGTCTTTAACCAAACGTGCATCCTCCTCCCCATGAGGTCCTTTTGGCTCATCAAGTTGCTTTCTACTTATTAAGATGATGACATTCATATACCCCTTGGGGTTTGCTTCCAGTTGGCCTCGGAGGTGCCCTCGAGGTCGACATAAGTGATTCACTTGTTGGGAAATTTAGGCTAATTGAGTCTCCATTATCTTTTGATGTGTGGACATGCTCCCAAACTCGAAATTGAGTTGGCTCATGGAATCACCAAGAGTCTCGTTTGTCTTAGTTTGAGTTTGAACAAACTGCTCCATTAAGATCTCCAATTAGATTTTTGAGGTGGATGTGGAATTTGAAGAGCACAATATTAGAAAGTGAGAGGATTAGGATGATTTTGTGAGGGATGGTGAGGAGGAGGGCTTGGATTTTTATGGGAGAAATTTGGGTGGCATCTCTAACCCGAATTGAAGGTATTGGAGTAGGGGCATTTTGCGGTGTATTGTTGAAGTTGTAGAGGGCATTAGCTTGTCCAATGGTGAGATCTTGAAGTGAATGACCAAGATGGCACTAATTCCCACTATGATGTTGAATTCCAGACACTTCGCAAACACTTGCTTGCTCAAATGACCCACTAGGGGCGCCACCATAAGAAGGACTAGGTTGAAGTCGATCTACCTTTTCTAAAAGTGCGTCAACCTTGTTTGCAAGCATAGTGAAAAAATAATCTCATGCCGTCCTCTTTAGTCAGGGTGGCCCTGTTCACTTACCCAATGATAGTTGTTAGTTGCCATATCTTCAAGTAGTTGCTAGGCTTCATTGATGGGTTTGGTTATGAGAGCGCCTCTAGCAGCCACATCAATTGAGATCTTCATCGATTGTTAAAGACCATTATAGAACATTTGCACCAACAATCACTCCAGGATGTCTTGATGGGGGCACTTCTATTGGAGCTCTTTGAACTACTCTCATGCCTTATAAAAAGGCTCACCTCCATTTGAGAGGAGGTGATGTCATTCCGGAGTTTGGCAGTCTTCTCAAGAGGGAAATACTTACATAAGAACACCTAGGAGAGACCATCCCAAGTGGTGAACAAATTAGCATTCGAGTTCAAAAGCCAAGACTTGGCCTTATCCTTCAAATACAAAGGAAATAGCCTGAACCAGATGGTGTCATTGGAGACCCTGTTCATCTTGATCTTATTATACTTCTCCAAGAAAGAACCAATATGGTTATTGGGGTTCTCCATTAGGCTTCCTCCAAATTAGTGTTGTTAAAATAAGGTGATGAATTTCAGGGAAAATTGTTGGCCTCAACGGGAGGTCTTATGATGCTAGATAGAATGGCGTTTGGATTTAGCATCACAGAGTCCCTCAATGGAGTTATAGCGGCATTCATATTGGCCTCTTGAGTTTGCCTTCCTTGCCTGCTTTGGCTTCTTACACGTCATTGGTGAGCTCGGAAAATAGTTTCGATCTTGGGGTCAAATGGGCTAAATCTCTCGAAACTTGGCTTCTCCTATGCATGCAACATCAAGTACTACCAAAAGAGCTAAGCTAACTCAAGAAAGAATAGAGACAATTGAACAAAACAAAAACAAAACTCTAGCCTCCAACAAAAATTTGAGTTACAATACCTAAGGAATCTTATTCCCCAGCAACGGTGCCAAAAACATGTTCGTTTGGAAATAAGCTTTAAATTTATACTGCAAGTGAACGGTTTATCGTCATGTACTTGGGGTGTCCTCCACTGTGAACAAGACTTAGGGTACCTAACTTAGTGATTAGATTGAATCTAGAGGGGTGAAGGGTAAGTTTGAGAGAAAAGGAAACAAAAACTAGGAAAAATAGAGGTTTAAAATTCAATAACAGAGAAACTCGGGTTGAGCGATTAGTCGCTAGTAGCTACTTTTTCATAGTAGGCATGGGTTCCCAAAGTTAGCTCCACTCCAAGTCATCGTAAGGGGTGATTAGCTCGTTTAGGGCTGCCCAAACTTCCTTTCAGAGAGTAAAGGTAACCTTATTTCGCACGCCCACCTATTTTCATGGTGGCTCGAAGGTTAAGGTTGAAGAAGACCAACTTGCACGTAATAAGACCTTAGGTTATTTTCATGCCCAGTGCTTGTTCTCTCTTCTTCTATCCACATAGGATAAATACCCACCTCTCGGTGTGGTTATTCGCTCCAAGTATTGGATGGAATGTCCTTTCGGGCATTTCATCGAACACTTAGCGGGTAGATAATGAGACCCCTAAATAACATGGAAATTAAAGCAAGGCAAGATCATAACAAGCATATTATCCGATCCTGGATACTAATCCACCACCAAAGTTGAGGAAAACTACTCACTAATCATCATTGTAACAACCCAACAATCACAACCAAGCATGATAAAAGAAACAAGGCAAAATCAAGTAAAGAGGAAAAGAGAGAGAGAGAAGAACAAATTTAGATTAATGGAATGGAGAATGAAAATCTTTAAAATCTTTAATCAATAATAATCCAAGAAAATAGTCTTACTTTAACCCTAAATCAAAGCCTAGAAAGTGCTTAAAGTGCTTTTTACAAGAGACCCAAAATATGTAAAACGGGGTATTTGTAGGCTAAAAACTGGAACAGAGCGATGGCCTGGCCATGCCTCGACGACGGCCGGGCGTTGCCGCTTCCTGGAACTGGGGCTTCTCTTAAAGGCAGGCAATGCCTGTCTGTCGACTATGCGATGGTCGTCGCCTATCATGTGCTTTTGAATCCTCATTTTTTCATGCTCTCTTACTTCCCTCGAGCCTTTTCATAACTGTCTTTACTCTTGCATTGCCTTTTTCCATGTACTAGTTGCCTCATTTGCTTGAATAACTTGAAAAACACATGTAAAAAGTCGAGAGGCTGATTAGATAAATTAACGACCCAAGTGGAGGTAAAACTTGTTCGAATCTGTTTAAATCAAAGGAGAATTAGGGAAAATGAACTAAAAATGGGATAAGGGATTAATAAAAATAGGGGTCTATCAACTCCCTTATGCTTAGCTGTTACTTGTCCTGAAGCAAGCTTAGCTTGACACTACATAGATGGGAAAATTGATCCCCCAAGCACCCTTCTCAGCCATGGCAGTAAAGGCCAACCAACAGGCAAAGTCATACAATTAAGAAGTAACAAAGATGAGGCGAGGGAGTGAGATAGACATGAAACTCTGGAGGGAGCACCTCGCCCAATAGCTTATAGCAGGACTAAGCAAGATACTCAAGGCAAGAAAGGAGGTGGCTTGCTAATGGCAGGTAAAAGATACTGGGAAGAGCCTCACTTCATGGTCAAGTGGATCACTCCTCTCAAGGTGTTTAAATATGTTCATGTATACTGTCACTGCTAAACCAATCATGCAAAAACCATAGGCTTGATAAGGTCCTCATCCTCCACCACTCGAGGCAAAAATGCACGCCCTTTGATCAAGAGGGCTTTGGAAGGGTTGAAATGGGGTTCTTCGATGGGGGTGAGAAAGGAGAAGATCTTTTTGGATAAGTCAAGTGGAATAGCCTTAGGGCTACGAAGCAAGAAGACTTTCCATAATAAAGGGATGGAAGCAAACATTACTTCACACCTACAACCCACTTTGAACACTTAAGCAGGGAGCTGATTCGGTTTGGAATATGAATTATC
This sequence comes from Carnegiea gigantea, assembly GCA_029747015.1. Lineage (NCBI taxonomy): Eukaryota > Viridiplantae > Streptophyta > Magnoliopsida > Caryophyllales > Cactaceae > Carnegiea > Carnegiea gigantea. The sequence continues at coordinate 129,375 of JAKOGI010001514.1, forward strand.
GTGCTAAGCATCTTATTTGCACAAGCCTTCTCTGTTTTTTTCCCCTTTTTGCATGCTAAAAGGCTTGCTCTTCTTTTTTTTTTCCACTTTTACTTCAAAATTTTTCTTCTTTTTTTCCTTTCTTTTTTTTTTTTCTAAGCAAGCTTAAAACAAGGGACTTGATGCTAGGCACTTTAGTCAATGATACTTTGGCTTCCCTTCTTTCCCTTTTTAACATAAATTTGCACAACATACACCTAAAGATGTTCCAACTCAAAAAGTAAACCTCATAATCATGAAAAGTGTTGCTTCACTAACCTCTATGGCATGAAAGGAGGAAATGTAAATAAGCTAAGTGCTGGGAAAAATTGAGAGTTTAAATAAAAGTGCCGTAAGGGTGCAGCGCTCGCTGTAGTACTTGAGGGTCATCTCCACAGGGACGATGGAAGAGTTTTAGGTCATAAAAAGTGAGGATTAACTAATTAGCTACACTAAGCTAAATGAAATTATTTAAAGCAATCTAACAGCCTAATTCAACTAAACGATCATCCAAACCCTCAATCGAATCAAAGGCACGCAACTTAAATCGATGAACTTACACGCATTAAACCTAAGCATTCAACTAAACGAAGCCAAGCCAAATCTTTCGAATCATCGAAGCCATCTAAACTTGAGAAATCAACAAGATTATTCGAACTTAAATCAAACAAAACTAAATCTCCTAAACTACTAAATCAACTAATTCAACCAAACTACTAACTCGACTTATTTAGCTAACTTAAAATCAGATTAGTAATCGTGCAGCCAAACTAACCATTATAATCTATCCTAAATAGGTCACTCTTTATTAATCTAACTTAGGGTAAAACAGGACAAATGCATTAGCCAGTACCTCAGCAGAACAAGTTCCCATTCCAGAATCAAACAGATCAAATAAACATCTTGAACCAACAATAATGAAGCAGCAGAATTAAGCAAGCTTGAAACGACATCCATCAACAACCAAGAACTATCCTAGCTACTGGCATATTTGAACTAAATCAGAAAAGAAAACAGCAGAATGTTCAACGCATAACCGAGATTAATTGAGCCTGAAGCAGAACATAAACAAAACAGCAAGGGAGGGGAAATCAAGCCAAAAACAGACCTGAAAATCGAGCAACAAGACGCAGACCAGAGCAGCCACTCAGGACAGAGAAGATGAACCGAATTCCATGGTGAAGAGCAACATTCGAATTTAGGGAAGGGGAAATGAAACTTCAAAACCACAACCAGTTCAGGCCTCCTAGCTTTGCAGCTCAGCCGAACATCAATGGCTGCTTCGCCATTGTCAAACGCAAAAAAAATCGAAACAGGGGAGGGGGAAACTTCAACCGAAACCAGCGTCGTTTAAGACCAAATCCTCAACTAAATGTAAAGATCAACTTTAATCCAACAAATCCAGTGTTCAATTACACCTAATTCGAAAATTTGCAACTATCTAACATTAAACCCTAGCCCTAGAAATTGAAAAATTCGCATCTGAATGGAAAGGGATTCGAAAGAAAATGAACCGAAATTAAACCTAACCTAACCCTAAAATTACCTCCTCCTCAGCAATGGCGTTTGCTTCCTTTTAATACTCGAACCCAATGCCTTGCTTCGATTCTCGACCATCGATTTGGGGGTGTCGTGGATGGCGAGGATGGTGTTGCCAAGATGATGTGTTGGCACCGTTAGCGTGAAACGCGGTGGAGGAGGACAACGATAGTGACGAGGTGGAAGAGAGAGATGCGAGGTAGAGAGAGAAAGGAGATGGAGATGGTGTCGCCATGGGTTTCGAGCTCGGGGGTCTGGGTTTGGGGATGGAACACGCGAAGAAGAAGGGGAGGGGGTTAAAAGACCTGATCCGGTTTACTAGAGGTGAACCGGGTTTTTTTTTTCCTTTTCTTTGCAAAGCCGGTCCAGTTCTAAACCGGTTCGGCCTGGTTTTAGGCTGGTTCATAGTGATCTTTCAATTCCCGACATTATTCACCATTTTTCTCGCATTTTTGGCCATTTTTCTGAAATTATTCAGAACCTGCAAAATAAAATAAAATCAGATAAAAACCTTAAAAATACGATTATGACGAACATAAAATTAGTGTAAAAGTACCTTAAAAATAACTAATTTTTGGTGCGAACAAATACCCCCACACTAAGATTTTGCTCGTCCTCGAGTAAAATAAACTAAACTAACCAAAAGAAAATGAAAAATAAAAGAAGAAAATCCTAACTCACTGTCGTAGGAATCACGGTTGCATTTAGCGTATGCAACAAGCCCTTTAAACCCCCTGGTCTCCCAAGTGGGCGAGTAAGGTCTCGTGAGAGTTTCCGGGTGAAATACCTACAGAAATTATTCCAAAAATAAAGAAAAATATTTTTTGGTTTTTTCACAAAACTGATATGTCCAAAATTTGGGAAAAATATGTACACATCTCCAATCAGCTAAATCACCCATGTACTTAATTATTGATCTATATATACATAAAATGTACTTCAAGGTCCTCTACCTCCTAAATGATATCAGAGCACCAATTTTTCACCTTATAGAACATTAAGATACTAAATCCATCCCGATGCTTGTGTGCAAGTGTATCATCATCCTAGGGCTTAGATGTATAAGAGTTAGACTCAATCCCACTTGGCCGATATAACTACATTATTAACATACTGGTTTTGGAAGCAAGCTTTCTCAGTAGCAATATTGCCTCAAAGGGTAACACCCAGTAGCACGTGCCTCAAAGGGTAACACCCAGTAGCGCATGCCTCAAAGGGATACTTGTCATTCCAAACTTTATTTTCATCTCTTTTTTTCTTTATTTCATACTTATTCATAATACAATTTTTTTTTCCAACCATTTTTCAAAGTAATTATGTCACAAGCTAGTGGGAGAATCATTCTTGGAAAACCTAAGACCTAAAGATAATGATAAAAAAGTAAGTAAGGACTGGATTCCACAACCTATAATGAACTACTGGGGTTTGAATTAGGGCTTAGACTATCACATCTGAGGTCGGAAACTTATCACGCACATCCTATTTATATACAAGCTAATAAACAAAGTATAGGGGATTCAAACTAATCAGAAAAGGAACAACTATTCCCAAACACTAAAACCAAAATCTTTTTGAATTTTTAAATTTTTGAGAAAGGGCACCTCACCCCCACACTAAAACTTCACAATGTCCTCATTGGGAGTGGGATAAGTATGCACATCCAAAAGTCACAAATAACTAAACTCTAAAATAATCAAAAGAAAACAGTCAACTAGATAAGTAAATGAAAATAAAACAAAATAAGAAAAGAGAGAAAGAAAGGGGAAAAAAAAAGAAGAAGCTTCTAGCAAATCAGGTTGGGTGCTGAGTACACCCAAACTATCGCAGTGGCATTCACTGATCATGGCTAGGATTGTGGAGTATCAGACACTTCACATCTTCTTGGCTCGGCAGCTCCAGAAATGGCTTTAAGCGCTGACCATTGACTTTGAAGGTGGAACCCGTCAGAGGATCCTGAACTTCGACTGCACCATAGGGAAAAACATGTGAGACAACATAAGGACCCGTCCAGCTGGACCTCAATTTCCCTGGAAATAGATGAAGCCCAGAGTCATATAAAAGTACTTTCATGCCCAGGGTGAATTCCTTCCTAAAAATCTGGCGGTCATGAAACAACTTTGCTATCTCTTTATACGAACGAGCACTCTCATAGGCTTCAGCTCTGATCTCATCGAGCTCACTCAGCTGCAGTCGTCTGTCTTCACCAGCTTCAGTTAAATCAAAGTTAAGCTTCCTAATGGCCCACCAGGCTTTGTGCTCTATCTCCACAGGTAAATGACAAGGCTTCCCACAGACTACCCTATAAGGCGACATACCTAGGGGAGTCTTGAAAGCTGTCCTGTATGCCCAAAGAGCATCTATCAACTTATCAGCCCAGTCTTTCCTATACCTACTCACAGTCTTCTCTAGGATCTGTTTAATCTGACGATTAGACACTTCTACCTGGCCACTTGTCTGGGGGTGGTATGGAGTGGCAAGTCTATGGATTATGGAGTACCGCTTTAATAAAGCATCAAAAGATTTATTATTAAAATGGGTACCCTGGTCACTAATAATAGCTCTAGGCATACCAAATCGAGCAAAGATATTCTCCCTAAGAAATTTCACAACCACTTTGGTTTCATTAGTCCTGGAAGGGATAGCCTTGATCCATTTAGAAACATAATTCACAGCTAACAAAACGTACGCATTCCCAAAAGAGATAGGAAATGGTCCCATAAAATCAATACCCCACACATCAAAAACTTCAACCACAATGATGGGGTTTAGTGGAATCATGTTTTTCTTACTGATTCTTCCTAGCTATTGACACCGAGGGCAACTCTTGCAATAGTCAAATGCATCTTTAAATACAGTCGGCCAATAAAATCGACATTAAAGAATGTTGGTGGCTGTCTTCTTACCACTAAAATGCCCCCCACATGCCTGGTCATGACAAAAAGACAAGACACTTCTTATTTCATGGTCGGGTATGCACCTTCTAAAGACTTGGTCTGAGCAATATTTAAACAAATAGGGGTCATCCCAACCAAAAAACTTCACTATGTGGAAGAATCTGTCTTTGTCATTCTTAGTCCAAACTTTAGGGATCCTACCAGCAACTAAATAGTTCACAATATCTGCATACCAAGGATCTGGGTGGGCAGCGTACAACTGCTCATCAGGGAAGCATTCAGAAACACTAGACTCACTCTCGCTTAGAATCCTAGACAGGTAGTTAGCTGCAAAGTTTTCAAAACCCTTTTTGTCTTTAATTTCACAGTCAAATTCTTGTAGAAGCAAAATCCATCTTATGAGTCTAGGTTTAGCATCCTTCTTAGAAAGTAGGTGCTTAAGGGCCGAATGGTCAGTGTAAACAATCATATGTGAGCCAATCAGATATGATCTGAACTTTTTAAAACCAAAGACAATAGCCAGAAATTCTTTTTCAGTAACAGTATAATTCAACTGAGCATCATTCAATATGTGACCAGCATAATAAATCACATGAGATTTCTTATCAATGTGCTGTCCTAATATAACCCCAAGAGCAAAATCAGATGCATCACACATTAATTCAAAAGACTCTCCCCAAATGGGAGGATGAAGGATAGGAGCAGAGGTTAGGGCCTTCTTATGCTTGGAAAATGCCTCATGACATGCTTCAGAAAAATAAAATGGCACATCCTTAGCTAACAGAGTGGACAAGGGCTTAGCAATTTTACTGAAATCCTTGATGAAACGTCAATAAAAGCCCACATGTCCTAGAAAAGACCGCACCTCTTTCACACTAGTAGGAGGGGGAAGATTAATGATCAGGTCAGTCTTAACTTTATCAACCTCAACTCCATCCTGGGAAATAACATGACCTAAGACTATACCCTTTTTCACCATGAAATGACATTTTTCCCAATTCAAAGTTAAATTTTTCTCCCTACACCTTTCCAACACTTTCCTTAGATTAGTTAAGCAAGCATCAAAGGAAGGTCCAAACACAGAGAAATCATCCATAAAAATTTCCATGCATTGCTCTGCTAAATCTGAGAAAATAGAAATCATACATCTTTGAAAGGTGGCTGGGGCATTACATAGTCCAAATGGCATTGTTCAAAAAGCATATGTTCCAAATAGGGAAGTGAAAGTAGCCTTCTCCTGATCCTCAGGAGCAATACAAATCTGAGTATAGCCAGAATATCCATCTAGAAAGCAATAGAAGGAATGTCCTGCTAATCTTTCTAGCATTTGGTCCAAGAAGGGAAGGGGAAAGTGGTCTTTTCTTGTAGCAGCATTCAACTTCCTATAATCTATGCATACACGCCACCCAGATTGCACACGAGTAGGAATTAGCTCGTTCTTATCGTTCCTAATCACGGTAATGCCGGTCTTCTTAGGAACAACTTGAACAGGGCTAACCCAGGATAAATGATTCCATGATCTAACCATTTCAAGACCTCCTTCTTAACTACTTCCTGCAAGGTGGGGTTTAAACACCTCTGATGATCTCGGTAGGGCTTAGCATGGTCCTCTAAATGAATTCTATGTTGTACAGTTATAGGACTAATACCCTTAATGTCTCCTAAAGTCCATCCTAAAGCTTCCTTGTTATCTCTAAGTAAAGAAACCAGTTTGTCTTCTTGGCCCCGATCCAAATCAGAAGTAATGATGACAAGTAAAGATTCATCGGGTCCTAAAAATACATACTTAAGAGAATCAAGAAGAGGTTTCAACTCAAGAGTCATGGGGGAGACAGATTCAGCAACAGATTCAGACATAACAGCATGCAGACAGTCAGTGGTGGAGCATAAGTCATCAAACTCAAACACATCATATTCAGGTTCATCCTCTATAAAAAATGACTCATACTCAGTATCAAGTACATCATCCAAAACATCAGCAAATACGGAATCTCCTACCCAATTAAGAGTGGAAGACTCCATATCATCAAATCCAGAAGGCTGCCTTTGCAAGTTAAAAATATTCAACTCCACAGTCATATTGCCAAAAGACAGTCTAGAATCACAGGAACCTGACTTGCTACAGTTAATAAGGGCATCTACAATGGCTAAGAATGGACACGCTAGAATCACAAGAACCTGACTTGCTATGTTGGGCACCTTTTCAGTCTCAATGATAACAAAGTCTACTGGGTAAATAAATTCACCCACTCTAATCAGCACATCCTGAACTATCCCTCTGGGTACCCTTGTTGACCTATCAGCTAATTGAATGACCATCCTGGTGGGTTTTAACTCACCTAACTCTAGTCTCTCGTATTCAGCAAAGGGAATCAAATTCACACTAGCCCCTAAGTCAAGCAATGCTCCCTGAATGAGCTGGTCCCCTATGACTATAGGCACAGTAGGGTAACCGGGATCCTTATACTTTGCCGGTATTTGAGAGAGTATGGAATTGGCTCCAGAAGTCAAGAAGGCTTTCTTAGGTACACTAGTTGCCTTTTTTGTAGTACATAAGTCTTTCAAAAACCTAGCATATGGAGGCATCTGTTGTATAGCATCAAGCAAGAGAATATTGATCTTGACTTGAGAGAAGGTCTCCCTGATTTTCTCAATATGATCCTGATCTTTCTTCTTTAACCTATGAGGGAAAGGAGGCAAGGGTGTCTGGAATTTCTCAGACTGAGGAGAAGAAGAATTCTTAGGAGGTGAAGAGTCTTTTTCTCGAGGTTTCTCTCCCTTAGCTGGTGACTGAAGGGGAGGACATTCTGGGGTACTGGAGTCATCATCTGGTGTATCTCCTGACTGATCCCCTAACTGACTGGATGGACCAGTCTCTGGAGTAGAAGAAGGAGATGAATTTTGGAAGAACTGATTAGGAAATCTACAAGGTTCAGTAGGGTTTCTCACTTGGTTATCAACCTCTCTACCAGAACGGAGAGATATAACCGCATTCACCTTCCTAACTGACTCATTAGGACTGGAAGACGAGGGGACATGCCCCTTAGGGTTAACCTCAGGATGACTCGGGAAAGTACCTGGTTCCCTAGAGGAAGATGCTAACTGGGAAAACTGCTCAGTCAACATTCTCATCATTTTTTCTATGTTAGCATTAATCATTCTCCCCACATTGTTGTTAATTCTCCTCTCCAATTTATCAATATCTGTATAACCTGGAGGAGGCTGAACTTAAGCTACAAGAGGTGGAGGTCTTGGTGCATTAGGTGCACCTGAAAAAGCTGGTCTCTGAAAAGAGTGTGTAGGATGGGGAAGGGGCTGGGAATTGTTTCCATGAAACATCCCAGGCTGGGAATTGGGAGCCACAGCATTGGGTCCACTATTCCATGAAAAATTATGGTGATTCCTCCACCCTGGATTGTAGAAAAGGGAGAAGGGGTCATTCTTGGGTTTCTGGAAAACCATACTTGCTTGTTCTTATTCAGTTGCTAATTGATGAGCGAAGTAAGGACAAGCACTCAACGAATGGTCCATGGATTGGCAATGAGAGCAAGACACTATAGAAGTCTAAGATAGCTGAGACAACTGGGGAGATAATCCCTTCATTATATTTTCTAAAACAGTAATCTTAGATTTCAAGTGACTAACATCAGATACTGAATGCAACCCACCCCTAGCTAACCTAGAATTCAGGCTATCATCCCTTGCAGTTTCCCACTGCATGGTCTTTTTAGCCAATTCCTCTAAAAATTCCCATGCATCTGTAGGGTTCTTAGAAAGGAAACCCCCGTGACACATAGACTCGACCATGGTCATGGTTTGCTGATCAAGTCCTTCATATACAATTTAACACAACCGGGCCTGGTCTAATCCATGATGTGGACATTGAGCCAACAAGGTTTTAAATCGATCAAAGCATTTCCAAAACGACTCCCTATCAAGTTGCACAAATTGGTTAATCTCATTCCTTAATTTTACAGTCTTGGCATTTGGGAAATACTTTCTTAAGAACAATTTTACGAAATCATTCCATGAAGTGACAGAATTAGCAGCCAAGCCATACATCCATCTTTTAGCAGAATCTTTCAAGGCAAAAGGAATGAGTTTCATTTGCACCACATCAATAGGAATGTTAGGAAATTGCATCATTGAATAGACTTCTTCGAATTCCCTTAAAAACAGTAGGCATCCTCTAATCCTGAAAACTTAGGAAGCATCTGAGTATAATGAGGTTTCAATTCGAAGGTCACATTTGGTGCAAGAACAGGCATAACAAAACATGATGGGAAGGCAGTTTGAGGTGGATAGAAAATATCACTTAAAGTCCTCTCTTGTGCCATGTTCTCTAATTCAGGCTCAGATTCAGGTTCTAGGTCAGGGTCAGGCTCACTTTTGACTAGTCTTCGATTTTCAGGGTCTCTAACCCAACTGGTCATAAAACCCCATGCCTTATCAACACAAAATGGTCAAACTCAAAATTTCCTAATTTTTATGGTTTTCCAAATTTTTCAAATGTTTTTGGATTTTTGAGTTTTTCAATTTTTTTTTTAGGATTTTACGCTTTTTCAAATTTTTTTTGGATTTTTGAATTTTTTTGAAGAAACGATTAAAATAAGTGACGATTGATACCAAAATAAAGAAATCAACTAAAACAAATCACAACAACTGAGTAATTACTAATGAAATCACCAGAACACAGTACGAAAAGAGTAATATACGAAAACAAAAAAGATGACCTAATCTGTTGCCATCATCCCCGGCACGCCAAAAACTTGTTAGGAAAAATTAAGAGTTTAAATAAAAGTGAAGCAAGCGTACAACTCTCGCTGTAGTACTTGAGGGTCGTCTCCACAGGGACGATGGAAGAGTTTTAGGTCATAAAAAGCGAGGATTAACTAATTAGCTACACTAAGCTAAATGAAATTATTTAAAGCAATCTAACAGCCTAATTCAACTAAACGATCATCCAAACCTTCAATCGAATCAAAGGCACGCAACTTAAATCGATGAACTTACCCGCATTAAACCTAAGCATTCAACTAAACGAAGCCAAGCCAAATCATTCGAATCATCGAAGCTGTCTAAACTTGAGAAATCAACAAGATTATTTGAACTTAAATCAAACAAAACTAAATCTCCTAAACTACTAAATCAACTAATTCAACCAAACTACTAACTCGACTTATTTAGCTAACTTAAAATCATATTAGTAATTGTGCAGCCAAACTAACCATTATAATCTATCCTAAATAGGTCACTCTTTATTAATCTAACTTAGGGTAAAATACGACAAATGCATTAGCCAGTACCTCAGCAGAACAAGTTCCCATTCCAGAATCAAACAGATCAAATAAACATCTTGAACCAATATAGTGAAGCAGCAGAATTAAGCAAGCTTAAAATGATATCCATCAACAACCAAGAACTATCCTAGCTACTGGCATATTTGAACTAAACTAGAAAAGAAAACAGCAGAATGTTCAACGCATAACTGAGATTAATTGAGCCTAAAGCAGAACATAAACAAAACAGCAAGGGAGGGGAAATCAAGCCAAAAACAGACCTGAAAATCGAGCAACAAGACACAGACCAGAGCAGCCACTCAGGACAGAGAAGATGAACCGAATTCCATGGTGAAGAGCAACATTCGAATTTAGGGAAGGGGAAATGAAACTTCAAAACCACAACCAGTTCAGGCCTCCTAGCTTTGCAGCTCAGCCGAACATCAATGGCTGCTTCGCCATTGTCAAACGCAAAAAAAAATCGAAACAGGGGAGGGGGAAACTTCAACCGAAACCAGCGTCGTTTAAGACCAAATCGTCAACTAAATGTAAAGATCAACTTTAATCCAACAAATCCAGCGTTCAATTACACCTAATTTGAAAATCTGTAACTATCTAACATTAAACCGTAGCCCTAGAAATTGAAAAATTCGCATCTGAATGAAAAGGGATTCGAAAGAAAATGAACCGAAATTAAACCTAACCTAACCCTTAAATTACCTCCTCCTCAGCAATGGCGTCTGCTTCCTTTTTATACTCGAACCCAATGCCTTGCTTCGATTCTCGACCATCGATTTGGGGGTGTCGTGGATGGCGAAGATGGTGTTGCCAAGATGATGTGCTGGCACCGTTAGCGTGAAACGCGGTGGAGGAGGACAACGATAGTGATGAGATGGAAGAGACAGAGATGCGAGGTAGAGAGAGAAAGGAGATGGGGATGGTGTCGCCATGGGTTTCGAGTTCGGGGGTTTGGTTTTGGGGATGGAACACGCGAAGAAGAAGGGGAGGGGGTTAAAAGACCTGAACCGGTTTATTATAGGTGAACCGGGTTTTTTTTTCTTTTCTTTGCAAAACCGGTCCGGTTCTAAACCGGTTCGGCCCGGTTTTAGGCCGGTTCGTAGTGAGTTTTCAATTCCCGACATTATTCACTATTTTTCTCGCATTTTTCGCCATTTTTCTGAAATTATTCGAAACCTGCAAAATAAAATAAAATCAGATAAAAACCTTAAAAATACGATTATGACGAACATAAAATTAGTGTAAAAGTACCTTAATAATAACTCATTTTTGGTGCGAACACTAAGACTAAAATGAGTGTGGAAACAGCAAAGATGGGTAAGGCTCCATGTAGGTGAGCAAAAAGGACTTTAACATCATTTAGGTGGCTTTTTAGGCTATTTGGCATAAAATAACAAGGAATGCCTCATCATATCAAATTATGCATATTGCCTAATGTGGTTTTGGATAGGACAAAGTCAAGTTCTATTATTACAATCAATGGTGAGCAACACAATAAGAAGAGAAAGAACCACTAATAATGAGTGGTCATATGAAGGCCCAAAGCTCATGGGTCAAGTCACCCTGGTGACATCTATTTCACTTATGAGTTAACCACTAGCTATGCCCCTCCAAGTCAAGATAAAAGAGTCTTAAGGACTAAAGCATGCACACAAGGCAAAATGATCACCAAAAAGAGCTCACACTACTGTGCTCTAACAACCAAAGCAAATACCACAACTACAGTGTAACCAAGCTAATTAGTCGACATTTACCCCATGTGTTCGCATCATAGATGGGGTTTTTTTTTCAAAAGTTTTTAGGGTCACGAGAAAGAAATGAAGAGTACGATAGGAAATGCACCTTGAAAGCCCAATGATGTCCTCCTCAACATTACTGCTCAAGATCAGAAAAGAAAACAACTATGTACAATGCAATAGAAGAATTTACATGCTCCAAACTACATGTTCCACTCATGCAAGTCCTAAGTATGCAATGATTCTAAAATGAAACTAAATGGGTTGCCTATTCTAGTTGACTACTAGGTACAAGCATGAATATCTCTCAATCTAGCCCATGCCTCCTCAATCACCATAATTCCCAAGAAAGTCCCCCCAATGATGATAAGAAAATCCCATTTCAAAATTAATGAATCTTGCACCACATAATCCCTCTAATGCGAGCTTGCTAACTCACCCCCTATGCTTAAGACATGTATTATCCCCAATGTATAATCATCTAAGGAAATCAAAGAGAAAGGGAAGGGGTGGGAAAACTTACAGACCATCAACAAGTGTCGAGAGGGCTGTTAGGCCTCCAATCGAGTGGAGGGTAGGGCCCACCATAGTGCTCATATGTGCAGTAGACATGATGCACCAAGTTTTACTGCCAGCCGTCAAACTCCATTTGCCGGTGGAGCAACTCTTGTCGACCTTGAGCTTGTTTCTGTTAACACTCGTCCATTGCATCGAGCCTCAAGTTGAGGTGAGAGAAATGGTCATCCATGTAATGGTAAAAATAACCTTCATTGAAGCTTGAAGAACCCGCCTCAGAGTGCCTCCTAGTCAAAGTGGGCTCATACCCTTCCTCCTCAGCTGGTGTAGCACAGGCCTTAGAACTCCTGGCACCTCCCTTACCCCCAATGACATACCCTCCTCGGGGTTGAGGGTCATCCTCATTGGTCTTCATATCAATGTCATCATCATACACCCAATTAGAGGGGTCAGAACAAGTGGTTTTTGTGGGGTTCGGAATGGGGAAAAAGGATCCTACCATGGTGGTCGACAAAAACACGACCACCCTCAATTTTGAACATCTCCGTGTTGATACAAGTGGCCAAATCTAGATGCCCCCCTTGGAACAACGGAGTTAACTACCTAATTAAAGGCTCCAACTCCCAAGCATATGCAATGGCAGAAATGCTACCGCCGTAAATGATAGGGAATCTAGGAGCGAATGCCTGAGAGATCAATTGATGGAGGATAAAAGCCCCCATATCAAAGGTTTTATCATTTATGATACACCACAAGACGAAAACTTCATTCAATCAGGCTTTGTTTTGACTCTCGTGTCTTGTGAATATAGTGTTGGCCATAAGGTAGTGAAGAAATCGAAGGGTGGGCTTGCAAATAGAAGTGGCCTTAGAGCCACTAGCACTATAAGCCATGTAACTCCCCGAATTGTGTTTCACTTGTGTGCACTTATCACAAGTGATTTCTACATAAACTTGATGTTCATTAAAATTCTCATAGACGGGGGTTCGAATGTCACCTTGGGGGAGCCATAAGCGGCGGTCAAATTCTGCTAGGTTCGTGTCAAAGCTCCAATTGAAATGCCGAAATTGAATATGAACTGGTCGGTTTTGGTATGTGATATTCCAATTCACCTTGACAGAACTTATAAACTCCCAACACAACTTCTCATACATAGGTTTATCCATTTTTATGTATTCAACCTAAACCGCAACCTCAACCAATTCATTCAAGCTTTCTAACAACCCAAGACTCCCCAACAAGCCAAAATTAATATACTTAGGCTCGATTATTCGTCTGCAAGCAACGGAATCATAACGAGCAATGTGCTCTTGATCAACAAATTGAGGCTCATACTTGTTAACAACATGAGGAGGAGGGCGGTTACTGATGAACCTCTATTTTGACCCTACTTTAGCCCCTATTTGACTTCATTTCTCCCGCGTTTTCACGCTCGATCGTGTTAAGAAAGGGTCAAATTGGCCTCCTTTAGCATACATTTTACTCATATAGTATCTTTTTGTATTTTCAGGGACTTTGTCGGAGGAACGGAAAGATGGACGACATTTACCAGAAAGGAGTGCTAAGGAGGCGAGTTTAAAGCCACGAAAAAGGTAGCTCAACGTCACATGGAAGTCTCAAGGATCAAGCACGGGTGCCCTATGCCGGGAGGCACAGCCGGGCCATAAAAAACCGGCACAGCCAGCCGGCCAGCCAAGTGGCACGACCATGCCACGTGGCCAGCCCGAGCCGGTTGTGCCAGTTATTTGGCACGGTCCCACCGTGCCTCAAGGCACGACCATGCCTTCCCCTTTCGCCTTCGTGACTTAAAACTCCACCGGGGTTGTTTTGTGGGTCATTCAGTTTTCTTTCCTCAGACTTCTTTTTAGGAGACTTTTAGGTTTTTATTCAGAGTTTTTGCTTTTGATCTCTTGTATTGAATTCATTACTTTGAAGTTCAATCTACCTTGAGTCGTCGATTAATTCAAGTTTGTTTTCCCACTCTCTCTCTTCCATTGTTGTTGTTCTTGAGTTTTAGTTGAATCATGCCTATTTCTCTTATGGTTGAGTTATTGAATGTTAGTATGATTTGTGGCTAATCTCCCAACTTAGGTTGGGATTAACGCCGATTATGCTGTGTTATATCATGAATTAGCCCCAATCCCTACTTTCCCCTCATTTATAATTGTGATTTCTATTATGCATGCCACATGCTCGATGAATTGCTCGAAAGAGCATTCATCCGTTTTATTATGGTTTATGGGAGCGTTGAGAGACGAACCCTCAACCTAGTGCGGCTTAGTAGACAATTAGGGTTTTAATATGAAAATAATTAAGATTCTAATTAGGATTCGAGATTGTAGACCTTGTAATCCTTCAATTGTTAGTCCCATGAGAATAAGCGACTATAATTCTAGGATTAGTCTTCGACCCTTGACAGAGGGAGGAGATGAACTTAATTGACGATCTATCCATTCGCAATGCATGTTTGAGTTTGTTAGTTAGGGTTAATAATTGATTCACTGGCATAGTTGTGCTGTTAATTCCAACCTAGGTGTTTACTATTCTGCTGTTCGTTTCACCTTTTTAGTTGTTATCGTCCTCCTAATTTAATTCCAAATCCACGATTGTGATTGCCCAGATTGAGTAGTTAAATTAGTTCTAGTAGTAGGAAGCAAGTTCCCTGTGGACACAACCCGTACTTACCGGTTGCTAGCTACAGCTACGCCGTGCACTTGCGGTAACACATTTTAAGATAACAAGTTTTTGGCGCCGTTGTCGGGAAACTTGCGCCTTCCAATATTAGAGCCGATTCAAATACTCTAGACTAGGCTTTTCTTGTTTTTTCTTTTGTTTTAGTTTATAGTTTGTCTTATTCTTGCTAGAAACTATTTACGCCGTGGTAGTGTTTGCTTTTGTATGCACAGAAGGAGTCAAAGGGATCAAGACCATATCCCATTGGATCCTACGATAGAAGCAGCAACATGCAGGTGTAGCGGAGAAGCGAGGAGGAAGAAAGCAGAAGTAGTGATGGCAGGGCAAGGCTAGAGGGTGTTGCGTGATTACGCCATGCCACAAGCATCGGATATCACACCGTCTATTGTGAACACGACGGTCGAAGCTAACAACTTTCAACTCAATCGCGCACTCATCACCTTCGTGGAGTGGGACCAGTTCGGCGGACATACCTCAGACAACCCCAACGTGCACTTTCGCAAATTCCTTGTAAAGTGTGACACCATCAAGCTCAATGAGGTGACCACCGACGCGATTCGACTGAGGCTCTTCCCATTCTCACTGAGGGATAGGGCCAGTGACTGGCTGCAAAACGAGGAACCCAACACGTTCACCACCTGGGAGGCTCTCTCAAAGGCCTTCCTCAGCAAATATTTCCCACCTGGCAAGACTGCCAAGTTGAGGACGAACATCCCATCCTTCATCCAGCAGGATGAGGAGTCCCTGTATGATGCCTGGGAGAGGTTTAAAGACCTCCAGCGGCAATGCCCCCACCATAGAGTTCTTGACTAGCTCCTAATCCAAACATTCTACAATGGGTTGGAGCGGTCAGTGAAAATTTCAGTAGATGCTGCAGCGGGGGGCGCTCTGATGGGGAAGTCTATTGATGTAGCAAAGGCCTTGTTGGAAGAGATAGCTTCCAACAACTACCACTGGTCAAACGAGAGAGCCACCCCTAAGAGGGGCAGTGGCAGACATGAGGTAGACGCTGTAACGCTCTTGGCCAGCAGGGTGGATGCCTTAGCATAGCAACTTGATAGGGTGGCTGCCCCAACAGGTGCTTCTGCGGGGCCATCCATGGGGGCCTATGTTTACTATGGGACATGTGGTGTATAGGGTCATACTATCGTTCAATGTTACATTGCTCCTTATAGCATTGAACACATCACGCCTTTCACAACTTCAACCCTCAACCACAAAATAACCCCCACTCCACTACCTATGGCCAGGGTTGGAAGAGTCACCCAAACCCTCTTTACAAAACCCCAAACCCTCACCCCCCGAGTTTTTCATAACCACTTGGTTTTCACAACAAAGCTCCCTATATTCCACCCCCTCCACCTCCTAAACCCAAGTCCCACCTAGAGAGTCTCATGGAGCGCTTCATAGCGGCTCAAACCAAGACTAAGAAAAGTCTTGGTGAATCTATCAATTTACTGACCTCCAGACTCGATGTCATGGCCCCCTATCAGAAGACAATGGATGCCTAGATTGCTCACATCGCTTAATAAGTGAGTCACCTGTCTCGGCCTCAGGGGTATCTCCCAAGCCAGCCTGAGACTAACCCTTGAGGTCACATCAATGTCATCTCTGTGATGAAAGAGGGATTAGAGGAGAGCCCGATGATGGTTCTCTAGGTGGTAGTTCCAGTTCCTCATTCTGAAGGAATAGGGGGAAGGAAGAGGGAAGAGAACCCGAACTCTATTGGGAAGGTTAATCCTGCACCTCACGTTCGCACCTATCAGTCACCAGTACCCTATCCTCAGAGATTAGCCTAGACTAAGTTATCTCAGTTTGAGCCCAAATTTGCAAGATTTCTGGATGTGCTGAGGCAAATTTATACTGACACCCCCTTCTTAGAAGCTCTCAAGAAAGCACCAGCATACTTGCAATTTTTAAGAGAGCTTCTTTCTAAGAAAGGTGCGATCGATGGAGGACACGTGGCCTATATTGGAGAGGCTTGCAACGCAATTCTCCAGAGTCACTCCCCACCCAAGTTACAAGATCCTGGCAGTTTTTCTATACCTTGCTGCATAAGGAATGTACGGATTGAGAGAGCCCTTTGTGACTTGGGGGTTGGAGTGAGCTTAATACCTCTCTCTCTCTCTCTCTCTCTGTAAGAGGCTTAAACTGCTGGACCTGAAACCCACCACCACACTCATACAGCTAATAGATTGCTCCGTCAGATAATCTATAGGTATCCTGGAAGATATGCCAATTTAGGTGGGTAACTCTCTCGTCCCATGCGATTTCATTATTATGGACATGGATGCGAACTCCCGGGCCCCTCTTATCTTGGGGAGGCCATTTCTTACCACCACAGGGGTAGTGATCGATGTTCAGGTAGGCACTCTATCCTTCCAACTATGTGGGGAAAGGGTGGATTTCAATTTCCCTCCTCCTGCACCACCTTTTGCGCCTGTCCTCCCTTCACCTTTTAAGGCCCCTATCCATATTTCCCCCTTCGATGCTGTTTTTGGAGTCGAGATATTTGATGGAAATGGGGGACCTCACATACTGTTTGGAGGTTCCTCTACTTTTTCTGCGGCCGTCCCGATTCGTTTCACGACCACTTCTGCTTGTACTAGGGAGGTAGAGGATCCTACTTCACATTTCTACACCCCCCCAGGCCACCTCCCTCATCATTACCGTCTGCTATTTGGAGGTAAGGGTCAAGCTAAGGACCTTAAACAAGCGCTTCTTGGGAGGCAACCCAAGCATTTACCTGCTTTTAAAAAAACAAACAAACAAATAAAAAATAAAAAGGTATGTTTTTCTTTCCCACCTGCCCACCCTTTTTCCCCTAGGCGCTATTGGTTCTACCTTTCCCTTGGCTTTCTCTATGTCCTCTTCATTGAGGAAAATGAAAATGAAAGTCTCCAGCATAGGAGGTGTGTTTATAACTCTTTGGGTAAAATTGTGGACTTGGGGTGCGGGATGCATGACATTACTTGCATTCGCATCATATAGATAAGATGTCATGTAATTTTACTAGGCTGTTGTTGCATTCTTCTGTAATAGAACATATAGTTTAGAGGATACAGGTTAGATTTTGCATCTCGAAAGGAGAAGTGATTGAGCTGGCATCCTTAAGATTTCCAGGTACTACTTCTTGCTCCTCCCTTCAATTCCCCTTATATCCTTTACCGCTTTCTTAGTTAGATTTATTACTTTTGAATAAACGTGTGCTAAAACCCCTTTTATAAAGGGGACACAAGGGGTGATGATTGATTGATTTGGCTGAGTTGTGTGTTGAAGTGTGGCCTGTTATGGTGTGAACTCTTGTGAAATTGTGCTCTAACATTGTCATCTGTATTTCCCATGCCCTATATTGTATGTCATCTTGCCCTTAAGATTCATGTGATTTGGCTTGATTGATCTCAACAAGTGGGACATACCTTAGAGTAAGTTGTTGGACTGTGGTAGACATACCTGTGAGACTTTGAGCCTAATGACTATTCATTGTATATAGTCTCGTACTTTCTTTCATGTGTGACTCATCCAGGATTGCATCTCTAGAACTTAGTCTTGCTCTCTTTGAAATCGCATTTAGCATGTGCATATGTTGATATGATTGAGGCAATTTTTGTTCCATTTAGCCACATGAGCCAAAAACCCACTCATTAATATGTACTATCCTCTTTGCTAGCCCTTTGTGCCTTTCCCCTTCTTTGTTGTTGCCCCTACACACTACACACTTGGCCTATCGATATCCTCCATATCCTTATCAAAGTCTATTGGAGCAACACTTTCATGTTGAGTTGGGTTTGCTTCGAAGGTTAGTTCACCTTGGGTACTTTATTTGTGGCTGGTTTGGGGGCATTTGTGATTCGAGTTTGTGTTTCCCATGCCATTCACATGCCTTTCGCCTTTCAAGGAAAAGAAATAGAAATGAGAAAAAGTAGGAAGCAAAGAAAAAGAAAAGAAAAACGGAAAGGAAAAGAAAAAAAAGAAATAAAAAAGTTGTGAATGAAGTGATTGGTATGAGGGTAATGCGATAAGATTGCTTAACTCCTCCTTTGAGGTTTTTGTGGGGTTTATTGCTCAATTTCCGATTGTGGTGTGAAGTTGTTGTTCCGGCATTAGTTGGGGAAGTGTTTTTTGCTCCCTAGTCTTTTGACTATTACCTCCACTCTTCCCAAATTTACTCTACCTCTCACACTTTCTACCTTTGGCCCCATTACATCCCTTTATAAGTCCTCATGATTGACATATTACACTTTGCATTAGGTGGTGGAGAATCGAGAACTCTGCCAAGCCTGTAGGAGTTTGCTTGATTGAATAGAGTATTGAGTGCATCGTTGTTACATATTCTAAACACATTGAGGGGAGTGTTTCACTTTATCCTAAAGTGAGGTTCTACCGATCTCGCTTACTCACCGCTTATTGAGGAAGGTCTTGTCCTATTATTGGCTTTAATATTGGGGTGATTGGTGTATTGTATTTGGGTAGGGTGATTTATGAATGGTAATGCATAAGTCTTGTTTAGGATGTTCCATACTTTAAATTGGTCACCTTTAATGCATAGTTTATCTTGGATTATTGATCGTTCATCTTTTGCCTGAGGAGGAGCGTGGAAAGAGGTTTATCTCCCTTTTTGGTGTTTCATGAGCTAGTCTTGCTTATAGATAAGCAAGAGATAAGCATGGGGGAGTGATAAACCTCTATTTCGACCCTATTTTAGCCCCTATTTGACTTCTTTTCTTCCGCGTTTTCACATTCGATCGTGTTAAGAAAGGGTCAAATCGGCCTCCTTTAACATACATTTTACTCATATAGCATCTTTCTGTATTTTCAAGGACTTTGTCAAAGGAACGAAAAGATGGACGATATTTAGCAGAAAGGAGTGCTAAGGAGGCGAGTTTAAAGCTGCGAAAAAGGTCGCTCAACGTCGTACGGAAGTCTCAAGGATTAAGCACGGGTGCCCCATACTGAGAGGTACAGCCGGGCCACGGAAAACCGGCACAACCAGCCGGCCAGCCAAGTGACACGGTCTGGCCGTGCCATGTAGCATAACCGTGCCACATGGCCAGCCCGGGCTGGTTGTGCCAGTTATTTGGCACAGTCCCACCATGCCTCCCCTTTTCGCCTTCGCGACTTAAAATTCCATCGGGGTTGTTTTGTGGCTCATTCAGTTTTCTTTCCTCAGACTTCTTTTTAGGTGATTTTTAGGTTTTCATTCAGAGTTTTTTCTTTTGATCTCTTATACTGAATTCATTACTTTGAAGTTCAATCTACCTTGAGTCGTCGATTAATTCAAGTTTGTTTTCCTACTCTCTCTCTTTCATTGTTATTGTTCTTGAGTTTTAGTTGAATCATGCCTACTTCTCTTATGGTTGAATTATTAAATGTTATTATGATTTATGGCTAATCTCCCAACTTAGGTTGTGATTAACGCCGATTATGCAGTGTTATATCATGAATTAGCCCCAATCCCTACTTTCCCCTCGTTTGTAATTGTGATTTCTATTATGCACGCCACATGCTTGATGAATTGCTAGAAAGAGCATTCATCTGTTTTATTATGGTTTAGGGGAGCGTTGAGAGATGAACCCTCTACCTAGTGCGGTTTAGTAGACAATTAGGGTTTTAATATGAAAATAATTAAGATTCTAATTGGGATTCGAGATTATAGAGCTCGAAATCCTTCGATTGTTAGCCCCATAAGAATAGACGACTATAATTCTAGGATTAGTCTTCGACCCTTGAGAGAGGGAGGAAATGAACTTAATTGACAATCTATCCATTCGCAATGCATGTTTGAGTTTGTTAGTTGGGGTTAATAATTGATTCACTAGCATAGTTGTGCTGTTAATTCCAACCTAGGTGTTTACTATTATGCTGTTCATTTCACCTTTTTAGTTGTTGTCGTCCTCCTAGTTTAATTCCAAATCCACGATTGTGATTGCCTAGATTGAGTAGTTAAATTAGTTCTAGTAGTAGAAAGCAAGTTCCCTGTGGACACGATCCGTACTTACTGGTTACTAGCTATAGCTACGCCGTGCACTTGCGGTAATACATTTTAAGATAACAGTTACTTTGGGCTGCTTGGGCCAGGATTGGAGGCACATTGGCAGAGGAGGTGGGAGCAACCCTCTTAGTGCACTTGGATGCTCCCGATGATGAAGGCCTGGATGTTGTGGTCTTTTTTCCCATGGTTGAAGTAAGCCAAAATGTCCTCAAACTCCAATTGGTTAGAAAACCTCAAACACTCCCAAAACTAAGTAATCTAAGTGGGCAATAGAGATACACACTACCAAGAGAACACCAAAATGTAGCCATCATGCCTCAACAATGGGACTTTCTCTTTCCTCAAGCTCAAGAATTCTTCACTGGAGATGGCAAGTTGAAGAGAGAGAAAGTGGCAAGGGAATGGTGCAAGGAGGTAGTCAAATAAAGGTTTGGAGAGAAGGGAGGCAAATTTTGACAAGGGGTGATCGGAAAACACCTAAAGTGGCTGGATTCTAAGAGTGGAAATTTGGGGATTAAGGTTTGACTGGTGAGGATTTGAGTGATTGATAGAGAAAGAAGGTGTTTTAATTGGAGAATAAGTAAGGGAAGGTGAAAAGGGGGAAGAAAATGGTGGAAAATGGTGAAAGTTTGAGTGGAAGAGTGGTGGACTTGAGGTGGATATGGAGCTTGGGGGTGGTTTTATAGAGAGAAAGTCGCATGGTTTTGGGGGTGGTTGAAGGAGGAATGAAGAAAGAGGGAAAAAAGAAGGAGAAAAGAAGGGGCCATGGACTGATGACGGCGTCTCCAGTCTTGGGTTTCCTGCTCTAAAAGCCAAGAGGCGGGTTTAGGCTACCTCCCAAAAACTGCTGTTTTAAGGTCATAAGCTTGACTAAGAATGGTTTTCAAGAAGAAGCGGCACAGGGAAAGTTATGGGTGACCTTTCTGTCAATCGGCTCACTAATAACGTAATGCTTGAGCCACGATCCGTTCACTTTAAAAGTGTCTGTGGCCTTCATCCTAACTGCAATGGCGCCATATGGGAAGAGCTTCTTCAACTCGAAAGGGCCCGACCACCTCGAACGAAGTTTGCCCAGGAATAACTTCAGCCTTGAGTTAAAAGGAGGACCAAATCACTAACCTTGAATTTCCTCAGGTGGATATGATTGTCATGCCATCTTTTCATCTTTTCCTTGTAAATTCTTGAATTTTCATAAGCGTTGGAGCGGATCTCCTCAAGCTCATTCAATTGAAGTTTCCCCCTTTTCCCTCGCGGCCTTCATATCAAAAGTAAGAAACATCACCGCGCAATAGGCCTTGTGCTCTAACTCGACGGGGAGGTGGCATGGCCTACCATAAATCAACCAAAACGGCATAATGCTAATAAGAGTCTTAAAAGTCATATGGTAAGGTCACAGAGCATCATTAAGCTTATCCACCCAACCTTGTTTTGATCTTGCAATAGTTTTGTTCAAAATAATCTTGATTTTTTGGTTGGAGATCTCCACTTAACCACTCGTTTAGGGGTGGTAGCCAAAGCCGTAACTATAATGCACCCTGCACTTTTAAGATGAAGCTTTAAGTTTCTTCTTAATGAAATGAGCATAATTATTGCTAATGACGACCCGAAGGACTCCAAAATGAGGGAAGATTACCTTCTTAGAGAGGCGAACCACCACTTGGGAGTCATTGATGGGGCTAGCAATAGCCTCCACCCAATTGGAGATATAGTCAACAGCGACTAAGATATACTTGTCGCCCCAGGAGGGCGGGAAGGGACCTATGAAATCTACCCTCCATATATCGAAGATTTTAACTTCAAGTATGCAGCTTAGGGGCATTATGTTGGGCCTAGACAAATTCCCAGTCCGTTGACAGCGATCACAAGCCCAAACATGTTTGTGCACATCATTGAATAATGTGGGCCAATGGAAACTAGCTTGGAGGATCTTAGCTGCAGTCTTATCAATGCTTGCATGCCCTCTGCAAGGCAAGTCATGGCAATTAGAGATGATGGAATCAGTTTCCTCCTCGGGCACGCATCTTCGTATTATACCATCTCCACAAGCTTTAAACAAGCAAGGTTCCTCCAAAAAATATGATTTGGCGTGGTGGAAAAAATGCTTCTTTTGATTTGAGTTCATGTCTGGCGGTGTGATCCCACATGCCAAATAATTCACCAAATCCACATACCAAGGAATACTCGAGATTGCTAAGGCTAGCAAATAGCCATCCGAGAAAGAATCGTCAATTGGCAAGTTATATTTTCTGTCATACCCTAGGGGAATTGGTAAACGGGAAAGAAGGTCTGCCACCACATTCTCAGTGCCTTTCTTATATCGGATTTCAAGTGCAAGCTCTTACAAGACGAAGATCCACTAATGCAGACGAAGCTTAGAGTTGTTCTTATGCAGAAGATGCATAAGGGCATAGTAGGAGCTGTACATAATGACCTTGGAGCACAAGAGATATAGTTGAAATTTCTCAATTGTGTACACCCCCACAAGTAACTCTTTCTTAGTGGTGGTGTAGTTTTGTTGAGCCTCATCAAGTGTCTTGCTAGCGTAATAGATGACATAAGGCTTCTTGTTTCTTTACTGCCCCAAAACCGGCCCAACTGCATGGTCGCTAGCATCACATATAATCTCGAAAAGAAGGCTCCAATCAGGCGGTTGGATGATAGGGGCAGTGATGAGAGCCTCTTTTATCCTATGAAATGATTCAAGACACTCATTAGTTAAAACAAATGGGGTCTCTTTAGCCAAAAGCAAAGTGAAAGCATAGCAGTTTTATAGAAATCCTTGATGACACCGTGGTAGAAACCCATGTGTCCAAGGAAACTTCTTAGCCCTTTGACATGGATGGGGGGTGGCAAGCGCTTTATACCCTCTATCTTTGTTGTATCCACCTCAACACCCCTATGTAAATCCACATGCCCTAAAACCATACCTTCTTGTACTATAAAATGGTACTTTTCCCAATTTAGGACCAAATTGACTTCTTCACATCTATGAAGCACTTTAGTTAATTTATCCAAGAGAAAATCAAAAGTGTCTCTGTAGACTGAGAAATTATCCATAAAAACCTCCATTATTCTCTCCACATAGTTGGAAAAAATGGCGAGCATACATCTTTGGAAGGTAGCTGGGGAATAACAAAGCCAAAATGGCAGTCTACTATATGTGAAAGTCCTATAGGGATAGGTAAAAGTTGTTTTCTCTTGGACACTTGGGTAGATAAGGATTTGGAAGAATCCCAAGTATCTATCTAAGTAACAAAAGAAAGAATGTTCGCTAACCATTCTAAAATTTGATCAAGGAAGGGGAGGGCAAAATGGCCTTTCAGGTGGCGCCATTGAGTTTTGTATAGTCAATGCACATCCGCCATCCCGTGACCGTTCTAGTAGATATAAGCTCATCTCTTTCACTCTTGACAATAGGCATACCCCCTTTCTTAGGAACGAGTTACACTGGACTAACCCAATCACTATCCGAAATTGGATAGATGATCCCTGCATCAATTAGCTTGACAACCTCCTTCTTAACAACCTCTTGCATGTTGGGATTCAAACAACTTTAAGGTTGTCTAGAGGGTATATGTCCATTATCAATGAGAATTCAATGCATGCAAAATGAACAGTTAATCCCCTTGATATAATCAATACTATAGCCAATTGTGCCTCTATACTTTTGAAGCACAACCAACAATGTCTCAATTTAGGCACTATTAAGCTTAGCACTAACGATGATGAGAAAAGTATGATTTGGACCAAGAAATTCATACCTTAGATGAGGAGGTAGGGAATTCAATTCCACGTCAGGAGCATGCTTCTTATCTTTATTGGAGGTTTTAACCTCCACATTGAGAATCTCCCTTGATTGGTGTTGAGGAAGGTATGGTTGGGCTGAGTTGAGGAACTTCACATACACCTCCTTTTCTTCTTCCAGAAGACGGTCAATCCCATTGCCTAAAGTGCTAAACAAGCACGCCTCTAGAGGGTCCAAGGGAGCTCTAAGAGTTCCCATCTCCTCAAGTACTATCTTTTTAAGCATATCAACCTAGTGCACACGTCCACTAGGGAGGTGGAAGCTATAGCTTATGAAATAATTAATTGAAGCTTCTTCTCACCAACTTGTATGGATAGCCTGGAATTCTTGACATCAATCATGGCCCCACCAGTGGCTAGGAGAAGGCGTCCTAGGATGGTAGATATTTGGGCGTCTTCCTCTATCTCTATAATAACGAAGTCACAACAAATGAAGAATTTCCCAACTTGAAGGGGCATATCCTTTAGAACTCCAATGGGGTACTTGACCATGCAAGGGAAGGCGATGAGGGGAAGGGGGGAAACCCTAATGTTTTTAAATTTTTCCCTCTCTCTTCCTCTACTCACTCCCTCCCACACACCTCTCTCCCTCTCTCACTCAGCCCACACTCTCTTTTGCCACCCTTACTCTCTCCCTCTCCCTCTCTCTCTCTCTCACCCTAGCTACTACCGCCCTCCTCCATCTCTTTCAGTCAGTACGAAACTTCCTACAATTTTAGCAAGTATGTTAGTGGTTAATTGAAATTCTTAATGAAAACTCCATATTTCGGCCTTTGAATGTGATGTTTTACTCATAATCCTAGAAATCCCAGAGTGGAGCACTTAGTTGGAGGAGCAACACAACCTAAAGTTCTATACTTTGTTTTACGAATCGTTTCAAGGCAAAAGACTCACCCTTTCTCTATAGCTTCGATTGTTTGACGATTAGGAATAACGAAATTTTGGGTGAAGGCATCATATGCATGTTGGGGAATGGATTTAAATCAAAATTGACTGACAACAAGTCTAAATATTATAGTGCAAATACTATTCTGTACACCTAGAACTAGGGCTGAATTTATAAATTTACTAGTAATTATCGAGCTCTCCAAAAATTACAAAAAACTTGGGGCGTGTCCTGTGATTAGCAAAATTTTTAATTTCATGAATCGAGGTTAAAACAAGAAAGTTACGGCCGAAATACGGAGACTACATAGAACTCTGTAATTGGGATAGTTTAGAAAATTGTTGATATTCAAATTAGTTAGGCTTAGATTATGTCAATACCTATAAAAAGCTAGTTGTAGTTCACGGCTTGGACTTTCCCAAATGCAGTTAATCTAAAAGGTTTGATGTCAAAAGTGAAAGTTATGGTCCCAGAAAGTTAAGCGTAAAACCTGGGAGTAAACTGGGAAGTGCATGTTAGTGGCATGTGTGGAGATTTTAATATTTATAACTTCCTAAAAATTTATTTGATCGTTGGATTTGGTTGCTGGGTGTAAGATGAAACTCAGAAAAGATTATTTGGATATAGTGGGCTTATAAAGAGTCGGGCTAGGAGTTAGAACTAACAGAACATTGTTGTGGGAAATTATTTTAGGTCAAACTGGCATTCCGAGCTCAAACTTAGGCACATATTCTAGCAGGTAACAATCATGCCCTAACTTCCCTGAATGTTCCTTGGAAACATGTACTGCACATGTGTTTGAAAGGTAACTAAATGTGTTTTGAACTGATTTTTGGGGGATCTCCCTAGGTAAATGTGTGATGAGGTTTACTATAATTTTTACTGAAGCAATTGTTCAAATGGTAATTATTGAGTTTATCTTGAAAGTTCCTTGCGAAAATGATGATGAAATGTTTTTGGATCAGAATAGGTTGGGTTGGGCTATATTTTGGTTGAAGATTGCTGTCAACCAAGAATGTGTAAGAAACTGAATGGATGGGTGAGACTGAGGAGTTATACTCTTATACTATTGAAGGCTATTAGCCTTCCTCAGGTAAAAGTACATGTATGTAAGCGGCCACGTGCCACCATTTGGATGGACATGGGTCAGGTTAGCAGTAACCATCCAAATTGACGATAGGCCAGGATATAGTTAAGTGGTTGCGTGAGACCCTAGTGTAGGCCATGAAACCTAGCGGGGTCAATCACCCTTGTTAACCTGAAATTGAATAAGTGGAACTTAGATTATTATATGTTCCTGTTGAGAATGCGTAAGTACCATGAACTGCTCATGTTTGTCCTCCACTCCTAAAATGGTTTGAAATGAATTTGTGTGCATGTTTTGACTATTAAGGGGGTCGCTATTGAGTTTATCTCATTTTTTCAAATGTTTTTGTTTTCAGGTGAAATGCATAAGCATGGGGATGGGAACTTGAATTACAGCTAGGCCTCGTTATCTACGACATAGTTAAAATGAATTAGTCTCAAATTATACTTGCTATGGAGATTGTTATTCGGTTTGAACATTGTTGAATGTGTCATCAGGACTTAAACTTATGTTATGATATGGAGATTGTTATTCAGTTTGAACATTGTTGTATGTGTCATTAGGACTCAAACTTATGTTATGATTGAGAATAAACTTGCATTAATGTTGATTGATGCTCAGCCTGGTATTTCCAAGAAGGAAATACAGCAATAGCACCTCTCTTAGGTTTTTTCGCTGCCACGTAGACTAATATTAGTAAATAAAAAGGAATTAAAAAATGGGGTGGCACAGTAAAAACTAGGGACGGAAGATAAAAATGAAAATAAAAAGGTTAAGTACAATTTCCCACTAACTTAAAATTACTAGAGGGAAGCAATAAGTTTATATTAATATAAAGGCAAAAGCACCTAACATTAATGAATAAAAATAACAGCTGGAGCTTCTCATCAAAAGAATAGAATTATTGACTCTTAAACCTAGATATTAGAGTTTCCGATGAAAATCAAAAGAACAAAGCCTCTCTATGCTTCGTAACTTGCAGTTGAAGAAAACCCTAACATTCCTTAAACTAGAAACTAGAAACCCTCACAAGTGACTCCTCCAATTTTGATTTCTTGTCATTAATTCTGCTTTAATTATACTTGATTTTAAGTTTGGGTCACCTTCTTCTTCTTCTTCTTCTTCCGTTCTGATGATTTTACTTATTAATTACATAGTTCGTGCAATCGATATAGTGATTAGAGGATGTTTATTTGAAGCTAACTGGGCATGATTTGAACGAATTATTCTTATTGCAGATTGCTTATTTTGATGGGGTTTGCCAAGTTGGTGAGTGCTTTGCGGGTAGTCAATCTACTTGGTGAGTTTTTTTTTTCATATGGATTGTGGTTAAATTGTGTTCATCAACTAGACATTTTGGAGATTTGGTGTTGTTGGGTGGTTGGAATTGAGTGATCCATGATAGACTTTTGTGTAAAGAAGCAATTTGGTGATGAATGCCAATGAATCTGTCAATGAAGTTTGGGATTAGGGTACTTTATTAATGTGCACATCATATGCTCGATAAAATGTCTAACTCAGATAGCTTAGTTTTATATAATGGGGATGGTACCTTCTCTTTTCGTTTGTTCTCCCACTCCTCTTTTTCCTGGATACTTGTATGATTTTGGCTTGTTTATGGGTAGTTTATTCTGACAATGTCATGTACGCACTACATTATTTGCTTGATTATTCAATTTATGTTTCAAGTAATATAGAGCTTTTTAATTTGAAATTTATATATTTGATTTAGATAGTTAGTCCTTATTTGAGCATTATACCCATAAGGGAAGCTATTATTGGGCCACCGTGGGCCATGGCCTTCCCTTAAGCTATAAAACTTAAATGAAGAATGGTATAAAGTGGAACACTCTAGTAGATTTTGATCGTTGTTTGTTCTACTCATAAATGTAGCTTGGATGCAGAACTAGAAAAAGTGACTCTCCTTTCATCCTATTAGGAGATGATCAAGCTATTTCTTTCAAATTTGTGTGGCATAAAGTGGATCAGTTTAAGGATCTGAATCCAATGTCAATATCCCCCTTCATATGTGCGGTTTGCCCATGGTAAGGGGTGGACGATCTGGACCTATTTTCCTCTTTAAAAACAAAAAAATTAGTGCCATTTTTGTGCAGTTCATATTACTGGGATAGCATGCTTAAAGGAGTCATAGTGTTATGCGGGTTGTAACGACTATTCCTTTGAGATCTATGCTCGAGAAATTATGTGAAACTATTCTTGAGATTTTAATTTAAGTTTGTGAAATGTTTCTTCTCAAGGTTCAACTTATATGCTAGGACCAATGAGGAAAATTATGAAAGATAATTCTGGTGGTAGAGAACAGTGATTGGAATGGTTGCCATTTGGGCAACAATTGTAGACTTATATTTTAATTTGCATTCATATTATTGAGAATGACCCTGTAGGTTGAACATAAGCAATCAAATAATAAAAGGAGCAAACTTGAGAGATTTAGCAATAAGGAAGGATTGGATTTTTTTGTCTGAAGTGAAAGCATCTGCAACTGGAGAGTCCCATTAAAATTTAGTTTTGAATGTATTGCCTTCTCTTATGTCATGTTGTAACTATGCATAGTTTTATGCTTCTTAGCAACATCCCCTTGAGAAATATATTATCAAGTGTTTTAAGGGAAGATTAATAATTACAGATATATTCAATTACATGAAGGTATGAATAAATCGCTTCACACTTAGATAGCCAATGTAGGTAGCAGCATCTGTTTTATTACTTAAATTTTCATTTACTTGGCTCCAACTTGAATAATGGTTGCCCATAGCTAAGATCCTAAAAATGAAGTGCATTGAGTGATAGAGGGGTGAAAATAAACCTGATAATTTAATTTGGGTTAGTGCCTTTTGGAGATTTATCCCTGATTTAGATAGATGTTGGAAAATCCTCTTTGAAATTTGCATGGTGTCCAATTCAAGTAATAAAACCCAAAAAAAAAAAAAAAAAAAACTACAATCTTTAGGGCGGATGGGTAGAGCGCTTTTGTTTAGTTATTTGTGGGTTTCTTTTTAGTCCCATATCATCACACACAACATTGAGCTTTTCATTCTGCTGATGAGTTGTATTAGCTGACTTGACTACGCATTTTTTGTAGTTCCCACAACCTCTTGGTAAAGAGCATGCCAAAGTAGAAGAAAGAGACACAAAGAATAGAAACCTATTTCTCTGCAAGTTTGTTGTGACTCTATTCATGACATATATATTTTCAAAGTTTTGATTGATGAAATTGTTAAATGTTATTATTGAGGTTCATTTGGTAATGTTGTTATAGTTGCACTGGTCCATCATCGCTTGTGCTTAACCAGCTCATATTTGTCTTTTTCTTTTTTTCCACACAAGAAAATACTTTCCAAGGCTTGTGCTTGCCCACCTCATACTTGTAATTGAAAGTTTCCATGTAACTTAATTTACTGACTTCATTTTCTTATGATTACTAACACTTATCCCCCCCTTTGTTTAGATGCTTGAAGATGAGGGTTGTTCGATCGAGTTTAATACTTCCCCAATTTTTATCAAGATTGATGAAGATATAGGGTCATCAGCCAACTTTATTTCCTTTTTTTTTTTCACTATCTTGTGTACTAATTAGATGTCAACTTTGAGAACAATTTTTACTTTCCATGACATTAGAGGTTTCAATATGCTTTAGTTTATTACTTTAGTTATGCTTTGTAACGATTATCTATAAACTAACGGTATTCAATTCGATTACATTTTAATTCAAGTTGTACTAGTAATTTTATGCTTCACTAACATATCGTCTAAAAATTAATTATAAATATTGCTATATAACATTATTAACGACAAAACAAATTGATTATTACTTTTTTCTTATTTGTGCTTTAATAATGAAAAAGTTCATTATTAGATTTCATTAAAATAGTAATGATGAACCCATTGTTCTTGTGATTGATTACGATTTTAAATGTTCTAATTTATTATTTTTATGTAATGACAAATAATTTGTCATTACATAAGTATATTGTTCGTTGTTATTTATTCAACAATAACGATGACGTCTTTTTTGGTCGTTTCTTAAAGTAACGATAAAAAAATTTAACTCGTTGTTAAAACTATTAATGACGGGACCAACAACGATAAACAACGACCAAATTCTTTTTGGTCATTGAAACTTTTAATGACAATATATTATGCTTTTACAACCAATATTTTCGTTGCTAGAAGCCTTTTTCTTAGTAGAGGAATGAGACCCCTAAATAACATGGAAATTAAAGCAAGACAAGATCACAACAAGCTTATTGTGCCATCATAGATCCTAATCCCCACAGGAAGCTGAGGAAATCTACTCACTAGTCATCTTTGTAACAATCCAACAATCACAACCAAGCATGATCAAACAAACTAAGCAAAACCAAGCAAAGAGGAAAAGTGAGAGAAAGAAGAACAAACTTAGATTAGTGGAATGGAGAATGAAAATCTTCCAAATCTTCAATGAAGAATAATCCAAGGACACTAGTCTTGCCCTAACCCTAAATCAGAACCCAGAAAGTGGTTAAAGTATTTTTATGAGTGAAATTAAGCGTAAACCCGATATTAGGCAAAATGGTATATTTATAAGCTAAGAAATTGGAAAAAGGCGACGGTGGTCGCCAAGGCGATGGCCTGGCCATGCCTCAGCGACGGCCGGCTGTCGCCACCTCCTAGAACTGGGAGCTTCTTTTGTAAGCAAGCGACATCCTTACTGTCGATTGTGCGACTGCCGTCGTCTGTCCTTGCATGTGAATCCTCTTTTTTTGCACTCCCTTCCTTCCCTCGGGCCTTTACGTAACATCTTTACTCTTGCATTGCCTTTTTCCATGTACTAGTTGCCCCTCTTGCTTGAATAACTTTAAAAACACCTGCAAAAAGTTAAAGGGGGGTTAAACATGGAAACGACCCTAGGGGAGGCAAAACTCGTTAAAATCCCTCTAAATCAACAGAGAATTAGGGAAAATAAACCCTTTTGAGGGATTAATCAAAATTGAGGTCTATAAGTATCAGAGCCATGTGATAAAAAATAATTAAGATAATTAATATTTAATTAAGCTAATTAATGATTAATTAAGCTAATTAACTGCTCTTAATGCTTCAATCATCTCCTACCTATCTGACACACAATTATTCACATATTGTGCATACTCCAGAATGAACCACTTCAGTAGTACCTCAGTTAAACTATATTACTGCTATAGTTTTAGAATTAAAACTCAAATTAGTAAAGATTAAGACGGAAGTCAAGGAGATTAAGAAGCAACTGTTCGTAATCCATCTTTCTTTAGTTAACGAAATTAGACATAGTGAAAAATCTACTTTAAGTATTAGTGCTCCTTTTCAATATAAATATGCTTTCCAAAACCCAAAAATAAAAATTCATATCCTTTGTATGATATAAAAATCCAAAAAGAAGTAGAAGAAAAAGTAACTAAAAAATCATCTGAGAAGGTAGAGAAAGAAGAAGAGGATGCAGTATAAGCAGTTTAATCTTGAAGAATTATATAATATGTTTGATAAGGAATAAAAGCCAAATAAATTAAACAAAATCATGGGAGCAATAGTTGATAAGCAAAATGTGTTATCTAATGATAACGAAGAGACAAATAATGTGTAGTTGGAAGAAGAAATATATCAATAAATGCACTTAATTAAACTACAAGATCTTAATGTTATACCTTTAGAAGAAATTAGAAGGAAATCAGATAAAAAATATGGTAAAATAGCATTTGATGACGAGATTAATGAGATTGAAAAAGAACTTAATGTAGATGAGATCGAGTCCAATTTGGTTAACAATGTTGTTCCTAAACCTAAAGAATTTGGTTAACTCCTAGAAGAAATACTCATTTTATGAGACATAGATGTGTTCTAGCAGGACATACAACTAATTTTTCCTTTAGGTTTATCCCCAGGAAAACTAGGACACATAAAGAAATTGGCCTTACCCAAATTAGCCAAACAGAATATATCTTAAACATCAATGAAGCTTATAATCAAGAAGAAATATTTGAGTATTGGAAAAGAGGAATGAATAGTATCTTGAATTCAAATACCACATGGACTGTAGGAAATGTTTTAAATTATTTCATGCATAGTTTTTCTAACACTGTAGTTGACTGGTATGATTCATTGAATGAAGACAGCAAAAATGCATTGAGAATGATGGAATCACAAGCTGCATTGTTCAAAAATTTATGTAAGGAAATCGAAACTAAGTTTGTCAGAGCTAAACTTGATTATGAGGAAAGAGCAAGAGAATGACAAAGAAAAATTAATAACATAGAATTATGAGATATGAGATATCTAGAGAATTATATTGTTGAATTTAGTCAATATTATTATAAAATTGGGCATAATGAAACCAATCTTGGTATGATCTATGAAAATTACCATGTCTGGTAAATTTCATAATTAATGAAAAATACATTGCATGGCTTAAAAGAATAGCTATTATTATACACTTGATTCAAGAATCTCTTATTTAATAAAATGGTTCAATGATCAATGCCTTGATCTCTAAAAGTAAAAAAAAATAAAGAAGTAGTTTCTAACTTCTTAGGATTCTCCTCACTAATGGGGAAAGAACCTAATTGGAGAACAAAAAGAAAATTTCATAAGAAAAAGAGCTTTAACAAGCAAGGGGGAGAGAAATATCAAAGAAAATATTATAAAAACCTTTATCCTAAAAAACAAAGATTTTTAGGAAGACCACTTATTGTCCGGCCGGAAAAACAATTGTAAGTGTTGGGCATCTGGAGAAGTAGGTTATTATGCAAATAAATGCAAAATAGGAAGAATAACAAGCTTATTGAAACCTTAGGTAGCCTATATGTGAAACCCTGGAAATTTAATATAGAGAAATTATGTGACGTGGACTAACCTTCATAATCCAAGCCAATCTAAATCTTTTCCTCCATGTTTTTGTTTTCAAAATTTTACTTTTACCCTATTTCATTAAAGATTGAAGATTTTATTTGGGTTATTTTTCCTGGATTTACTCATTTTTCTGTTTCTCATTATTTACCCTTCCTAGACCCAAATATTTCTTATCAATTTACAGTACTTTTATTAATCACCCATTTGTATTTAAATTTACCTCCCCAGGTATAAACAACTAATTACCCAATTAGCTAAAACAAAACTTTTTGACCCTAGATCCTTCTTTCCTATTTGTTCAAAGATGGTTTTAAAAAACAAAAACCCCTTCCTTCTTACCCTAGCAGCCGGCCACCCTTCACCACCCCCCAAAACCCTAGTGTTGCCACTTCTCTTTCCCCCTCAACCCTTGGCAGCCACCGCCACAACCGCCCTACTCACTCTCTACAACTCTCTCCCTCCCTCGCAATCTCTGTCTCTCGTAATCTCTGTCTCTCGCCCCCCACCCTATCTCTCTCTCTCCCCCTCTTGCCCACTGCCAACCACTACCCTGTGCCACCGTCGGCCAGTCACTGTCCAAGCTGCACCCCCTTGCCGTTCTCTCTCTCTTGGTGGTAAGTGGGCTGCACCCCCATGCACCCCATACATACAAACCCCAAAGTTTGGGTTCTTCTTGTATTTTATCACTAAATTCATGGTCTTGATTTGATATTTCAAATATGAAATATTTTATTTGAGTTTTTTTTATGATTTTTCATATTTAAAACTCCAAGGGTGCAACGTTTCAATTGCTCCTTTCCCGAAATTGCATCAAGGTGAGTCTATGGGTGTTGTTTGATAATTGTTTAAATTAAAGATTTCAAATTTGATTTGACTTGGATTATAAGGGAATAGAAGTAGGGATATTGAGAATATCGCGGGTCAGTTGCGAGTGAGATTTTATGAAAAAAACCGAGCCAAGGGTAGTTATTGAAAGTGAAAAATATGGACAGAACTTGCTGGGATTAGGGGATGCACATACATTGACTATGAAATTTTAGCTAGGACAGGACACTAACCCACAAATTGTGAAAATTTTAAAGTAGGTGCTTTGGGATGTTCTGTGTAACCCAATTTTTGAATTGAATAAATCAGAGTAGTGTAACCCAAGTTATAGTCAAATTACCGGGGACTATCCAGATCACGATAGTCAGTGACAACGTGAAAGGAATTACGAAAACGACCTAGTTCGGGTCAGAATCTGATAAAATCCTAAACATAAGAAGTGTCAAGGATGAATTGACCTTTCTATTACGGGTAAGAAATCAAAATTTTACGTCTGGAGAAAAAGTTATAGGTTCTGGAAGTCTGACCCAGAATCTAGTTGAATCTGGATCCAAAGTTGGGTGTTAGTTGGGAGCCCTAAGCATGGGTAGAAATCTTAGAATAATTCTTATAAGTAGGGCAGGGGGTAGGATTATGGCCCATGAAGTTTTGGACTAAGTGTGGGAGATGTTTTGGCCCAGGTGGATAGTAATAGGCTCAAACTAGTAACTGAGCTCGTAATTTGTACGGAATCCAGGTTATAATCATGCCCTAACCCTTCCCCGAGTTGCTTGAAAAATTGCATGTGCATTGAATATGATAAGAATCAATTTCAATGCTGATTTTGTGTAATTATTGTATGAGTCAACTGAACATAACTGCGTGGTTGGAATTGCATGGCTTTGCTTCGCCTATAGAATTGGGTTTTGGAATGTTATGTTAAAAATGGAAGTTGTGTATTATGGTAATGTCTTAGGGATTAGGTTGAATCTGAATGAATTGGGCATGTTAAATTGACCTTTAATTTGGGAGAGCATAAAAGCGACAGTGAGGGCTGGTTATGGGTAAGACTGTGAACTGGTTATGTTGATTGAACAACAATAGCCTTCCCTGTGAAATAGTGTGTGCATGTGACTGGCAATGTGCCCTGGTGGGACGTGGGCCAGGTTAGCGGTAACCGTCCATGATGATAGTGGGCCAGGAAATGGGTAAGCGGTAATTATCATAGTTGACGGTAGGCCATGATTAAGTTAAGCCGCTACGTTAAACCCAAGTGCAGGTCATGAGACCCAGTGGGATCGCTCACCCACAAATCTGATTATTATTATTGGATTTTAGATTGTATGTGTGCATCACTGAGATCATGTAAGTTTGGATGGTTATATTAACGGAAAAGGAGTAAGTGTGGTTTTGTTATTTTCCCTACCCCTAAAATGTATTCAGAAAGAATTTGTGCGTGTAGTTTGACTGTTAGGGGTAATTGTTTACTGAGTTTATTGCACTTTTATAAACTGTTTTGTTTTCAGGTGAACTAGTTTTTCCTAGGACTGGGGGACCAAAGGTAGAGCGAGACCCTAACACTTAAACTGAAGGTAACAAATCGTTAGTTGTTTAGAGAAGGGATTGTAATGGACAATTTTTTCAGTTTAGAAGTTGTTCATTAGTAACAGGATCCTTTAAGCTGAAGTTTTATTGAAGAACCTTTGTATTAATTGTTATTTGATACACAACCTGATATTTTCAAAAAGAAAATACGGTGGTAACACCCCAAACTAGGGTCCACTGCCACATAGGTTAATAATTAGTAATAAAGAAAGTAATTAGAAATTCGGGGCATTACAAAGTGGTATCAGAGCTCAGGTTGATTGACCTGAAAGCTCGCCTAAAAGACTGTAAGAAATTAACTACTAAAACTTGTAAACCTAAGGACTACTCAGAGAGTGAATGTAGTAACGGACAAGGGTTGCATGCATGTGCATATAGTATTAAATAAATGCATATTATTATATGGATACATGTGGTTGCGTAGGAGGTGCTTGCTTGCATAAGCTGTTAGCTAAGCGACCGAGTCAGGGTGTATGTGACCACATTCGGCATGATAGGTGAGTGTTAGCCAGATATTTAGAGGATGTGCCCAATATCTATTTGGGGATTGAGGACAATCAGGTGATCTTTCTGCTGCTGACCCTGAAGGGGGACCCTGAGTGGCGCTATCAAGTTGACGAGCTGCACCCCCGGACTCGTGATCACCGCCCTTAGGGGAAGTGTTGTTGATGTGACTGGGAGCCTATGGGGATCAGTGCAGTTGACCTAATAAACTACCTAAGACTGGAGGGAGCCCATGACCAGGAGCATATACCTACAGCTAGTGAGGAGGATGCCCTACCCCCGAGAGACGAGCTCACTGATGAGTAGGGAGACTCTAAGGATGAGGGGAATGCCCCTACTGAGGCAGGTCCTATAGAGGAGGGGGACCCTAAGGAGGACCCTAGTGAGGAGGAACTGATGGAAGAGGAGGACCATCATAAGGACGAAGCGATGGAAGAGGAGGACCCCGAGGAGGATCCTAGCGAGGAGAAACCGATGGAAAATGAGGGCCCTCATGAAGATTCTGAGGTGAGTGAGAGAAAATTTGTGGGAAGTGAAGACCTCGACGGAGACTTTAGCGAGAGCGAGACGGAGAATATTAAGAAAAAGAAGCCCCAGGGGGATCAGGAGGAGGAAAGGACGGAGTTCATTGTGCCGGCCGACCAGATGAGCGGACTTAAGGGCTTGGGTGATGAGATAGATCCTGTGGAGAAAAAGGGTAAGCCTGAGACTGGGGTGACCCGCTGGAAGCAGGCCAGGTATGGCCGAATGTGCAGGGGTACTTGTCCACTGGACACCCCTGACCAGTAGAAGCTCGTAATGTTTAGAAAGTTTTATTTCCTAGGACAATACTATTAGTTATCTCTATGTTATGTTATTAAGCCACTGTGGGCTAATAAAGTTATAAACTGTAATGTAATAAAGAGTACTAGTATGGAACACCTATAATTTTGAATTCTATGCAATAAAATCTTTTGAGTATCTGGATGTCAGCATTCTTTATTTGTGAAGTATGTGGAACACGTGAATGTGATGCCTGTATGATGTGTAATGTATGAGCATGTGATGTGGTTGTTAGAACACGTGAATATGGCAACGTGATGTGATTGAAAACTTGTAAAATGTTGCATGATGCACTAGTATGTGATGCGTTATTGAACTCTAGTAGTAAGTAGGATATGAACTATTAAAAGAGGAACTAAACCCAATTTAATTCCCGAAGAGGATGGCGAAAAACAATGATGAATTGCAAACCAAGCCTCACCTCGATAACACGCTACGTGTGAACCCGAAAATCCCCATGTCAGTGTTCAGGGTATGGTTAGAAGCTCTACACCCCAGGAACGGAAACGGGAACGGCTCTCGCAGTCAAGCGAAGGAGACCAACCCACCTATTGGAGTAGACCTTACTAACCTTCTACTACTAGAGCTACTGTAGAAGCAAAGAGCGCAGCTATGGCTCCAGAATGAACAACTATAGAAGCTGATGGAAGTTAGGGAGAAGAGGGTCGAGGAGGATAACTCCTATATGTTCAAGAGATTCGCGAGCCATAACTCACCCATTTACTATGGCACCTCTAACCCCAAAACCTTTGAGGACTAGATTAGGGACATGGAAAAGTTATTCGATACACTCCAATACCCCGAGGAGTGGAAGGTGGGCTTTGTAGTGTTATACCTGAAAGACAAGGCTGACCTATGGTGGGCTACAGTGAGAGAAAGGAAGCACGAGCCTGGTTTCAACTAGAGCAAGTTCAAGGAATTGATCAAGGATCATTTCTATCCCATCTCCCTCCAGTAATCCAAAGAGAACGAGTTCATGCAGTTGCAGTAAGAGAGCATGAGCGTACTGGAGTACGCCTCGAAGTTTATGGAGCTCTCCTGATTTACCCCGGACTTCGTAGCTGATGAGAGGCTGAGGATGAATCGCTTCGAGGCTTCCCACTATTAAGGAGAGGATGTCAGTATGCCAGTACACCTCCTACATTGATCTATATGATACTGCGATCAACGTAGAAGGGGCAATGAAGGAAAAGAGTAACTACTTCAACAAGCAGCGGGGGAGTTAAGGGGAAGGGGGATAACCGGGGTAACTTCCAACCACAGGAGCAATATTAGACGCCTTCAAGGAATCAGTACTCAAACAATAATGCTCGGGGAGGCTAACACCCCAATGCATGGCCTAAAGTGACCTGCAATGCTCGTGGGAAGTTAGGATACCACGCCGAAGAATATCGTTCAGTCAAGAGGTGTTTCCACTGTGGAAGCCCTCAACGTCAGATCCGGGACTTCCCACACCCCCTACCTCTTACTGGTCAAGCTCATGGGTGACAAGAATAAGAACAAGGACAAGGACAACGACCCCAACAGCCTTACCAGAACAGGGGTAGGCAAGTAAGCAACCCCAACCAGCAAAACCGGGCACCTCAGTAGATTCAAACGGAGGATGCTCCAAACATTGTGACGGATACATTTTCTATCCAAGCTCAACCAGTAGATGTTTTATTTAATTTGGGTGTCATGCACTTTTTTATTTCTGTTAAACTGGCTGAGACATTAGGACTAGTTCCTACCCGTAAATCTGCCTTGTTGTCTGTGATTCTCCCTAGTGGGAAGACTATAATGTGTGAGGAACTGTATGAGGATTACCCTATTATGATGTATGAGCATGAATTCTTAGTAGACCTATATAGGTTTTAGTTAACTGACTTTGGGGTCATCCTGGGGACGGATTGGTTAGCTAAACATCAGACCTAGATAGAGTCTCTAAGACAGAAAATCACCCTAAGGGGACCCAATTGGGAGAAAGTGGTGCATAAGGGCAGGGGACTTAGAGCAGGAGTGAAACTAATTTCTGTAATGAAAGCCCACAAGTTGTTAGGCAAAGGATGCGAGGGATTCCTGTGTAACATAGTGAAAACCGAGGGCGTCGAATCCTCTCTTGAAGACATCCCAGTATTGAGAGAATTCCCAGATGTATTTTCAGAGGAGATCCCCGGTATGCCACCCCTTAAGGAAGTAGAATTTTGTACCGACCTGATACCCGGAGCCACACCCATCTCTAGAGCACCTTACCATATGACACCGACAGAGCTTAAGGAATTAAAGACGCAGCTGGATGAACTATTAGAGAAGGGGTATATTCGGTCCAGTACATCTTCATGGGGAGCCCCGGTGTTGTTTGTGAAGAAGAAGGATGGAACACTGAGGTTGTGCATAGACTATAGGGACTTGAACAAAATAACGGTCAAGAA
The DNA here is from genome assembly GCA_029747015.1 of Carnegiea gigantea. Lineage (NCBI taxonomy): Eukaryota > Viridiplantae > Streptophyta > Magnoliopsida > Caryophyllales > Cactaceae > Carnegiea > Carnegiea gigantea. The sequence goes on from JAKOGI010001514.1 coordinate 168,863, forward strand.
CCGTTACGCTCTGCCAAGAATAGACGATCTTTTTGACCAGCTAAGAGGTGCAGGGACTTTTTCCAAGATAGACCTTCGTTCCGAGTACCACCAACTCCGAATCAAGGATGGAAATATACCCAAGACTAGCTTCCGTACCCGATACGGACATTACGAATTTATGGTGGTGCCCTTTGGCCTCAGTAATGCCCCTACAGCATTCATGCACCTCATGAATAGAGTTTTCAAATCTTACCTGGATTAGTTTGTTGTGGTCTTCATAGACGATATACTGATTTACTCAAGGACTCCAGAGGAGCGTACCCACCATCTGAGGACAGTTTTATAGGTATTGATGAGGAATGAGTTGTATACCAAGTTTTTGAAGTGTGAATTTTGGTTGAGCAAGGTAGCATTTTTGGGACATGTAGCATCCAACGAGGGAGTGTCTGTGGACCCCCAAAAGATAGAGACTGTGACGAATTGGCCAAGACCTAAGAACTCGATGGAAGTGAGGAGTTTCTTAAGTTTGGCGGGGTACTATTGTAGATTTATCCAAAACTTTTCGAAGATCGCCACCCCACTCACCAATTTAACCAGGAAGGTCGCTAAGTATGAATGGACGGAACAGTATAAGGAACTATTACAGGAGCTTAAGAAAATACTGATGAGTGCACCAATATTGGCTTTACCCACCACCGATAAGGATTTTATGGTGTATAGCGATGCATCTAGGAGTGGATTGGGATGTGTGTTGATGCAGGAGGATCGCGTTATAGCATATGCTTCACGACAACTGAAGACTCATAAACGTAACTACCCGACTCACAACCTAGCGTTAGCAACCGTCGTGTTTGCACTTAAGATTTGGAGGCACTACCTATACGGGGTACATTATGAGTTTTCACCGATCACCAGAGCTTGAAATACCTCTTTTCACAAAAGGATCTAAATCTGAGGCAGACAAGGTGGTTGGAGTTTCTGAAGGACTACGATGTCGATTTCCAGTACTATCCAGGAAAAGCTAATGTAGTGGCCGACGCATTCAGTCGTCGACTATACCCGGCACTGAACTGGTTGCTAGCACTCCCTAAAGATTTGTATGAGGAATTCCAGAAGTTAGAACTTAATGTAATCAACGCGAAGGCCGAACCTATGCTTTGCGACTTGGAAGCACAGCCGACACTCATAGAGGAAATTCAAGTAGCATAGGCTGCGGACCCTTAACTCGAGCGGATCAGGGAGGAAATATTGGTAGAAAAGGCGCCCACGTTCATAATTCATGAAGACGGCAACATATGGTTCTATAACCGAGTGTGTGTTCCAGCAGTAAAGGCACTTAAGAAGAAAATCTTAGATGAGGGTCACAGTACTCCACACTCGGTGCACCCTGGGGACATAAGCTATATAAGGACCTGAAGCAGACCTTTTGGCGGAGTAATATGAAACAAGAAGTGGCTAATTATGTGGCAAAATGCCTAACATGTCAGTGAGTGAAAATCGAACATTAACGACCAGCGTGACTTTTACAACCCCTGGATGTCCCTGAGTGAAAATGGGACTCAGTCATGGACTTCGTGGTGGGCTTACCCTTAGCTCAATGAAAGAACACGCGATTTGGGTCATCGTGGATAGACTCACAAAAACAGCGCACTTTATAGCCATGAGGAATACTTAGACCCTGGACCAATTAGCTCGAGCATACCTCAAGGAGATAGTGCAGTTGCACGGGGTACCTAGTTCTATAGTGTCGGATTGGGAGACCAGATTTCAGTCGCATTTCTAGCAGAAGGTACAGGAAGTGTTTGGGACATTGTTACACTTTAGTATTGCATTTCACCCAGCTACGGACGGGCAAACTAAATGCACTATTCAGACATTGGAAGATATGCTGAGGGCTTGCACCCTAGACTTTAAGAAAGCGTGGGACGAACATTTGGTGCTGATCGCGTTCTCCTACAATAACATTTACTATGCCTGTATTGGGATGGCCTCGTATGAGGCACAGTATAAGAAGATGTGCAGAACTCCGCTCCATTGGCAGGAGATCGATGAAATTCTGACTATAGGGCCAGAATTCATCCAAGCCACCACGGATAAGATAAGGGTAATCCAGGAACGAATGAGAGCCGGCAAAAGAGCTTTGTCGATTAAAGGTGCAGACCCCTTGAATTCCAAGTTGGAGATTAGGTATTTCATCGTGTTTCCCCAACCAAGGATGCCGTGAGTAGGGATGGCAACGGGGCGGGTTGGGGATGGGGAGTATATTCCCCGTCCCCGTCCCCGTCCCCGCTGGAATCCCCGCTCCCCGTCCCCGCCCCGTTCCCCGCTGCGGGGAAAAAATTCCCCCCCGTCCCCATCCCCGGCGGGGATTTAATCCCCGTCGGGGCCCCAACGGGGATTTTTACCCGCTATTTTTTCCTTATCTTCTAAACTCTTCACGGCCATGAGTACCAAATCCAATATATACCTAGGATTTTTACATAGAAAATTACGTATATAACCTTAGTTGTTTCATTTAAAAATTTTGAAAATAAGGTTATTTTTGTAATTTTAATTAAAATTAGTGATAGAGGTGGGGATTTTTCCCCAATCGGGGAATCGGGGACGGGGATGGGAACGGGGCAAAATCCCCGACGGAGAAATGGGGACGGGGACGGGTTGAACTATGTCCCCGTCACCGTCCCCATCCCCGAGCGGGGATTAATTTCCCTCCCCGTCCCCATCCTCATCCCCTTTAGGGACGGGGATTTTTCCCCACTTCGGGGTGGGGCCCCGGCGGGGACGGGTATTCCCCAACTTTTTGCCATCCCTAGCCGTGAGATTTGGTTTGACAGGAAAACTCAACCCGAGGTACATCAGACTGAACCCCATTACACAGAGAGTTGGAGAAGTAGCATATCGATTGGAGTTACTACCTGAACTTCCAAGAGTACACAATGTGTTCCATGTGTCCCAGCGAGAAAAGCACCTTCTTAGGAAAACGGTGCCTTGGTCAAGGTCCTCTAGGCTAATCACGAGATGTCAGAAGCAACCTAGGAACCAGAGCAGGAGATGCGAGACAAATACCCTCACTTGTTCTTATAAACAGGTGTATGCAAGTTTCGAGGACGAAACTTCTTAAGTGGGCTAGTATGTAAACCCCGGAAATTTAATATGGGGAAATTATGTAACGTGGACTAACTTTCATAATCCAAGCCAATCTAAATCTTTTCCTCCATGTTTTTGCTTTCAAAATTTTACATTTACCCTATTTCATTAAAGATTGAAGATTTCATTTAGGTTATTTTTCCTCAATTTATTTATTTTTCGATTTCTTATTATTTACCCTTCTTAGACCCAAATATTTCTTATCTGTTTATAGTACTTTTATCATTTACCCATTTATATTCACATTTACCTCCCTAGGCATAAACAACTAATTACCCAATTAGCTAAAAAAATTTTTTTGACCCAAGATCCTTCTTTTCTATTTATTCAAAGATGGTTTAAAAAAAAAAAAAGAAAAACCCCCCTTCCCTCTTGCCCTAGCAACCGGCCACCCCTCCCCCCTAAACCCTAGTGCTGTCACTTCTCTTCCTCGCCTAAACCCTTGGCAGCCACCATCACAACCTTCCCCCACTTTCTCTCTCTACAACTCTCTCTGTCCCTCACAATCTCTCTCTCTCGCAATCTCTCCCTCCCCCCCTCTCTCTCTCCACCAACCCTAACTCTCTCTCTCTCCCTCCCGCCCATCGCCAGCCACCACCCTATGCCGCCACCGTCGCCGGCCAGTCACCGTCCAAGCTGCACCCCCCGGCCGTTCGCTCTCTTTTGGTGGTAAGTGGGGTGCACCCCTATGCACCCCATGCATACAAACCCCAATAGTTTGGGTTTGGGTTTTTCTTGTATTTTATCACTAAATTCATGGTTTTGATTTAAAATTTCAAGTATGAAACGTTCTATTAGAGTTTTTTTTTTTTAATGGATTTTCACTCCAAAGATGCGACATTTCAATCGCTCCTCTCCCGACATTACATCAAGATGAGTCTATGGGTGTTGTTTGATAATAGTTTAAATTAAAGATTTCAAGTTTGATTTGACTTGGATTATGAGGAAGTAGATGTAACGCCCCCAACCTAAGGAGAGTCACACATCCAGGACTTCCTAGAGGGAAATCTTTAAGGCTTTGGAAGTTCGAGCGTTTGGATTGGCATTTAGATAGTCATTCTAAAATAAAACTGCCAGAGTTTCCCCTATTTTAACAACATTTTAGGGTCTTAGCTCAGCTAAGGGTACCTGTAAACTGGTAATAAGATATAACATATGCTAAAATAACCCAAGTTCAATGCCTCGGGCCACTCACCCGGATCACTAATGATCAAACAACTAAAACAAGGGTCAAAATACTACATATACAGGTACAGAGCCGGCTACATGCTTTCACATACAACAATAACTTAAAAATTTACAACGTGGTAGGCATCAGACACTTTGCAAAGCCGGCAAAGACTTCTGAGGGGTCGGCATCAAAACAACTTCAAAGGATCTCTTATGCCTGCTCAAATTGAACCTGGGAAAAAGGAAAATAATAAACGGATGAGCAACCATACGTTCAGTGAGAATTCCCTTACTTCTTAAAACCCAAAACAGTTGCAGGAAATAATACTAATAATAGCCACATATCACGCATTCATACTTTACTATCATATTAGGCAATTAAAATCCCCAAGGAAAGATCACCACCCTTTAAACTTCATTCTAACCCCTCAACTCGTCTCTAGGCCCTAAATGGCCAAGCTTCTCTACTAAAAAATAGTTAGTCACACAATCAAACAAGCAATAAGGATTGAGTTTGAAGCTTCCAAACATACGTTTGAAAATGCAGTGACTCTTCATATATTCCAAGATTCGTTTATAATTCACACCAACTTCTTTAAAGCCTATAATTCTTTTTGAAAGTACTCAAAACATCTAAACTGATAAGAAAGACTTGGTAAGAAACATTCTTCCATCGAATATGCACATTGAAAAGCTTAAATGTACGATGCATTACTATGATGTAACTATACTTCATTTGGAACTTCATTTAAACTATACTTAGAAACTCATTCATAAAATATATGCAGCGTATGCACCTTTGAAATCTTTCTTTCTTTTCTTAAAAACACTTTAGTTAGCCTCTTGAGGCTCATATTCTTTAAAAGAAACTTCTTTCAAATTGGTCCTCTGATGACCCTTATAAGCTTTTTAAATCTCGTTCAATACGGCCTTGTTATGGCCCTTATAAATCTTTCTTTTCTGAAATACATAAAATGGCGAAATGTCAACTTCTTTTGTTACTTATTAGAAACTTACTCATAGCATAAAAACATCTTATTATGCTAGCTAGGGGAGATTTACACTGCCCCTAAGTGAGATCGTCACTTACAACTCACGTTATCCCCGCGGTATACGTACATAACTATTGGCTAAACGCATCTCAGCAGATAAACTCAAACTTCGATATTGTCCTCTGTTCGGCAACAGCTCACACCAAGATAATCATATCTTCAGTCCAATTCCCCTCAAGGTTTTCTTATGCGTCACACATCATAACTTATCTGGGGAGCAGCTCACACCAAGATAATTCATATCTTGAGTCCAGTTCCCAGGAACAACTTACACCAAGATAACTCATATCTTGAGTCCAGTTCCTAACATTTCTTTAGGGGAAACAGCTCACGCCATCTTTGCGTCCAGTTTCCAGGAACAGCTCACACCAAGATAATTCGTATCTTGAGTTCAGCTCCTAACCCTGGCTAATTGCCTAGCACAGCTTAGTCTTTAAAATCGTATTTCATTTCTCTTCTTCCGTTGCTTACTTTGCTGAAATCTTACTTTTAAACAAAACGACCATAACCTTTCGAAATGTTTATAGCTCGTTTGTTTTTGGCTTAGAAACTTCTTATAAACGGAACAGGTTTGCTAACACGTAAATCAAATTCGTAAATAACTTAAGAGCTTCTTATAGACGTAATAAGCTTATTAACACGTAAATCAACTACCTTTTAAATTTAAAAGCTTCTTAAAAACGTAATAAGCTTGTACATATGTAAACCAACTTGGCTTTAAACTTAAAAGCTTCTTATAAACGTAATAAGCTTGGTTAATACGTAAAACGACTTTACTTTTAACTTAAAAGTTTCTTATAAATGTAATACGTTTACTAATTCGTAAAACGACTTCGTTTTCAACTTAAAAGCTTCGTATAAACATAATAAGTTTGCTAAATCGTAAAATGACTTCGCTTTTAACTTAAAAACTTTGTATAAACGTAATAAGTTTGCTAAATTGTAAAACGACTTCGTTTCTAACTTATAAGCTTCGTATAAACGTAATAAGTTTGCTAAATTGTAAAACTACTTCGTTTTCAACTTAAAAGCTTCTTATAGGTGTAAAACGTTTGCTAGTTCATAAAAAGATTTCGTTTCTAACTTAAAAGCTTCTTATTAATGTAATATGTTTACCAAATTGTAAAACGACTTAGCTTCTAACTTAAATATTTCTTGTAAAAGCAATAAGTTTGCCAAATCGTAAAACGATTTTGTTTTTAACTTAAGAGCTTCTTGCTAAATCGTAAAACGACTTTGTTTTTAACTTAAAAGTTTCTTAATAATGTAATACGTTTGTTAATTCATAAAACGAAACCCATTTGGAACTTAAAGTATTTAGTTAGCATTTAACTCAGACTAGGTTCGTAATGAAATCCTCAGTTGTCATTTTACAACTCGTTTCAACCCCTTTTAAAACTTAAAGGAGGCCATAAGAGTAAACTGAGGCTTAAAACATTCCAAACTTATTATTGATCGAAACTTAAGGTACTTGGTTCATTTATAAGGTAAACAAGTTTTCTTCGTAAACTTTCAACGTGAATGCTTCTTAAAATATAATGGTTTTACATGCTCATAGGTTGAAACTTAATAGAGATCTAAGCAAGAAACTAGTATATAAATTAGCTAAACTGTATAATTAGTAGCTTAAGGTGCTCTTTTCCAAGTCGCTTAGATTCTTTTAAACACAAGGAGAATTTATAAACAAACCAATGCTTTAAACATTTTCAAATTCACTTTTAGTTCACTTTAAAACTTCCGAAACCTATCGACTATTCAGTCGAGTCACTAACTGAATAGTTCGACGATTTAGGACCTTTCTATACCTTAGACGTCCTAACAAGCGAATAGACAACTGACAAACTTAAAAGCATTTTCAAACGTGTAAAACAAACTTTCTAAATGACCTTTTCTTTTTAAAGATGTCTAAAGTTTCAAGAATTAATCACATAACGTCACATAGCATATCGGGAGAAAAAGGGTTCACACATAACACATTCATACACTTCATATCACAACTCGGCAGAATCTGCCTATTAAACCACACATGGCCTCGCAATCCACACGATTGCGGCAATTCACAACCCTAACTCCCTTCTCACACAACACCAACCACAAGAACCTCAAACCACTCAATAGTTCCACTTCGAGCTATCCAACCTCCAACTCGATTTAATATTGTCATAAAAAAACCAATAATTCACAAAACCATCATATATAAGCATAGCATTCTCATCAATAGCCCAATATATAAATTAAATGCAGCTGTATTGATTTAGCGATAGCTTCGAAACAGAAACCAAAATGCTTTATTAATGCCTTAATTCGACCGATTAGCATCTTTAAACTTCAAAACATGATTCAAGGCTAATAAACTGACGAAGCAACAACGCTAAGGCGATAATCAAATTATTAATAATTTAGCGAACCTCCAAACTACCTAACCATTAATAATCCACAATAGTTGCACATGCAATTAATCGACAATTAACATCATATTCGTAATTTCCTCGGTTTCAATTCTAAGTTCAGCCAAACTGATTCCTAACCTCAAATCAACATACGATAACTAATTTAGTTAAAATCGTTGAAATTAATACTAATTTACAAGAAAAGGAACCCTCACATCGAATTGATGATCGTTCGAAGCTACCGGCTCAGTTCTAGGCGATCGAACAACACCAATCCTTCGGCTCTTGCTCACCACGCACATAAGTCCCCTATTCATGCCCAAACTTCACCAAATTTGGTTGGGAGCCTTAAGCATGGGTAGAAATCTTAGAAAAATTCTAATAAGTAGGGCAGGGATTGTGACCCATGATGTTTTAGACAGAGTGTCGGTGATGTTTTGGCCCAGGTGCGGAGCAGTAGGCTCAAACTAGTAACCAAGCCCGTAATTTGTACGGAATTCGGGTAACAATCATGCCCTAACCCTTCCTTGAGTTGCTTGAAAAATTGTGTGTGCATCGAATATGGTAAGAATCGATTTCAATGTTGATTTTATATAATTATGGCATGAGTCAACTAAACATAACTGCGTAGTTGGAATTGCATGGCTTTGCTACATCTATAGAGTTGGGTTTTGGAATGTTGAAAATGGAATTTGTGTATTGTGGTAATGTCTTAGGGATTAGGTTGAATCTGAATGAACTAGGCATGTTAAATTGACCTTTAATTTGGGAGAGGGTAATAGCGACAATAAGGGCTGATTATGGGTGAGACTGTGAACTAGTTATGTTGATTGAAGGCTAATAGCCTTCCCCGAAAAATAGCGTATGCATGTGAGCGGCCACGTGCCCTGCTGGGACGTGGGGTAGGTTAGCGGTAACCATCCATGATGATGGTAGGTCAGGAAATGAGTAAGCGGTAATCATCATAGTCGGCGGTAGGCCATGATTTAGTTAGACGGCTACGCTAAACCCAAGCACAGGTCATGAGACCCAGTAGGATCGCTCAACCTCAAATTTGATTATTATGAATGGATCTTAGATTGTATGTGTGTATCACTGTATCATATAAGTTTGGATGGTTATATTAATGGAAAACGGTAAGTGTGGTCATGTTGTTCCCCCTGCCCCAAAAATGTTTTGGAAAAGAATTTGTGTGCGTAGTTTGACTTTTAGGGGTGATTGTTTACTGAGTTTATCTCATTTTTATAAAATGTTTTGTTTTCAGGTGAACTAGTTTTGACTGTGACTGGGGGACCAAAGGTAAAGCGAGGCCAAGATGCTTAAACTGAAGGCAACAAATCGTTAGCTGTTTAGAGAAGGGATTATAATGGACAATTGTTTCAGTTTAGTAGTTGCTCATTAGTAACTAGATCCTCTAGCCACATAGGTTAATAATTAGTAATAAAGAAAATAATTAGAAATTCGGGGTGTTGCACTAGATTATTTTAAGCTAAGTGAGGAAGCATTAGATCTAGCCCTGGAAAACAACCAGGGAATTGTTGAGATTGTACTAGAAGATGAATGTGAAGAAATTGATTGTTGATATGATGGAAAGTAATTCAATTAGACTTGGTAATCTTAAAGGACAACAATTTGTTGTGGATAATGAGAATAAAGAAGTCAAAGGAGATGAGCTCCTTCCCAAAATACAGAAAGACATGAGCTACAAAAAATCCATCTTTCAATTAAAGAGCAAATACGTATGTGAAATCATGGAAGGAGGTCAAGAAACAAAAACTGTGAGTATGATGCCGAAAAAGTTAATCTCATTAATTGAAAAATATCCTTAAGCATAACAAAGATAGAAAGTACAAGCATATCTATGTTGAAAATGTCCAACTACAAATCACTCTATTATAATATTATGGAAAAGATATTAATTTGTATGTCCTGGCCTATGATATCAGGCATAACAAATTTAATATCCAAATTATCACAAGGATTAAGACTAATTTATGTAATGGACTAGTGGGATTCAATTGTCAACCTGGATATTATGTGAGTCTAAAAGATAAATTTATCAAAAACTTCCTATCTCTTAAGATAAAAGCAATTAGGATGGATATGAAAAGAGCATGTTGCTCACTAAGGATATTTTGAAAAATAATCTATAAAATAGATTATAGTATAGATCCAAAGACTAAGGTAACAATGATTGAGGCAGAGAAATTTGAAAGTCCTACCCCTATCCAAAAAATTCCAAAGGATACAAATCCATAGGAGATAAAAATTGATAGGTCACAGATATCGAGCATAGCTAATCCCACAAAAATCAATGAGAAAAATGTAATAAAAATTGATGAAAATGATAAAATTACTATTAAACCCCAATTACTAAAAAATATGAGTACAATATCAGAATGGGGAGAAGGGTCTTCATCAGCTGAAGAAGAGCTTAAAGAAGATGGTACATTTAGTATGACCAGTGAAATGAGTAGAATGAGTTTTGAATCTGCAAGAGACAGTGTAGACCTGAGTATAAGTCTAAATAGAAAAAACATTGGGTACAAAAAAAAAACTATTAGCGAGCCAATTTATAAGGATGAATTAGTAAAAAAATATGACTATGGAGATGTCCTATGAAGTCACCAACACAAATTCTAACAGCATCTATATCCCCATAAATGTATGTTTAGGGAGATATAACAAGTATTAATTGTGTACCTACATAGATAGTGGTTGTTCTCCCTGTATTGGAAAAGGATCTTTATTTCCAGAATTCATGTGGAGGAAAGTCAAGAATGTTTTACAAGTAAGGATAACTAACAATAGCATAATGAGTTATAAGGAGGCCATAGAATGATTATCGATAGAAATAGGAGGAGTCAAATATATTATATTAGTTTTATGGGCTATTGATCAACCCTCCTATGAGATGATCATTGGGAATAATTTAAAAAGACTTTATTCTCCATACACACAAACCATAAACTAAATAATATTCATAATAAATGATCACTCTGTTCCCATTGATAAATTAAATAGAGCTTACATTCGTCAGAAAATTGAGTTTACACGCAGCCAGCGTGGTAAGAAAGTAATGTCTGCACAACATAAAATAGCACTGACAATGTCACTACTTGAGTTATCTATTAAAGAGAAGATTCTTAAGCAGCAAGAGCAATTATGCAAAGAAATCTACTCTGACAAACCTCTAACATTTTTGGGATAAAGATAAGATATTTACAAAGATTTCTATGTTAAATCCCAATACTATCATTCGAGTTAAACAAATTGTATACACTCACTAGGATATCTAATAATTTGATAAGCAAATCTAAGAACTTCTGGATAAAAGATTACTCAAGAATAGCAAGAGTCCTCACACCAGTTCCGTTTTTATAGTAAGAAATCATGCTGAGGAAAAAAGAGAAAAATTAAGAATGGTAATCAATTATGAAAAGCTTAATGATAATACTGTCATTGATGATTATTATGTTCATAACAAAATAGTCCTTTTTAGTAGAATTCAAGAAGCCTCTTGGTTCTAGAAAATGGATTCCAACAGTGGGTACTGGCAAACTATAATGGATGAAGAAGGCATTCCTTTAACTACTTTTATGCCCCTCAAGGATATTATAAGTGGATAGTAATGACATTTGGTCTTAAATATGCACCTCAAATATTGCAAAGACGAATGGATAACATCTTTAAAGATCTAAATCATTGTTGTCTAGTTTACATTGATGATGTCCTTGTCATTTCCAAGTCCGTAGAATAACACAAAGATGCATTCATTATGACAATATTCTTGGCATGAACAAGTGCATTTAAGCTAAACAAAAAATCGAGTTTTTGGGCCTAGAGATCAAAGCTGGACAAATCATCCTATACAATCATATTCTTAAAAAAATAGAAAATTGTTCTGAAAAGATTGAGGATAGGAAACAATTAGAAAGGTTTCTTGGATGTCTGACCTATGTTTCAGATTTCATTAAAGATTTAGCTAAATTGAGAAAATCTTTACAGCAGAAACTCAAGAAAGAAGTAAGTTGGTCACGGACTACTAGTGATTCAAAGATTGTTTAAAACTGCGAAACGATGTGCAAAATCTTTTTGTTCTTAATTTGCTTAATGAAGGAGATGATTTAATTCTTGAGACAGATGTCAGCAACAAGTACTGGAGGTAAGTACTCAAAATCAAAGAAGGAGAAAAATTGTACAAATATTACAGTGGAAGTTTTTATAAAGTAGAATACAACCATCCCCCGACGAAAAAAGAAATCCTTGCAGTCATAAAGGAAATTGAAAATTTCTTAATCTTTTTGGGCCCAAAACCTTTTCTTATTCAAACTGATTACAAAGGAATGTGTCCTCTCGTGGAAAAGAATTTATCAAATATACAAGCGGAAGGGAAATTCTTGCATTTGTAATTATAACTTAACCAGTTTTCTTTCTCTATTGAACGTGCACAGAGATCGAAGAATTCCCTAGCAGTTGGTTTAACTCGAAAACTCAATAATGATGAACATTAGAGCAGAACTGCTGCTGAAAAGGAAGAAATTCGAAATGAAATATCACTACTGCTAAAATGGGTTTCTCCTTCTTGTAAAATCCTTATGGATATTTTAGAATTTCACACAAAAAGTAGATCACGCTTTGGTCTGCTATCCTCTACCTACCTAATAGCACAAAGATTTAGTCTTTTAGAGTTACAAATGAATCACCTAAGGTGTCCTTGTGATATTCAAGACAAAATAAGTTCATATGTTTAAGAAAAATGGTTCAATTATTGGTATGCAGCTTGCATTGACAATTATCATAATTATTCTTATGATATTTGGGAATCATGGAGTACTACGATCTTCTTTCCTGATATATGTAGAGTTGGTGGTGTTAGATTCGTAACAAATTTAATCCTTCCTGATGACCCTATCATGAAAGACTGGAAATATAGAATGGTAGCTTACGTCATGAAAATCTCATATCCAAAATTCTCATTCTTATCAAGACTAACCAAGTTTCAACAATGCAAGCCTTAAAGGATCCATGGGATTCTCACATTTCCACACGATCCAGCAAAATTCCATACGTTAGAAGTTCATATGTCGAGTTACATTGTGGAGTAATTGAGTATGAAAATGAAAAAGCCAAATCAGTCTATTACGTTGTCTAATTAGTTGATTTAGATGAGTCCAATGATCAATGACAAGGAGTTAGTGATCCTATTTTAGCAAGAGCCATTGGTTTTTATAATATTTATCATCAAATTTGGGAGTTAATTGAACTACGAAGACCATTAATACAATGCAGGAGCACTACTTTCATTTATCAGGATGATCTCAGCAAACATATGAAGGTAGAAAGAGCTATTGTAGAAAACATCTTTGATTATCTCTTCGACGTTGGAGCTCGAAAATTCTTCTCAGAAAAAAGAAAGAAATATCTTCATAAATTATTTGAAAATGGGATCTACAACATCTTTAACTTGATGAAGATTTTGAATATTATTTGGATAATGATGGATTGGAGGACATTAGTGGAGATGAAGGCATGCAAAATCTCAATATGGATGGCTAGTCTTATCAGTGTTATAGGCTCTAAAAAGTTGCTGCTCTATTATTATATTTTTTTCCAAGTGTAAAGTCAGTAAAATAATGTTGTCTACTGTAGTCATTTGAGGACAAACGTTGTTATATGAAATTATCAGTATGTACTGTAACCATTAGGGCATCCTATATAGTCTATCTCCTCTATAAAAGGAGAGGCTGAGTGCTAAGGAGGGGCACGGTTATTTGAGCATGCTTAAGCAAAAGAGAAGTTGAGATTCTCTATTTCTCTATGAGCAAGCACCTCTGATTATCTTTGTAGTTTCAGTCCTTCTTCAATCTTTTCATTGTAATATTTTCACTTTCAAGCTTTTTAACAAAAGAATTTTCCCAGTGGCAAATGTTGTTCATTTGAGCCTTATGTCTTAAATATCGTAGTTTCATGATTAAAGTCTCACTATCCTTTAAATTAATCACTTGATTAGTGGCTATTGCGTAACGGAGAAAATGAAACAAATCTGTGTTGTGCCTGATCTAAGGAAGATGTGGTTGAGATTAGCAATCTCTATAATCTAGAAGTTAGAGGAACGTCAGGGTCCAGCGCTGACTAATTTCAAGTAATGATAAAAACTCTCTAATTAAGCTTTTATTATTGTTAAGCATGGTGGGCCTATAATGACATAAATATAATATTTATGATATAGATAGTAGATTGTAGTAACCAGTACCAATAAAGTCATTATAAGAAGTTAGATCTATTAGAACATGAGTCTTTCTTGAAAAAACATAAAAAATTGCAAAATTACTCAAAGTACCCCATTCGGGCCAAAGTTGAAATTTTTTAAAAAAGTTTCAAGGCCAAAATAATAAGAAAAAGCTTAGAAAGTCATTTTACCCCAAACCTTGACGGACCGAAAAATTCATTCTTGAACTTTGTGGTTCCAAAAATTCAGATACTATAGTTGGAGGTGCTAAAAAGTAAATAACTCAGTACTAGAAGTAAACCAATGCTATAATTTTAATACTAAACAATGGGATGAAAGAAATAATCTTCTTCCTTCTAACTTTACATGGCGATTTGGTCATTGGGATGAGGCAAATTAGACAAATTTTTTTCTATTGATTTAACTATTTCCTAATTAATTGTTAATCAAAGAAGTGAAATGGATATTGGAAACTCATAAAAGGAATAAGAGAAAAACATCACCTGAATTTGAACAACAACAACAACAACAACAACAACAACAATAATAATAATAACAATAATAACAATGATGACGATGATGATAATGATGCTGATGATGATAAGAATAACAACATATGTATTAAAGTTAGAAAACCCATTAATTATGGTAAGCAAAATCAGGAAATACATTACTTATACAAATATAATATTGGTAAATGTGCATGCACATGGTGCATCTATGTAATTAGAATTATCAAAATGACCACTATAAAATTCATTAAAGAATAATAATAGTAATTCTCTAGAACTAGAAAACGAGGCCATTACCATCGATCCATTTTCCCATCAATGCCTAAAGGGGGGAGCATATTTTAAGAAACAATGTACAATTATTACTTGTACCATTCAAAATTCATATATTTTTGTAAATATCAAAATATTATAATATATAATTTTTAATAAATCATTTTTGAGCATTGGTTTTGCATATAATCAAGTGGATTCACCAGTTATCAACCATTAAGGCTTAGGCCATTCAAATCACTTGCGCGACTTTAGATCAGGCTTTATGATTGGCCTGAAAGGTGTGGACCTATTCAATATCGCATTATAGATATGAGCCCATCAATTTGGGTTTCATTTTCAAATAATAAACAGTGATGGTCTTAACATAATTCTCTCTCTTCCTCTCATTTCGAATCAAAATGAATTGAAATTCGTGTGCTCACTAAAAAATGAATTTTTATCTTTACAGTATAGGGGGTAAATGTATTGGGCTTCAGCTCACTATTTGAATATTTTTGTATTTTATATTTTTAGGTAAATAAATTGGAAAGTCCTTACCTGACAACACCATAGAGGCGACAAGACAGTCAATAATGTTTGGACAAGCTCACTGTCACATATCATAAAGTCAACAATCATCAAAATGTAAGTTTTCTGGGTTGTTGGACTTTCATTTGAGTTTAGAAATGTATAAATTGTCCACCATTTGCTTTTCCCATAAGCTAAATTCTGTTGTAATGTTTACGTTAAATAAATTAATTAAGCCTTATCCTCTTTAGGATGGTGGTAACATCCTAACCTCATTCTTCCATGGTATAAGCCACTAAAGTTAAGATAATTAAGGTTAACCTAGTCATTACAAGTTGGGGTGTTACAATGTGCTTTGATCGCTTCATAAATGGGGGAAGTAAAAGAATACTACAGCAATGGATCTTCACTTTCGATCAAAATATTTACTGCTACTATTGGTCGACAACTACATGAACTAAATGGTAGATTCAGGGAGTGAACATCAGATTTTTGATTTTGAGTTGATCTTTGAGTCCTAAATATAGCTATAGGTTACTCAAAGTTGATGATATATGTAATCTTGTTTAGAAATATTACCCATAAAATTTTTTAGAGTAAGAAAAGATCCTTTTGAAATGTGAATTGTAACATTATGAGCTTGATATTCCAAACCATCCTGTTGCATAATCTAAATACTATTGTTGATTTATGTAGAGATTGGCCAGTACTGGAAAGTCAAAAAGGAATCATCTGGTTCATTGACTATCGCTTGGTTATGACTCTTCTAGTTTCAATTGTAACCACAGAGAGGTTTTCAGTCCTAAAAATAATACAAAACTAGTCTTCATAGTAAACTGGAAGACTACTTTCATAGAAATTATATGATTGTCAACATCAAGAAGCAAATCGCTAAAACATTCAAGATCAATACAATAGTATAGTATTTTAGCCATATGAAAGAGTGAAAAACATGATTTAAATAACAAGGTATAATTTTTTTCAATCCCTAAAAATTTTGCCCATATTCTAATTTGAGGTTTTTGAATTATATTTCCTTTTTAGTGATGTACGTATTCTTGATTGGTTGCAGGTTTTTTTCTTTTTTCTATCTACATTTTAGTGATAATTATCCAATGCATAACTTTTGCATCATCAGTGATGTATGACTTTCTATTTTTAATTTATTTTATGAATTTTCTTTGTAGTACTCTTACGAATTAATTAAATTGAATTTTTCACATGTGTTAATAAGTTTACTTTGTGTTTAATATAAATAATATAAAGTCTAATGTTGACCACCTCCTCAAAAATTTTCTGGTTCTGCCCTATTTATGGACACAAATAAAGCGTTGATTACAGAATTTGCCGAAGTGGAGCATTGATACAGTGTGACCATCAGTCTCACCGAACTTGACTAACTTATTTTGCTACAGGCTAAATTGGTAAATGACTATTCAACAAGAGTGACTTTTATGCAAAACTAGCATCACGCCCATGCGTTACATGCTTGTGCAATATTTTAATGATAGTTTTTCATGTAAATTAATGTGTTATTACAAAAGAGGGATAACAACAAAAGCATGAATTAACTATCAAAGGGGGAAAAAAGAGGAACAAAATGATGTATTATCGGACCTTATTAGGGTGGCAAGGGTTGTACTTATATTTCAAATCTAATGCAGTACGACATTGACTACTACATTGACTACTTATATAGGATGCACAAATATATATTGAACATAGATTTAATCAAATTTATAAGGATATCTGACTCTAACAAATAAAGAGAACTATAATGAAATTTTTTACGTCAATCAAAATTGCAACAATATATATATATATATATATATATATGTATACGTGTGTGTGTGTATATATATAGTAAAAATCGAATAAACTGCAACCTTTTATCAAAAAACATAATAAACTATAATTTTTTGTCAAAAAATATGTTGAATTTGTATAAGGCAAACTTTTTGAAATGGTTAATTTTGCGAGAGTCAGCCCATTAATAATTATAAGTGATTTAAGAGACTGAAATTAGTTTTTCGAGTAAATGAAACAATAAAAGAAAGAACGGTTACACTTTTGCATACTCATATTTTAGAGGTTGCACTACTGAATAGTCATACATAACTGTTGTAGTGACAACCTGGAATGAGATAGTCAATACAAATAACTCGTATTACTATATACAATTTTGTAAGAAACAGTAAAATAATGGACTATAGATGGGGGTGATGCCTATGATTTGATCTCTATTTTAGAAAATATGTGTGCCAATGAACAATATTTTTTCTATAAGTTTAAATTGGATGAGGATGATTGTTTGATGAGCTTCTTTTGGGGAGATTACAAATGAAATTTAGCTATTTATTGTTTGGTGGTCTCCTTGTTTTTGACACAATATATAGAACCAACCGTAATGAGATGATATGTGCACCTTTTGTTTGTATTAATCACTATGCAAAGAATGTTATGGTTGGATGTGGTTTCTTGATGAATGAGAAGGTTGAGAGTTTTGTTTTCTTCTTTGAAGCATTTTTTAGAGCTATAGATAATGTGCACCTAAAACTATGATAAGGATCAAGCATTTTCTACAACAAATGCTATTGAAAAGGTCTTTCCTTTTGACAAAGCATAGGTTGTGTACTTGGCACATCTTGCATAATCAAAAAAGAATATTGGTCGTCTTAGGGTTTTGGGTGGATTTATTGATAAGCTTGACCATATTTTGATGGGATGTGATATAGAAACAGAGTTTAATTTTTGTTAGCATAGGTGAGCCCCCACTGTTACTATTTTAATTCTCTAGTCACCAAAGTTACATGTTTCTGCTGACTAACTTATTACTTTCTGCTCACTGTTTTTATTATCCTCGGCTGGTTGGAGAGTATAAATGTGCTGAAAATAATGGGTTGGTTAGATTGTATCTTTTAAAAGAAACATGGTGTTCAGCATTTTGCAAAGATGTTTTTTCTAGTAGCATCTTATCTTCACAGAGAAGTAAGTCTACAAATGCTTCTTTGTCAAAGCGATTCAATGCTACTTGTGGTTTATTTGAATTTTACAATACATTTTGGGATGTTGTGACCGACTTGAAAATTAAGAAGAAGGATAAGAATATGAAGAATAAGGATGCGTTGCTCGAGATGTATTTGCCACAAGTTAGCCTTTTGCAGCATGCTACGAAACTAATCGAATAACTTGTATAACATTTTTGAGAATGAATACATTGACGAGGATGTTGTTAAGATGTGCTCAACTCAACTAAGACTTCTTATGGTATAAAGCATATATATGTTTTCTATGAGAATGGATTTTCGAAGAAGTTTGGGTTTGTGGTTAGGATCAATATTCCATGTGAAAATACTACTTGTGACGACAAAGAGTGCACTAAGAGTGATATTCTTTACTTCCACTATTTGCATATTTTTAATGTTCATTGTGTTCCTTAAGTTCCTAATCATTGTATTCTAAAACGATGGAGTAGGCTAGCTAGACCTCCTCAGGCTGTAGAACAAGCTTCAAGTAGTAATGTTGTTGGTGTTCTTTGTTCCATGTGGAGAGTTCAGATGCATAGACAATTTGAATCTCTTCTTCTTGGAAGTGAAGCTAATATCCAAGTAAGAAAGCTATGTGAAGAAGCTTTTGGCTAGTTAAAGGTTGATGTTGGTGTTGTTGTGGGTTCAGTTTATGTTTGTGAGGCAGAAAAGATCAATAGGCTAGTGTTGGTAATCAAATCATTCATAACCCTAACAATTGTAAAAAGAAAGGCCAAAGAAATGAGAGGAAGAGCACATCAGGGAAGATGTCAAATATTGTAAGATCAAGGAAGGCACAATTTTGTTCAAGGAATGGAGGAGATATATCACAACCTTAGGTTAATTTCTTTTCACAATCTCGGTGAATACATTATATTTCTTATAAGAAATATCTTTTTTAGTTTACTAAAATTGTTGATAAGCTCACTAAAAATATATTGTGTTTTGGCCCATTAAATATATTGATAGTAGGTTTACTAATATTGTGCATCTGCTAATGTAAAATGTGCATTGGCTTGCTACATTTTTTCCATGCTCAATGTTAGTCATATAGGTTCAGCTCACTAAATTGATACATTAGCTCACTAGACATATGGTCTGCTCACTAAAAATATATTTTTCCTACGATGGTTTAGGTTGTTCCTGTAAGTGCATCTAATCCAACAGGTGCATCTAATTCAGCAGCAGATTTTAACGAAATGTATAGAGTGTTTAGCTTAATTTTTGATGAAAGGTTAAGGCAACCAAATGGGGGTAGCATTCTTACCAATTAGCTAAATGTTTCTTCTGAAGCTCCTAGCATTCAAGTAATTTTTTCCTTGTCATTTTTATTGCTTCTGCAGAAGATTTTTTCTTTTTTTTGGGTGAGTTAGTCATTTTATGGTAATATAAATATAAAGAATATGTTAATTTATTATTTAAAAAAGATAAACTATGAATCTAATACTAAATTTTTGTTAGTATGTGATTTTTATTTTGGTATGATTATAGTGTTTCGATTTTTTTAATGATTTCCTCTTCTACTCCCCAAAAATAATATTCTGCTCACTAGAAGTCATGTCTATTATGTAGGGTTGAAGATTTTGGATCCAACATACACAATAGTTTTTTGTAATTGAACTTTAAATTTTTATTGGATTAATCAATTGTGAAATTTTTTTTTTTCCATTATGATGTTTTGTTAATATTATAATAATTCTAAATAAATTTGCGTTATTTTTATTAAATATTTTTGCTTTTGCTATGTGATGAGATGTATATATCCTTTTTAATTTAGTAAATCATTTGTAATACTTTTAAAGTGTGTAATATTTTGCTCACTAGTCTTATCCTTTAGCTCATAGAATTTACAAAATTAGTTATACTTTTTTTTTTAGTGATGTAGCATTATAAAAGAATAGTATTTGTTGATAATGAGATTGTGCACACTACAATATATGAAACATTTTGTTAATATTAGTTGTAAGTTAATACCATATTAGTCTCTAGATTAGTTTATGTTATTGCTCACTGTAGAATTCTTGCAGCTCACTAGTTTTATCTCCTAGCTCACTAAAAGTTACAAAATTTTTTGGGTTTTTGTTATTGAATATTCAATGCTGCAAAATAGTGCTTTACCATAATTAAGTTTGAGCATACTAAAAGATATGAAATATTTAATATTAATGTACATATGATAGTATCGTCTACATTAGTTCCAAAAGTTAGCCTAAGTAAAGCAACATTAGTCTGCAAGAACTTGATCGTATCTCAAGTTTCATTACTTATGCTTCTGGAATTCGTAGTCATTTCTGTCTCTTGTTTATCATGGAAGTCCATGCCAACCTTCTCACTTTATTCCTATATATATTTTCTTCATTGTTGATAATCTCATAATAGTACCCTGCTCTCATTACATCAAGCATACTCTTGTCCTAAAAAAAGGGAAAAAAAATTGTATGTAAACTTATTATGGATGTATTTTTTGTTCTTTTATTAATATGTGTTATATTTATTTCAAGACACTTTTGAAGACTTACTTCATTCTTCTTGAATCCACATTGTCATTTATATGTTTGTCCAAAGTATGACTCTATGTGCCCCATGCATAATACACCACAATCTATGACATTATTTGCTATTCTCCATGACATTCTCATTTGTGCTGCGTTCATGTTTTTGACATCTTCATGTTTTGGATGACGAACATTATCCTCAAGAAATCTTCCAAAAGCTTTTGCCTGTGTACATTCAACATTTGTTATAGTTTGTCAATATATTGCAGGACAAATAGTTCCCTAGCATAGATTCAAGTCACTAAATATGTTTGGCAGCTCGCTAAATATGTTTGTCAACTCACTACGCAACATAATTGATATAAAGATAACAGTTTGCCTAATAAGTAATTTTAGCTCACCAAGTATTTGCTTCAGCTCACTCGAAGACATGTATAGATCACTAATAGACACAGCTGATGAAAACAAATTGTTGGTCTAGTAAACAGGTTCAGCTTGTTAGCTATTTGCCCAGCAAAAAAGTTCAGTTTACTAAGTATGTTTCCACCTCACTGAAATACATGTACACCTTTCTATGATACAAGGTTGACATCAACGCTCTTCCTAGCAAATAGGTTCAGCTCACTAATAACATCCCTTAACTCACTGGAACACAAGTACAGCTCACTAAGAGGCACTAGTGATATAAACAGAAGCAAATGCCCTTAAATATTTTCAAGTCACTAACTATGTTTTTGTAGCTCACTAAAGTACAGCTTCAGCTCACGAACTATGTTCCTCAGCAAATACAACTGTTAATTTATTCAAATTCATTCATAAGAATGAGTAAACATTTTAAACATACTACTAATACATGAGTTTCACCATTGCATGAAGCTATTATATGTATGTTGTCCATTGTGTCGAACCTTTCTTCCTTCAAATCAAAGCACAAGATGAAGAAGCGCTTTTTATGACATACCGAGAAGAACACCTACAAATTAGAAGATGAATAATATCATATACTATGGTAGGCTAATTTATAATCTACTAATACTAATGCAAAAATATAGGCAACTTTGGGCATTTGTAAGCGTAGCAAAATCAGAAGAGGAGAGGTATATTGACTTTGAACCAATACTTGAGAGAGACTATTAGAGATGTGACAAATGGATAATCAGCAAATAGCTACAACTACTAGGGAGCTTTCTCTTCTTTTTCTCTCTAAGTTTTTGAGGATAACATAATAGTCATTACCCACATGTGCATCGATGTATTCCCTTGGATGTATGGTTGAAAAATGATACAGATTTGCAACATCTGTTTCAATGTGAAACAATTCTTCACTGATTTAATGTCAAAAAAATCACATTTATAATCAATATGCCGTATGTTTGTAAGTGTTTTCTGTTATTAATTCATTAAATTTATGAGTTTCATGATTACTAAGAATCAATGTCCTGTGATTGATGGAAGACATAATCAGCAACAATATTCTCTCAACTTGATAATTTTGCAGTAACTTTTGTGATTCTTTCTATAAAAGGTGAGCAGTAGGGTTCTATTCAGGGTTGTCTGTCTCTTTTTGGTTGATGTCTTGTCTTCTTCCTATCCTCTTTTTCTGCAAAACATCATAACATAATTCATCACAATATATCTCACTAAATACATATTATACCTCATCGCTTTTCTGGCTTTAGCTTATTGCACATATCTTCCAGCTCACTAAACCTACATTATAACTCACTGGCATTTATTCAATCTTTTAAAACTCTTACCAGCTTTATGTGTTGTTAACTTTTTGTCATCTTCTCCTTCCAGGAGATTTTTCTTTTGTTTGCTCACTTTCTATTGCTTTCCATCCTTTTGTTTCATTCTTTTTTTTGCTAATAGAAGAATTTTTTACGGCTATGCTATCCTTGTCCATCGGCTGGATCAGTGTCTCTATTAGGGGGTTGGTGGTGTCTTAAATGTCTCCAGTGGTGATTGTGTTTCAACAGCTTGCGGTGGCTATCGGTGGCTATTTTGTCTCAAGTGTTGATGGGGGTTGGGGGCTGTTTGTGTCTCTAGTGTTGGTGGGAGCGGTGATGTCTCAAGTGTTTGTGTGGGGGGAAGGTTAGTAGTATCTGGAGTGTTTCTAGGGGGGAGGGTGTGGTGTTGTATGAACTGTTGCTGGAGGTGTTGGTGTTAGAGGAGTTGGGTTTTGACTGTCACCAAACAACTTAAAACTTAGCAACTCATTGTCCCTTTTTTTATATGTAGGGCTTTTTCTTCTTGGAATTTTGGCTTTTGGGTCAGTGGTTGTTTATTTGTGCTTGACATAAGCATTCTCTAATTCAGTTATTGCCTCTAGTCTAACAACTCTACTCCACCATTCATCCTTCTAACTGAATGGTGTTATCTAAGGTTTTTCTCCTTCTTTGTCTCTTTGTTCCATGGGTGGTGATTTTGAGATTCAACTTCATAATATGAAGAGAACATGCTTATGGCTACATCTCTTATTTTCTTGAGTGCTTGATTGTTATGGTACTTTTTTTGACATGTGTTCCATAAAGGTTCTAAATCCCTTGAATGCACTCACTAAAGCCTATGTTGCTTTAGCCATTTCTTCCATACCTTTCTGTATGTAAACATCATTCAAGTATTGTAACATGTTAAATACACATTTATTTTATTTATTTTTCTTCTTTCCCAATTCCTTTTTTCACTACTTCATTGTCAAGTTCACTAGCTTGTCTCTCTTCTTTTGCTCTTTCCTTCACCTTTTCTATAGTCCAGCCCTTGGTTATTGGGAATTGTCTCTCAACAATCCTCTTTGTGAGGCGAACTCTGTCAAGATATAGCATCTATAAGAGACATGTTTATTTAAATTAATTTAATATATGATCCATAAATAAAAAGCGGTACTATTTGTGATTGTAATACACATGTTAAGTCAAGAAAAACAATAATATTTAGTTAGTAAAAAAAGCTTTTTGCTCACTGATATTGATATCCTGCTAACTAAAATGTAGACTAGCTCACTAAAATAGACTAATGTTCACCACTAATAAGTCCTCTTTGTTTGTTGCTAAAGCTATCTAAAAGTGATGTGTAATCACTAAAAATGCCATTCCAGCTCACCATAATAGAAAATTGTCAACTATCAACAAGGGTCCTATAGCTCACTAAAAATGTTGTTCTACTCACTAAAAATAATGTTTTGCTCACTACAAAATATGTTCTTCTCACTAAAATGAAAACTAGCTCACTAAATGGACTAATGTTCACTACCAATAAGTCCTTCTTACTTGTTGCTAGCTAATCTAAAAGTGATGTGCATTCAACAAAAGTGTCATTCTAGCTCATTGTAATAGACAATTGAAACTATTAACAAGTGCCCCATAGCACACTAAAAATGATGTTCTGCTAGCTAAAAATAATGTTCCAGTCACTATAAAATATGTTCTGGTCACTAGAATTGCATACTAGCTCACTAAAATAGTCTAACATTCACTACCAGCAAGTCTTTTTTGCTTGTTGCTATAGCTATCTAACAGTGATAAGTGTTCACTAAAAGTGTCATTCTAGCTCACTTTGTAACAGAGAACTGTAAACTTTCAACATGTGCCCCATAGCTCACTAAAAATGATGTTCTGCTCTCTAAAAATATTGTTATGCCCACTAGAAATTATGTTCTATTCACTAAAAGTGCAGGCTCGCTCATTAAAATAGACTAATGTTCACTACCAACAAGTCCTCTTGGCTTGTTGCTATAGTTCTCTAAGGGTGATCTATGCTCACCAAAAGTGTCATTCCAGTGCACTATAATAGACAATTGTCAAATATCAACAAGTGCCCCATAACTCACTAAAAATGATGTTTTGTTCACTAAAAACAATGTTATGCTCAATAAAAATGCAGACTAGCTCATTAAAAACATGTTTAGTAGATTATAGTGATAAAAAAGAGGGAGCTTACCATTAAGAATAGATTAGGCCCGTCAAAGTTTGAAGCTCTTTTTTTGACAGATTCACACGGTCTGTGAATTGTGTATTGACACCAATTAATTGTTGTTATGTCTTCAACATTCATAACATTCTCTTAAAATAAGGTGCACATATATTCTTTGATCCATTAAAAAAACAGGACACCATATGTAAAATAAAATTTCTTTTGAAACTTTCCCATGTATCTGCCTGGTTTAGCATGTACTGTGGCATTTGGCTGAGCTTTAGCATCTCATCTTCAAGATTCCATTCCTTCCTGCATGCTATAAGGACTCCATTATATTTAGGGTCTTTTAGCGTTTGTTATAAAACTCTTCAACCTTCTTTCTACTAATTGGAAGTGCCAATATGGGATGAATATCCATTGGTGTTATCTCTATCTTCTTCTCACTTTGTTATGTACAGCCTCATTGAATAGGGCTCAAAGTTCTCCAAGTCATTTGCATAGATCCCCTGGTAATTCAGTTATTTGCAACTCTAAGAATCCTCCAAAAATCCATATCCTTTATTGCTTGTTTCTGTGCCTCATTGGACTTCTCTATCATTGCAACGAACTCTGCTTGTAGCATTCTAGTCTGGAAAATCTTCGTCTATGTTGTGTCTGTCTTTAAAGGTATTTGCACAGGCTTGGATTTGGAACACCAATGCTATTATTTACTTGTTGTTTTGGAGATTTCTTTTGATGATCATGTTACATACTAAAAGTTATTAAAGCTTTACAAGACTTTGGCTTTTTTGACACTCCTCCTCTCTTTTTTAGCTTTAGCTCTAGCACATTTCTTTGATATCATTTGGAGTTGCTTTGCGCTAGGTTTTGATGCTTCTTTTATTTTCTTGATTCTTTCCATCAAGACTTCATCTTTGGACTTAGTTTTAACTTCGTGCCCGTGTGCAGACCTTTTGTAAGTTGATACCTTTATTGTGTCATTTGTTTCTTCTGAAATTTATCGATGAATATATGTGACTATTTTCTCTGGGCTTTTTTCAAGAATGTTTTTTAGAAATGGTTTGCAAGTGCTCTTTTCATGTTCCTCAATAATTGATTGCACTATTAGGGATCTTCTACCTGCATTCTTCTTGGCCCTATCTGTACTTTTGCTTTCCCAAGCTTTTCTTTCGTAATCTTCAGATGTGTTTGCTTAGACTTCTTTGCCTCCTTTTTTGTTTTTTTCTCTACCACTTTCTGTTTTTTTCCTACACTGGCAGCTTTTTCTTAAGGTGGTTGTACTGTTTTCTCTAAAGTCGGTCTGCCTTTTCTAGTTTACTAGCTTTTGATTCTTTCATACTAGACAGATTTTGTTTTTCAGGCTTAGTTGTTAGTAGTGCTTGCATTTGTTCATCTTCTAAACTTGTTAGACTATTACAAATGTTTATATTCATTCGTGCTTCCTTTTGATCCTCCTCTTCTTTGTAGTACTACTTGACGAGTTGGTTTTCCCTTCAGAGCTTTTTTCTTTTGGTGTGAAGACTTTTTCCTATAATTTTTGTTTTGTAAGTGTGGTTACTAATGCTGATGTGGCAAGAATGGTCTCATGTTGTGTAGTGTGTTCTTCATTTGCAGCAATATAATGTCGAACTATTTGCTTGCTTCTTCTGTAACTATATATGCAATAGCCCGACCCCAAATCATGTTTATTTATTTAATTAAGCCATGTTATTAATTTTTCATATTTATTTATCTCATTTAATCATCCCGGTTGGGAAAATTTATTTTGGGCTCCACTTTGCAATTCAAGTTCATTTACCAAAAAGTTTCGAAAAAATCAATAGTAGGCCGCGATAATTATGATTAAACAAATAAAAATATTTTTTATAACATCACCAAAATTTAATTTCGAGCTATAAAACAATTTCAATCGCATAAGGTATATTTTTCGGGCTCAAGCTCATTTTGGCCCAATTCCGGCCTGACAAGTTATTACTCCATTTTACTTAGCTTTTACTTAGCTAAGTACCATTGCATGTGTTTAATTTCCATTAGCTTAGGTTATCTTTGCTAGGTATAAAATCAGCCAAGTAAATTAAGATACAATCAAAATCATTCTCAACCAAGTAAAGCAAAGCTAGTCTTCTCCTTCCTCTTTCCTCCACAGCCCCCACGGCCAGCCCAGTTTTAGCCACCTTTCTGCGGCCAGTCATCCACCAGGACAGCCACCAGCCCACCACCAGATCAGTCACCAGCCATCCCCCACACCCGCTCAAGCATCAAACATCATTCACACCTCCTTTTTCAAGCATCAAGTGAGTAAACTCCAATCCCTATCATACTAATTTTTGATCCTTAATCTTGTTTTTGTTGGTTTTTATTGTTGATCATGCCATTTTGATAAGAACAAGAGCTATCTTTGAAGTGTTTAAGTGTTGATTAAGAATAAAAGCACGTGGGAGTTGAGATTGTTCATGATCATGCTAGTTTAAGTTTAAAGTGATGGATTTGGATTATTTTGTATTTGATTTTGTAATTCTTATCAATATAAATGATTATGGTAATATTGGTGTAGTTTTGGATGAATTAAAGAGTGATTTTACTGGGTGGTTACATGAAGAAAAGATGAAACTAGGTGATTTAGGCCTGGAAAACAGACCCAAAATAGGGCTCTGTTTATGAATAAATTGGTATTTCGTGGGACATGGGAAAATTATCATTTTTGGTGTGAAGATACCTCAATGAGTTAGCTTTCAACGGGCTTTGGAATTACTTAATTCTGAGTTGTGTAGACAAAGTTATGGCCAATTTACTGAAGACTGTATAGAATACATCAAAACTGGGAGTAGTTTTGAACAGTAGGCTTTACGAAAAAACTGGTACTGATTGGCTCATTGAAAAATGAGGACTTTTGGTATGTGGATAGATCAATGAGTTGTCTTTCAAATTCATTTTGAATCACCTTAATCCGAATTCTATGGAAAAAGTTATGGTCGTTTTGCTACAACTATACAGATTGAACTGAAATTGTGCACGTCTGTGCTCTACCCTATTTTTAGGGACCCTACTGTGTGAATCATGCTTTGTGTCCTAAATAAACGTTTTAATGGACATTATGAGCTTTGCATATTGGGGTTTGACATCTTATTTAGAGGTCAAGAGTGAAAGATATGGATCTTCTAATGCAGACCATCAAACGGTAACATGAGTAAATACAGAAATCGTGACATTTGGAAATATTTTCAGAAGTTTCAACATAATTACGGGTATTGCAAGGAAATTACAAGGTGTAGTGAGTTCAACAACTGGGATTATGTATAGAAGCTTACTTGGGTTTGAAAATTGAGTTAAGTGAGCATGAAAATGAAATTTGAGAAGTGGGCACAGTAATGACTCAAATTAGTGTCTATCGGATCAACTGAGGTTATTTGAGCTTTTTATGAACCTCACAGCACCCCTCATGGCATTGAATCTTGTATTATCCATTTTAGAGGCATTAACCATGCTATTATCCATTTTAAAAGCATCACACTTTCCATTATCCATTTCAGAAATATCATAAACCCATATTTCGTTTATATCAATTAAAATCTTATCATTACCACCTCAATTTTGTCAATTTTGTCTATTTTGTTTCAACTTGCTGTAATCCAAGTTCAATAACCCTAACTGATTTATTATTTAGATCATTTTGGTTTAACTTGTCTTATATTGAATTAAAATCAGTTCATTTTGGTTTAACTTGTCTTATATTGAATTATTGGAATTGCAGAAGCATTTTTAAATAAATTAATTTCCATTAAAGTTACAAATTATGTCAGTGAATATGGTTTACTAACTACATTTACCTATAATTATATTTCTTAAACAGAAATAGGATCTAGTCTATCGTTTCCATTGTGTATAAGTATTATCAAGTGAAATATCATTTTAAAAACTTCAGGTACGTCCATTGCCCATATCTTTAGAAATCAGAGTTCATTTATCAAAGTATCATGTTCGGTAAGTACATCAATGAATCAGTTTACATAGTAATTTATCATTTAATTAGTGACCCCGTCAGTTATCATCTATAGGGCATTCGCCCTTTAGTTACCCGCGCGGCTTCAGGCCAGGTCCCCAATCGGCTTGGCAAGTGTACATCTATCCATAGATTGCAATAGTATCAAGGGGTTCACCATCGGATAATAACTAGCAATATAGTTTTACATAATCTCATTCACTATTTTAACTTAAAATGAATTGCAAATTGGGCCCAATCAATATTTCAATGATCATTTAACAATTCAGGAATGCATATACTGAGCTTCGGCTCACAGTTCGAAATATTTTTCATATTTTATTTTAGGCAAATGCTCAGAGAATTGCCCGCTTGCTAGCAAAGTAGCGAAAGAGAATAAGTTGAGCAAGAAAATCTGTATGAATCAGCGGTGATACAGCATATGCATACTTTAAAGCTGTATTTTGAATTCTTCGGTGTATGAGGATGTAGATTACATGGTGAATTATCTTCCTATAGTTTATGAACCTTACATTGGTTAACACTTGATTGTGAATGGATGATCATGTGTGAGTGTGTATGGTTGAGGTTATGCTTAACCATGTCATTCCAGGACACATACTTCAAGCGTTGTCCTTTGGGACGGCAGTAATGCCCCTATTAGTGGATTTATCAGATTACAATTGAGTGATTTATTAAGGAGAATATAAACAGTGAAACATGTTTAATTTGGGGCGTTACAGATTTGGTATCAGATCCAGGTTGAGATTTTCTTTATGGGATATGGAGTATGGAGAGTGGAGTTAAGGGCCTGAGAAAGTTTGTTAGTGAGGATTATTGTGACATCATTGGAGATCTGTGACAATGGTAATGCCTGCTTATCTCTGACATATTCTGCTCGTATATTCTTCTTTATCAGATGGATCCATATGATTTATATATAGCTTTATCTTCGGCAGAAGATTTGAGGGTGATTTTGAATAACAAGTTAAAGGTGCTTCAATGCATTTCGGTAAGTATGGGCATATGAGCCACCCATCTGAATGGTATGCCGTTCTTTTAGCTTGAATTGTTTATTTTTAGGATGTAAACCCTTGTACTCCGGGCGTGTAGCCTATAGAGTTGTGGTCTCCGGTGTGCAACTGTTAAGCTTGATTTGATATCCTTTTGAACTTTTATTCAATGCAGGGGATTTGATGTAAGGCTTTAAGCCTGAAAAATGGCTAGTTTATAGGTAAAACTCTGTCTGTTTCGCCCCATAAATTTGAGAATCACTAACACTCCTAGCCCTAGGGTTAGGGGTTGTTACAGATGTTTCCTATGAAAGGCCCTTGACTCATTTTTAGGTTAAATGCATGGGGAAAACTAAGTATGGGCATATTGCACAAGTTTAATCAACTTGATAGTTTTGATCAGTGCATAAGGTTCGACTTTGAGGTAACTTTTATCCATAATCAAGGGTTTCCTATCCTGACTTTAAGGTTAGAAAGATATCTTTCATATAAAACAAATTTCAAGTGGATTGGAGGTCATTTGGTTATTCAAAACTACTAGACAAGTTAAAGTCTACAAATTGGGTAGAATTCTGATGCACAAAGTCTGAGTTTAGCCTACTTGCAACTTATGCATTCCATCAGGTAGGGAAGTTTTGATTAGACTATGCATTCCAATGACCTAAGTTGCAGCACATTTCGAGACCATTTGGTCAATGAAATTCAGCTTAGAAGTTTGATGGTACAGACTATCCAAGTCAGCGGGTACCTACAACTTTGAGCATATGTTTCCTCATCTTATGGGTGTCATTTTGTGTGTTTCTTGGATCCAAGTGGCAATTACTTCGACATGCTTCATTGATTATAGATATCTTCTTCTGTAACTCAAGAATTTCATCTAAGTGAGCTATATGGGGGTTCTTGATGTAGTATCTCCTAAATTGTAGGATTTTGGAGAGGCTTATTCTGTTAAACATAAGTTTTAAAACCATTGACTACGGATGATTTCATACAAGAGAAACCAAGGACACATTAGAGAGACATTTTGCTTCAATCCATTGCAATTCAAGACTTGCTTAAATTGCCCAAACTCTTGCAAGCAGTCTATTGAGTCCACCTCAATTTGTGAAGTAGGTGTTACTCTTGAAAATATTTCGCTGCACTTTCTGATAACATACCATTTACCATTGTCTTGGGTGGATTATCAGCTGTTTGGATATTCCTCGCTTTGACCAGGGGCTTACTCTTCCTGTCTTCATGGCATCTCCCCCTCCAGTTGCATCATCATTCAGTCTCATGTCATATCTTCATCAGTTCTAATCACTTTTTCCTGTTTTTAAGAACTCAATTGTTACTAGTAGTTGGATTATGATTGGGTTGCACCCATATCAATAGATGATAATTTTATAGCACGCCTGAACAGAATGTAGATCTTCACTACACTTTGTATAGGGGTTGATTGTTATCTAACTTGTGGGATCCATTGCTAAGGGAAACGTGATGTGTCTACCCTTTTTGGCTAATTCAACCTCAGTTTTGCTATTGAAGATCATTTGCATAAAGCTTAAGTTTGACAATCAAAAGTTTTATCATGCTTTTGGATTGCGTCAGTGAGAAATTTTGATGGGTTACTGACCTTGGAAAGATACCTTCAGCTGATTCATGCTACAGAACTCTAGAGTGGAAAATATGATCCAGTGGAACCTTAAGAATGGATTCGAGGAGTGGAGAAAATTTTCACTGTAACACAGGTTCCAGGGGATAAAAGGGTGAACATTGGAACATTTTATCTAACTAGTGAAATCGATATTTGGTGGAACATTGTTAAGAATAGACTCTTAGGGTTTGGTTTCACTTGGAGCAGATTTATGGAAGAATTAACCATAGCACACCTAAGTGCCGAGTGGGAACTAACAAGTATATACGGTGTGGCAGCCAAGAGTACCTCATTGTTGCCTGTTCCCAAAGACTAAAGGCTGTAGGAAGGACTCTCACCTTCAAAGCCCGCAACTGTAGGAAGGGCCTATGTGTTGAGTAAGAAGGAAGCTGCCACCTTTGGTACGGTAGTTACTGGAACTCTCTTTTAATTTCAAATTTGTGTATTGATTGATTCAGTTGCTACTCATTCATTTATATTCACACGATCTGCCATGTAATTGAACCTTAAGAACAAGGAGGCATAAACCAATTATGGGCTCAAGTTATCCAATGACTCTAGAATTGAGTGTTCTATCTCTCATACATTTGTTTCAATTACTATTGCTGGGATAGTTTTCCCTAAAGTTCTGATTCTATTTGACTCATCAGACTTTGATATCACTTCGGAAATGAGCTAGTTGTGTACTTATGGGGTCAAGATAGGTTGTGATGACCCTAAGATTATTTCAAGAGATGAACAAGGGAGAGAACTATGTTTCATAGGCAAAGAGGGGAAAAATCTTATTCTTTAAATTCTATTATGAAAACAAGTGAGCTCTTATGGGAAGGATATATTGTGTATTAGTGTTATGCTATTAACAATCAACCTAAGGAAGAACAAGCATAAGATATCCCTATAATTTATGAATTTAAAGATGTTTTCCTAAAAAGCCATCAGGATTTTCCCCCTAAGAGAAAGCGATTTTGAGATTGAATTAATCCCTAGTGCCTAACCTATCTCAAAAACCCCATATCATATGGCCCTAATTGAGCTTCAAGAACTGAAGTTTCAGTTAGAGGCGTTATCACAGAAGACATTTATCAAACCATCCAAGTGTGCCGTTATGGGATGCCTAGTTCTATTTGTAAAGAAGAAGAATGGAACCTTGTGGTTATGTATTGTTTTCAGAGAGCTGAACAGGATCACCATCAAAAACAAATACCCATCACTCTAGGTAGGTGACTTATTTGATCAACTGTAAAGAACATGAGTCGTATATAAGATTGATTTGAGGTCAGGGTACCATTAACTTAGCATTATATCTGAATATATTACCAAAACCACACTACGGACCGTGTATGGGTCATGATGAATTCACTGTGATGCCTTTTGGCCTAATCAACAGCCCCGCAGCCTTTATAGATCTTATGAATAGAGTTTCAGACCATATCTAGACAAGTTGTGATGGTGTTTATAAAAGATATCTTGAAATATTCTAAGGACAAAGATGAGCATACTGTTTATTTGAGGACAGTATTGCAGACCTTAAAGGAACATCAATTACATAGTAAATATAAGAAGTGTGAGCATTGGTTAGAAGCATTGGTATTTTTGAAACATATGGTGTCAATGGAAGAGATTAAGGTTGATTTGCAAAAGGGTGAAAGCAGTTATAAAGTGTCCAACATCCACCAATGCACTGAGACTAGAAAATTTTTGAGTTTAGCAGGAAATTATCGAGTTCAGAAAGGATTTGTCAAATATTATCTTCCCTGACCAATTTGTTGAAGCAAACTACAGAGTTAGCAAGAAGATATAATGATACCTTATCCCTCCTAATATTTGAACTCTTATGGGTGGTACCTTACCCATAATCCAGGTGCACTGAGAATTTGAAAACATTACTTGTAAGGTGTACCTTGTGCAATCTATACTGATCATCAAAGTTTAAAGTGTATATTCACTCAAAAGAAGCTCAATCTGAGACAACAGCATTGATTAGAACTACTTAGAGATTTCAACTTGCAGATCCAATGTCAAAGAAATATTGTGGCAGATGCCCTGAATAAGAAGGCACAACATACCTTGATTACTGTAGTGATTACTCAGCCGAATCTCTTGAGAGAGTTTGAGGACTTAGCCATTCAATTAATGTCGCACAGAAAGGCAAATGTTCAATTGCTGGCACATACCTTACAGCCCTCCCTAATGGAGGAAATTAGAGTGAATCAGGATAGTGATCTTGAACTACAAAGAATAAAGAAAAATCTTGAGAAAGGGATTTAATTTCAATGAACTTTGTCGTGAGATTCCCTCAAATATTGTGTATGATTGAGATCAGAGACTTCAAGCCTGTTATGGCAAGCACTTCAAAGAGCCTTTAGAACTAGATTGAACTTTAGCAGTTCTTATTATCCTGAAACAGATGGGCAAGTATCTAAACATATCAATGGATCCAACTCTTTTAAGTTAGTAGTACTTTACGACCTACGACCAACATGTGCATTTGGAGACAGGATGGAACTCCCAATGGTCGACGTCGTGATAGCACTAGCAGAAAATCTTACGTGAAACATCAGGATAAAAAGACGGCAGTCATTGATAACAAAATCATCTTTGGGTCATAAAGATCTTCTTCAACATTCAATAAGGGGACATATCTTAGAAGACTCTTGCAAACATACTATTGGAACCGACAGAAAAATTATGTTGATAAAAGAATGAGATTCTTAGAATTTTTGATATATGAGAAGGTTTTTTTCCAGAAAGTTTCGTCACCTAAGGGTATAAGGAGGTTGAACTGCGAACTAAACTGAGGCCAATATCTATTGGACCGTACAAGTTCATTGAAAAGCTGAATCCCATAACTTGCCGACTAGATCTGGCTATATACCTCAAACATGTGCATAACGTGTTCCTTATCTCATAACTCAAGCAGTACATTTCAGATCCTGACCATGCTGTCGTAATCAAATCCATTGCGATTATTGAGGGTCTTGTGTTTCAAGAACACCCAATTCAGATATTGGATCACAGGATTAAGCACTTAATTATCAAGCACATACCTTAAATCAAATTGCTTTGGGCAAATCATACCTCCCCATAAGCTACTTGGGAAACTAAGCAAGAAGTGAAAGCTAAGTACTCATATCTATTTGAAATCACCTTGCATGATCGTCAAAGTTTATAAGTTTCGAGGACGAAACTCTTTAAGGGAGGAAGGCTGTAATGGCCTGACCCTAAATCGTGTTTATTTATTTAATTAAGCCATGTTATTAATTTCAGATTTATTTATCTCATTTAATCATCCCGGTTGGGAAAATTCATTTTGGGCTCCACTTTGCAATTCGAGTTCATTTACCAAAAAGTTTCGAGAAAATCGATAGTAGGCCGCGATAATTATGATAAAAAAAATGAAATTATTTTTCATAACATCACAAAAATTTAATTTCAAGCTACAAAACAATTTCAATCGCATAAGGTATATTTTTCGGGTTCAAGCTTATTTAGGCCCGATTCTGGCCCGACAAGTTATTCCTCCATTTTACTTGGCTAAGCACCATTGGCTTAGGTTATCTTTGCCAGGTATAAAATCAACCAATTAAATTAAGATACAATCAAAATCATTCTCAACCAAGTAAAGCAAAGCAAAGCTAGTCTTCTCCTTCCTCTTTCCTCCACAGCCCCCACGGCCAGCCCAATTTCAACCACCTTTCTGCTGCTAGTCATCTACCAGGACAGCCACCAGCCCACCACCAGATCAGTCACCAGCCATCCCCCACACCCGCTCAAGCATCAAACATCATTCACGCCTCCTTTTTCAAGCATCAAGTGAGTAAACTCCAATCCCTGTCGTGCTGATTTTTGATTCTCAATCTTGTTTTTGTTGGTTTTTATTGTTGATCATGCCATTTTGATAAGAATAAGAGCTATCTTTGAAGTGTTTAAGTGTTGATTAAGCATAAAACCATGTGGGAGTTGAGATTGTCTATGATCATGCTAGTTTAAGTTTGAAGTGATGGATTTGGATTATTTTGTTTTTGATTTTGTAATCCTTATCAATATAAATGATTTTGGTAATGTTGGTGTGGTTTTGGATGAATTAAAGAGCGATTTTAGTGGGTGGTTACATGAAGAAAAGATAAAACAAGGCGATTTAGGGCTGGGAAATAGACCTAAAATAGGGGTCTGTTTATGAATAAATTGGCATTTCGTGGGACATGGGAAAGTTATGATTTTTGGTGTGAGGATACCTCAATGAGTTATCTTTTAATGGACTCTGGAATTACTTAATTCCGAATTGTGTAGACAAAGTTATGGCCAATTTACTGAATACTGTGCAGAATACATCGAAACTGGGAGCAGTTTTCAACAGTAGACTTTACGAAAAAACTAGTATTGATTGGCTCATTGGAAAATGATGATTTTTGGTATGTGGATAGGTCAATGAGTTATCTTTCAAATTCTTTTTGAATCACCTTAATCCGAATTCTGTGCATAACATTATGGTCATTTTGCTACGACTGAAATTGTGCACGTCTATATTCTACCCTAATTTTAGGGACACTACTATGTGAATCATGCTTTGTGTCCTAAATAAACGTTTTATTGGACATTATGAGCTTTTTATATTAGGGTTTTACATCTTATTTGGACGTCGGGAGTGAAAGATACGGATTTTCTAATGTAGACCATCAAACGGTAACATGAGTGAAAATAGAAATCGTGACATTTGGAAATATTTTCAGAAGTTTCCATATAATTATGAGTATTGCAAGAAAATTACAAGGTGTAGTGAGTTCAACAAGTGTGATTATGTATAGAAGCTTACTTGGGTTTGAAAACCGAGTTAAGTGAGCATAAAAATGAAATTTGAGAAGTGGGCACAGTAATGACTCAAATTAGTGTCTATCGGATCAACTAAGATTATTTGAGCTTTTTATGAACCTCACAACATCCCTCATGGCATTGAACCTTCTATTATCCATTTCAGAGGCATTACCCATTCTATTATCCATTTCAGAAGCATCACACTTTTCATTATCCATTTCAGAAATATCCGAAATTCATATTTCGTTTATATCAATTAAAATTTTTTCATTATCACCTCAATTTTTCCAATTTGTCTATTTTGTTTCAGGTTGTTGTAATTCAAGTTCAATAACCCTAACTGATTTATTATTCAGATCATTTTGGTTTAACTTGTCTTATATTGAATTAAAATCAGTTCATTTTGATTTAACTTATCTTATATTGAATTATTGGAATTGTAGAAGTCATTTTAAATAAATCAATTTTCATTAAAGTTATAAATTATGTCAATGAATATGGGTTATAACTACATTTACCTATAATTATATTTCTTAAATAGAAACGGGGCCTCGTCTATCGTTTCCATTGTGCATAAGTATTATCAAGTGAAATATCATTTTAAAGACTTCAGGTACGTCCATTGCCTGTATCTTTAGAAATCAGAGTTCATTTATCAAAGTATCATGTTCGGTAAGTACATCAATGAATCAGTTTACACAGTGATTTATCAGTTAATTAGTGACCCCGTCAGTTATCATCTATAGGGCATTCGCCCTTCAGTTACCCGCGCGGCTTCAAGCCAGGTCCCTGATCGGCTTGGCAAGTGTACACCTATCCATAGATTGTAACAGTATCAAGAGGTTCACTATCAGATGATAACTAGCAATGTAGTTTTACATCATCTCATTCACTGTTTTAACTTAAAATGAATTACAGATTAGGTCCAATCAGTGTTTCAATGATCATTTAACAATTCAGGAATGCATGTACTGAACTTCGGCTCATAGCTCAAAATATTTTTCATGTTTTGTTTTAGGCAAACACTCAGAGAATTGCCCTCATGCTAGCAAAGCAGCGGAAGAGAGTAAGTTGAGCAAGGAAATCTGTATAAATCAGCGATGATACTATATATGCATACTTTAAAGCTGTCTTTTGAATTCTTCAGTGTATGAGGATGTAGATTACATGGTGAATTATCGTACTATGGTTTATAAACCTTTCATTGGTCAACACTTGATTGTGAATGGATGATCATGTGTGAGTGTGTATAGTTGAGGTTATGCTTAACTATGTTATTCCAAGACACATACTTCAAACCTTATCCTTTGAGACGGCGGTAATGCCCCTATCATTAGATTTATTAGATTACAATTGAGTGATTTATTAAGGAGAATATAAACAGTGAAACATGTTTAATTTGGGGCGTTACAATACATGGTACTTTATGTAAGTAAACAAGATGTATTTTTAATATTGCTCACTCTATGTACATTGCGTAGCTCACCAAAACGTAATGCATAACTCACTAAATGTGCAATTGTTAACCAAATGTAGAGCTCTCTAAGGTGGTTACGGTTCACTATACTTTCTACTTACTAAAATCAATTGTCTGCTGACTAGAAATGTAATTCAGCTCACTAAATATAAATTCAAAAAATATAGATTACTTGCTTACTAAAATATGACATGAACTTAGTAGATATATGGCATAGTTTACCAAAATACATTAGAAAGCGTAACTCCAAATGGCATCAATAAACAAGATGCATTTTTAATACTGCTCACTAGCTTTATCACACACCTTACAAAAACATGATGTATAGCTCACTAAATGTGCAATAGTTACCCTAATGTGGAGCTTTATAAATATGTTTATAGTTTCACTACAATTTCTGCTCACTAAAATTAACCATTTGCTCAGTGCAGATGCAATTCAGCTCACTAAATATAAACTCACAAAATATAGACATACCATGTCCTGCATTACCAGTAACATCCTCATTCCTTCATTTGTATCAAGTTTCTTATTTGCATCCTTCTTCATTTGATGAAGACCAAGCAATGATACAAGACTTAACCCCCCAAAACAGTCCAAGGAATGCCAATTTAACCACCAATCCTTAGGCCATAGTCTAAATATTACTCCAGCAAAGTTCTGCATTACCCGGGTATAGACCCTTGCAAAGACCCAGTTCCAAGGGTTTAGGGCAATTATTTTTGCATAGGATGATGCCTAACATCCTCAAGTAACAAGCCATGAAGAGAAAACCAAGTTAAGTCAGCAGCTTCATGGAGATTTTGCCCCTACAAGTAAACCGTTCCAAATTGAGCTCCATTCTGGCCTGGTTTGAGTTTCTAGCTGGTTTCTCCCTTAAACCCAATTTAGGGCTAATTTCTTTACTTAATGTGATTATTAATATCCTAATGAAGTCATTCATGGTTTGAAATCAAGTCTAAATTAGGTAGAAGCAAGGCAACCAAGCTGCTCATTTTTGGTGCCAAACCAGCCTATTCGACTGTTTTGGATCAATGGCTGAGATGTCTTCAAAGGGAGGCTTTGGTCACTGACTTGCTTGCTTTCATGCTTGCCTACACTACTGGGAACATCATCATTAGCCCATTTGCAGCTTTGGAAGAGCGTTTGGCCACTAGGAGGAGAGATAAAGATCTCCCTTGATTCTAATTGGCCAGTTAAAATTCTAATCAAATCAGTAGCCCTTTTTCTCTTCCACATGTGTACGTGGACTGCTTATGGAAATAATGACATGTTCAAGTTTGAGTTTGGCATAATTAAGCATGTAATTAGTTAGTCTCACATAGGATACTTAGGCTAAGCTAAACTGGTTTTGTATTCCAATTTGTGTAAGCATGTTTAAGGGTTTCCTAATGACTAAGGAAACTCCTAAGCAAGTAGCCAGCTGGGCAGGAGTTTATTATGTGCTTCCTACCTTATTCAATGAATTAGTTAATGAATGAAAGCCATTTCAGTTGCGCTTTGCTCCTAAACCCCAGTTTCCTCTCAAACTAACTTATCTTTACTTAGGCCGAGTAAAGTGGTGATCCAGTGAGTCTTAATCATTCCTTAGCTGGTGGTTTTGTATCCTAGGAAGGACTAAGAGCCCTAAACTAGTTATTGGTGGTGTTTATGTATGCACAAACCAGATTAGCCTCTATCTAAATCAACTCATACTGTCCGGGTTCCTTTGAATCCTAAGCTTTTGTTTTCGTCCCCTTTACTGCTTGCTTGCATTCCAACCTTAAATGTGGGTTAGTTATTAAGGAGATACATCACCATTTCTATTGGAGACATTTCCTTTGGGCTTCAACTAGAAAGAAATATATAAAATTCAGTATAGTGAAAGTATTATATTGTGTATATTGGACATATTTGAAGTGTAATCATCTCAAGTACACTACATCAGTTGAAATGTCTTTGGCAACTTCCATAATAATATCATGAGGGTTCATGCTGGAACCATCTATCTTTGATCTATCAATAATATTACGTGTGATATTAATATTATATTTGAGTGTACTTGGTGAAGTTGTACACTAAATACAAGTTATAGCTCACTAGTATATATGGTATAGCTCACTAAAGTATGTTGGCCAAAGACATTTATGCCTATTGTGAGTGTTTTCGTTGTGATAGCGGAAAAGCAATTTACTAATTTAATGCTTATTACGTATGCTTGATAGCTCACTAAAATAGCACATATAACTCACTCACATGCATATGCTATGCATAATGAATCTTTCTGATTTTTTTTTGTTTTGTTTCTTTAGAATTATAGCTAAAAGTATTTTGCATGATATTAAACACAGAAGATTAAGTGTTTTATTCTCAATGTGTTGTTAGAAAAAAAAAAAACAAATTTCTAACTTTCTGCTTACTAAATAGGTATGATGGCTCACTAGTGCATTAGATGTAACTCACTAAAATGCATACAAATGTGCAGAATAACTATTTCTGTATTTCTATTCTCTTTTCTTAGGTTTTTTTGTGCACTTAGAGGTAAAAGTGTTTTGCATGGAATTATACACAACTAACTAAGTGTTTTACTATCTTTGTGTTAGTATAAATGCAATTTTGTTCTTCATGAAGTGCGTATTAATTTTTAAGGCTTTCAGACAACTTTTTTGAGGAGATTTTCCATGATCACATGCAAATCTCTTCTTCGATGCTTCTGTGTGGTTTGTTTCCATCCGCAAACATTGTAAAATTGTTATTATGAGAACGCAATTTCTTAAACCCTAGAATTTGTTCTCATTCAAATATATGCTTTTTTTTGTTCGAACATGCAAATTAATTACTTTTTGTTGATAAATCTCGCATAGAAATGGTTGCTTCAAGTTTCAGGAATAATTTGTAAAACACTGTTGGCTAGAATATCTGAAAAATTATTACAGAATTTCAGCAAATTGAGCACAAATTTGAGTAGTTTTTGGAGAGATAGTGAGTGAAAGTTTGAGAGGCTTTTTTGTAAGTTTTGAAATGATGGGTCGTATTAGCAGTTTTTTGGTTTTAGTATTGTTTTTATTTTGCATCTGACTTGGCAGTTGGCACGCACCAGTTGCCATGTAGGATGATAGTGGGGTTGCTTGTACATTTGGAAATTTACAAACGGTTGGACTATATAGCAACTGATATAAAGCAGTCTCTTCTCTTCATAAAACATAATCCATGAGGAGTGGCTTCTAAAGGTTTGGCACACTAAAGCAAACCTGGAACTGAGCACTCCTTCCTCATCTACTCTCATCAAGTGCTGCCATAATAGTTTCCTCAACCTTGCTCCGAGGCTGTTGCATGCAATTTTTAAAATTTCTCCTCTTGTTATAATGTATTTTTTAATAGATCAATTTTAATTGATCTAGATTTGAGGACATGATGAAGATAGGAGGCGCCGTAATATGATTATTAACAGCCGATAAGGTCATAAGCCATTAAAAGTTTTTCCTATGACCTTTGATTTGCAGTGTTTAAACAATTAGGTGTTGGGGATTTTTTTTAACAAAACAATTAGTTCAGTAAATTTAAATGGGGAACCTTTGTTTTTAATGAACTACCTTTCATATTGCATTTTTTCTTTTAAATGCGAAAAGGTGAGTTCGGTACTGGTAAAAAAATTATTCGACCCGAGTACCCAAATTTGTCTCACTCAGAAAAAATCGAGTACGGTCATGAATTATTTGTAAAAGTTTAAATCCAAACACAACATTTTTCATAATTCTATTGTCCGAACCCAATTTTGATCCGAATTTAGCCTTGTTTGAATTGCGCGACCCAGAAAAAATCATGTATTGGACGTTAATTTCTTGTCCGAATTTTGACGTTGTCCGATTTACCCACCTCAAATTCGACCCGAACCCAAATTTTTGCTGGCACTAGAGTTTATGCATGATAGCTCCTTTTTCTCCCAGTGTTTTCTACATTTAAATTATAGATCGTATGTTTAACTTCTGCTAATGAAATAATTCTTTGTAATTGCGTGCCGAATGTAGGAAAGTATATATGATCTCTGTTTTGGGTTTTTTTAAAATTGTTTTCTAGGGTGTTTTGCATTTAATTAGTATGTGTTAGTTTTTGTGGATGCCAACTAATCTAGTTTGTAAAGTCTTTGAAAGTTGTTACCAAATGTCTAAACCCGAATCCCATCTACACTGCGCTTTGCACCTCATATGCACTAAAAAATAAAAAAACCACGCAAAAAAGGTGGCAGTTTTTCACATCTATGTTTTTTTAATCAGATTCTCATACTTATACTATTATATATTTACGAAATGGTACGATTTACTGATGGCTTAATATAAACACTACTTCCCTCTTTTGCTATCAAAAAAAATATTTATATATGCTATTTTCTATTACTAAATTTTTTTTAATATTATCTACCAATGTTGTTCTGATTGACCTCTTGTCTACAATTATCTTTATAATGGATCTCATCCTTTTTATGTTTTTAAAATTTACAGTTCTAGAGAGGAGGTTTCTTAAAGCTTGCATATTCATGTGTGTTTTAAGGTAACTCTGTGCAATTTCCCAAATTTATTTTAAAATTTGATTGATCTCTTCTCTCTTGAGGTAAGTCTGACAATGGCAATAGATATCATCTATTTTATGGCTTTAAGAATTTATAGCCTTTTCCTATAAAAAACATTGCAGTCTTTGATGAGAATTTGTAAGTATTTCCCATAGTAATATAAGGAATGAAAATTGTCACCCAGTCATCTTTTTCTTTTCTCCTTTCTTTTTTGTCACTATATAAAACAACTTTTTGATGTAATGCTATTACTGTTTATTTATGATGTTGATAACTTTTTTCAAGTTTATTTATCTCATAGCATTTAATGTTGTTTTAAGCAACACATTTGCCTTTTTATATTCTTCTAAGGCTAGAAATAAATATATCAATGCAGTTACTTTTTCATTCTTTAACTATGATGTTTATATCATACTCTTGAGATCATGTGTTCCATGAGAAACATCATTAATGATGTTACTCTTTAACTACAATGTTTAATATTAAATGCATATATAAATGTAGAACATATGAGAAATACACCATAAAAAATTTTCAATGTTGATGAATATTTACTAATAGTCATGTATGTTTGCGTGTTATTCTCAAATTAAAAGGTTCTAGCGTGAATTGGGTTTTTTTGGTGGGGGGGGGGAGGTAGCGGGGTTACTGAATCTAAATCCTTTTGCTGAGCATTGACATGTTTTATTGTTATTTGTGATCCCTAATTTTGATATAATATAGTATGAAATGCATGTCTTTGTAAATATATTTGATGCGTTTTTTTGTTTTTATTTTTCTGATAAGTGCATAACTTACTATTTTCCTCTTTGATAAATTAACATTTTTATAATGTTTGGTAGGTTATTCATACATTGTAACATGTTGATTTACAACTTCCCAATCAAAATTTGACCTTTATTTTATACCATATTGTTTTTAAATCGATTGTTATTTTATATTTCACATTTATTCCAAAAATTTTTTTTGATAATAAAGGATGAATTTATTCCCGACTTAGTTAGCAGTAACACATGATGTACAAGTGTTCTTGAAGAAAAATAATACAGAAAAGAAAATCTGCCTTCATCCCTACACATAGTGTAACGACCCCAACCATATGGCTAGGAGTGTTAGCGTTTTTCTTTAAATCCTGGGACGAAACGGACAGAGTTTTCCCTGAAAACTGACCATTTCCCAGGCTTAACGCCTTACATTGAAT
Source organism: Carnegiea gigantea (assembly GCA_029747015.1). Taxonomy (NCBI): domain Eukaryota; kingdom Viridiplantae; phylum Streptophyta; class Magnoliopsida; order Caryophyllales; family Cactaceae; genus Carnegiea; species Carnegiea gigantea. Next base: position 212,231 of record JAKOGI010001514.1, read on the forward strand.
TCCCTACAATTAAATGCAATAATAAAATCAACTCAACGGCTACTCGCCGGAGTTCACGGCTCTACGGGCCACCCGCCCGGAGCATATCAACCAGCGCAGTTCAACACTAAAATAATGGCACAACTCCACGGACCACACGTCTGGAGTATTGGGATTACATTCCAATTATAAACAATCTTAGCTAACCGATGATCGGCTCACATGGCCGTACGGTGCGACTCTAGATGATATGTAACACAGGCACACAAGGACTTAAATTAAATAACAATAAACCATACATCACAATACAACTTGCAGCTCTCACTTATAGAACAAGTAACTTTGCTCCTAGAACAGCAATGACTCCGTCTCGGCTTACGTGGGATTTCAGAGACCTGGGAAGGCAACAGTAAGAATTGGAAATGAGCAATTAGCGCTCAGTGGGTAACCCCTTTTCCTAAAACAATACTTAAATGCAATAATAACTTACAACAACCATTTGTAATTCCTTCTCTTTGAAGAGTCCACCTATCGTAGAGTATGTTCCAATCACAATGTAAGAGAAAAAGCCTTTGCACCACCCGTTTAAACTCGATAGTAGCTATACTGAATAAACTTACCAGGAGACCTTCATATGAACTCATAAACGCAATGAAAATAGAGGGGTTTAGCCTGCAAATACCCCTGGCTGGGATATCTGTTACAAAAGGCTCATCCATCGCTAAAACTTTATACGTGATGCTCAATGCATTAGCGAAGCTGATTTTAGGTCATATAGTTTAACTCGTAGAGAATCATTAAGGTTTCGTTAAAGATGCTGTCAGGTGGTAAGCTATATGAACTTAGCAATGACACTAGAATAGCCACCATGTTCAATGCAATACAATCTCTAAATTGATGACTTTACTATACCACACTGTAGCCGGTCATATGCAAGAATAGATTTCTGTGGGAAAACATGGAACGATAACCATAAAATGAGGCATAGAACTAGGTCATGTGATTAGTAAACTATTTACTAATAATGTAGCAAAATGACCTTTGAACTTCACATTCCTGTTTCTTAAAGGTATAACCTTTTATAAACCATCATAGGAACTGAGAGTCTCCTTTGACCACATTTCTCTACCCGTCGTCGGGCTTTACAACGTATGACTCTACTACATATTAGCATAGCTATGAAACATGTAACTTCAACTTATGCCTACTGGCAAAATTATGAAACAGTGAACTTTGAATCCTCTACCTACTGGCAGAGGAATGAAATCCTGAGCTTTGAATTCTCTGCCTACTAGCATAGAAATGAAATACTGAGCTTTGCATTCTCTGCCTACTGACAGAGAAATGAAAAACTGAGCTTTGAATTCTCTGCCTTCTGGCAGAGAAATGAAATACTGAGCTTTGAATTCTCTGCCTAACGGCAGAGAAATGAAAAACTGAGCTTTAATTCTCTGCCTCCTGGCAGAGAAATGAAAAACTGAGCTTTGAATTCTCTGCCTTCTGGCAGAGAAATGAAATACTGAGCTTTGAATTCTCTGCCTAACGGCAGAGAAATGAAAAACTGAGCTTTAATTCTCTGCCTTCTGGCGGACAAATGAAATACTGAGCTTTGAATTCTCTGCCTTCTGGCAGCGAAATGAAATATTGAGTTTTGAAACATAAAAGTTGAAGTTACATGGAAACTTCTAGGGCGGTGCTGGGTTGGTTAAGCTAAGAAGCCAATCGAAATCTCATCGATCCAATTAGTTAAGGTAGTTCCATTACCAATGACTTATCAATGAAACATGTGGCCGATAAAACATTTAGGAATGCTTAGAAATCAGGTAAATAAGCATTCATAACTATATCATGTCTATGCAAGCCTCATAAACGATGAATACCTGTAATCAATGAACTATATATAATCGATAAACTTTATATAGTCGATAGCTTTATATAACCGATAGACTATATATAATAAATGAACTACGTATGAATCAATAAAATTTAGAAAATCGACAAACCACATATAAATCAATAAGCTTTATATACTCAATGAACCTTCTATATTTGATAACGATATATAATCATTAAACTTGCTATGATTGATAATTTTTATATAATCGATAAGCTATGTACATAATTGCTAAACTTCATATGATCAATAGACTATATCTGATCACTAAACTTCATATAATCATTAAATTGCTAAACTTCATAAATCGATGAATCGATAAACTTCATATATGTCGATGAATCGCTAAGCTTCATATAAATCAATAGATCGTTATAAAATCGAATAACCCCCATATAACCGATTATAATTCCATAACTATATATATAATTGAATGCATTTCACATAATCGAGAAATTATACATAATCGATAAACTTGTTCAATGTGATCAATATATACTAGGCATCGTTCAGTTTACACTACATTTCCTCACGTCATAAATAATCAGTTCCAATTCAACTAGTGTAACACCCCAAGTATACATGATCCATTTCCTGTTTCCATCTGCTTAAGATTACCAATAAGATACAATGACTCAATGAACGGGGCGTTACCGCCGTCCATGAAGGACAAGGCTTGCATTAATCATGAAGATTTATCTCAATCCAAAGGTTACCCCATAATAGGGTATACACCATCATAACACCCAAACCATTTAATTATATACAAAAAAGTTCTAACATCCCAAGGATAACACAACCTTACATAACTTGATTCAGAAATACAGTCGCAATATCAAAATACATAATTTAACTTAAATGTACTTCAGCCTCCAAAATACATCACCATATGCTAAGATAGCATCTTAGCTCTCCCACACCGTTAACCACAAGAATGGTTTGTCTCATTTGGCATCTCCGGCCTCCCTGCCCACCTCGGGGTGATTCACTGAACATTTTCCTAAAACAAAACATAAAAATATTTCGAACTGTGAGCCAAAACTCAGTACATGCATCCCTGTACTGTTAAAGGTTCATTGGAAAGTAATTTAGGGCCCACTTGCAATTCATTTTAAGTGAAAACAGGGAATGAGATGTATATAAAACTGTATTGCGGATTATTATCTGCTAGTGCACCCCTTTAGTAACTGTTACGATCTGTGAATAGGTGTACACCTGCCAAGCCGACCGAGGGACCTGGCCTGAAGCCGCGCGGGTAACTGAGGGCGTGCCCTGTAACTGATAACTGACGGGGTCACCAATTATGTGATGAAACACTGATTAAAATGATTCATTGATGTGCTTATCAAAATATTATGATTTTGATAAATGCATGCTGAGTACTAAAGATACAGGCAATAAACGTACCTGGAAGTTTTAAATGTTAATGCACAGAGGAATGAGATATACAAAAGTGAAGAAAATGGAAGCTTAGGCCTTGATTCTGCTCAAAAGTCCATTACAGGAACATGAGGTTAGAAACGATCATGTTTTCATAACTGATAATTTTAAATAAAACTGGCTTATGAAGAGCTTTTACACAACGGTTCATGAGTAACCAAAAAGACGTTGATGTAAACTAAAAAAATGAGAAGTGAGACATGGTAGCTAATTTAGAACATTTGGTTTTCAAAGGAGGGTATGGGAAGAATAACCCATAACTTATTGTCCCGACCTCCGAATAGGACGTAAGACCCCAATATAAATAGCTTAGGAAGGCCTCTAAAACTTTCACCGAGGACTCAAAACATGACTCCCATGCTAGGTTTTCTAAAAAGGGGTTAGAACACTAACATGTCAGTTTTAAACCCATCCTGCACAGGTTCGGTAAAATGACCATAACTTTTTCCACAGACCTCGGATTGATGCGATTCAAGAGTCATTTTGAAGCTAACACACTGACCTAGCTCCCCACCAAAAATCAGAATTTTTGGATTGGCCGATCATTACCAGTTTCCTTTCAAAGCCTGCCCTGTTTTTCTGAAAATTCCAGCAGCACTGCTTTAGTGTTTTCCTTCATGTTTTTCACCAATCCTCAACTCAAACTCCTTTTTAAGAGTGTGTAAATATACTTTGGTACATCCCAACCTCATACAAAAACACCATACATAATTTCTTTTCATATTCATATCAAATAAAGCTCCTTTTTAGTCACATATACTCACACACCACACATTTAGCATTAGTTGGTCCAAATCATGCATTTTGAACAAAACCCTAGCTTTGGGTTAACTTGAACTCACTTCCATCTTTTCCCAAACACCATAAACACCACAACAAACTTCAATATATTAAAACATAAGCCAAAACAAGGATAAAACAAGCAATAAACCTCACTTGAACAAGTAACTTGCATGAACAAGATGAAACCCTAACCCTAACTTCATCTCTACCTTAATCCATCAACAAGAAGGTTCTTAAGACCTCAAAAACAGCATGATCCATCACTAAAACAACCATAAGAAGAACCAAAAATCAACAAGATCAAGAATCAAAACACAAATCAACATAGGGGTCAAAAGAACACTTACTTTGTGCTTGAGAAAGTTGCTAGAAATGATGCTTGATGTTATGAAGTGAAAGGGATGTTTGGGGGTGGTGAGTAGGGATGTTTGGTGGGTTTTTTGGTGGTTGAAGGTGGCTGAAATGGTGCTGGTTTTTCTGCTGTGGCCGTGTAGAGAGAAGGAGGAGAGGGAAGAGAGAGAAGCTCACAAAAAGGCTTGGTTAAAAATGAACCAAAATGAAAAAGTTTACAATTTATATTTCAATTTACTTGGCTGAAAATTGAAAGAGAAAAGTCAAGAAAATCATGCTTGATTAAGGCTTAATTAAGTGAGATTAGCTAAACAAATGAGGTTCAAGACTTGTTGCATCGCAAACGGCCCTAAATGGGCTTGGTTTTGAGAAAGAACTGAAACCGAGTGCGTTTGTGAAATATTTTTTTTTTTTTTTCCAAAAGTTTGTGATTGTCCTAAAAATAATTAAATCACTTAATTCATAAATATCAAGGTCTAATTTCGATGATTTCACAAAACAAAACTCGAATTGCAAGGTGAGGCCCATTAGATTTTCCCACTTGAAATAACAAAGGAAACAATGATTTAAATGCGACGAAATTAATCACATAGATTAATGAAAAGAATAAATATAATATAGGGTTGGACTATTACAGTCTCCCCCCCTTAAAAAGTTTCGTCCTCGAAACTGACGAATTTCATCATACAGGAATTACCTCAAATAAATATGGATATGCAGTTCTCATAGCCTCTTCGGTCTCCCAGGTGGCTTCCTGGGAGGTGTGGTTTGACCATAGTACTTTGACCAATGGGATCTGCTTGTTGCGTAGTTGTTTAATCCTGTGATCTAGTATTTGAACAGGACGTTCCTCATATACTAGATCTTCAGCGATATCAATCGGTTCAGATACAATGATATGATCTGGATCTGGAATGTATTTCTTAAGCTGAGAGACATGGAACACGTTATGTACATGCTCAGGCTCTATAGGCAGATCTAGCCGATAAGCTACAGGATTTAACTGTTCAATGATTTCGTAAGGTCCAATATATCTTGGGCTCAATTTTCCCCGTATTCCGAACCTCTTAACACCTCTAGTTGGTGAAACCTTCAGAAAAACTTTATCACCTACTTGAAACTCCAGAGGTCTTCTTCTTTTGTCTGCATAACTTTTCTGTCGAGTTTGGGCAATTCTGATATGTTCCTGAATCTTTCTTATGGTTTTAGTGGTCTCTTGAATCATTTCAGGACCTATAATCAGTGCCTCATCCAAATCACTCCAGCACAATGGGGTTCGACATTTTCTTCCATACAGAGCCTCAAATGGGGCCATCTTGATGGTGGATTGATAGCTGTTGTTATAAGAGAATTCCATCAGAGGCAAGTCATCTTCCCACTTCCCTTGAAACTCCAATACACAAGCTCTCAGCATGTCTTCCACAATTTGGTTTACCCTTTCAGTTTGTCCATCTGTTTCTGGGTGATAGGAGCTACTGAAGTTTAGTTTGGTTCCAAAGGCTTTTTGAAGCGCTTGCCAGAAACGTGCTTGGAACCTTTGATCCCTATCTGAGACGATGTCTAAAGGAATCCCATGTAGACGGACTATCTCCTTGACATACAGTTGAGCTAGTTTTTCAACTCCCCAAGTATCCTTGATGGGCAGAAAATGAGCTGACTTTGTGAGTCGATCAACTATGACCCAGATAGCATTCTTTTTCGTGGCAGAAAGCGGTAAACCCATAACAAAGTCCATCGAAATCGAATCCCACTTCCATGTTGGAATTTCTAAGGGTCGTAGTTCACCCACAGGACGTTGATGCTCGGCTTTAACTTTCTGACAAATTAGACACCTATCCACATATTCTGCAACGTCCTTCTTCATATTATTCCACCAAAAATATTGTCTCAGATCTCTGTACATCTTGGTGCCTCCTGGATGCACTGAATAACGAGTATTGTCAGCCTCTTCCAGGATCTGCTTTCTTAATTCCCCATGTTTGGGCACACATAGACGATTCTGGAACCTCAGAGTCCCGTCCTCATGTACTACAAATCCCGGAGATTTCCCATTCTCTAAATTTTGTTTTATCCTTTGAAGTTCGGGATCACTTTCCTGATTCAGTCGTATTTCCTCCTCTAAAGAAGGCTGTAAAGTGAGTACTGATAAACGAGCCTTCGTTTGCCCATGGGACACCAATTGAATCCCAAAGGACTCCAGTTCTCTTAAGAGATTCAATTGAGTGATCATCACAGTGTTCGAGCTATGTTGCGCTTTCCTACTTAGAGCATCTGCCACCACATTTGCTTTACCAGGATGATATTGAATTTGCAAATCGTAGTCCTTAAGCAACTCAAGCCAACGCCTCTGTCTCAAATTGAGCTCCTTCTGGGTGAAGATATACTTTAAACTTTGATGATCAGTATAGATCTTGCATGATACCCCATATAAATAATGTCTCCAAATTTTCAATGCAAAGACCACAGCTGCTAACTCCAGGTCATGGGTAGGGTAGTTCTTCTCATATGGCTTGAGTTGTCGAGAGGCATAAGCTACTACTTTGTCCTCCTGCATTAGTACGCACCCCAAACCATTCTTCGAAGCATCACTATATACAGTATACTCTTTTCCTTCCCTTGGTAGAGTTAGGATTGGGGCGGTAGTGAGACGCTGCCTTAGCTCTTGGAAAGCTTCCTCACACCTTTCAGTCCACTCAAACTTATTCACCTTCTTCAGTAGATTGGTGAGGGGTGATGCTATTTTTGAAAAATCTTTAACGAATCTTCGATAATAGCCTGCTAAACCCAAAAAGCTTCTAATCTCTGTGACGTTGGTAGGCCTTGGCCATTCTGTGATTGCTTTCACCTTTTGGGGGTCAACCTTAATTCCTTCTTTGGTAATCACATGCCCCAAAAATACTACTTCCTCCAACCAAAATTCACATTTCTTTAATTTGCCGTAGAGTTGATGTTCCCTCAGAGTTTGCAATACTATCCGCAATTGATCAGCATGTTCCTTGTCATCCTTAGAATAGATAAGGATATCATCTATGAATACCACGACAAACTTGTCTAAATAAGGCCTGAAAACCCTGTTCATAAGATCCATAAAGGCTGCAGGAGCATTAGTGAGTCCAAAAGGCATCACTGTGAACTCATAGTGACCATACCTGGTCCTGAACGCTGTCTTAGGAATGTCCTCAGGCTTAATCCTAAGTTGATGGTACCCTGACCTCAAATCAATCTTAGAGAATACTCCTGCTCCTTGGAGTTGATCAAACAAATCATCTATTCGTGGCAGAGGATATTTGTTTTTGATGGTAATCTTGTTCAACTCCCTGTAATCAATACAGAGTCTTAAGGTTCCATCCTTTTTCTTAACAAACAACACTGGAGCACCCCATGGTGACACACTTGGCCTGATGAAGCCTTTCTGTAACAGTTCATCTAGTTGAATCTTTAATTCCTTAAGCTCAGTTGGGGCCATACGATGTGGAGTTTTCGAAATAGGTTGGGCCCCATGAATTAATTCGATTCCAAAATCAATTTCCCTTTGTGGGGGTAGTCCTGGTAACTCTTCAGGAAAAACATCTTCAAATTCACAAACTACAGGTATATTCTCCGCTTTCTCTTCTTTCGTCTGGGAGTCAATAGCATAACACCAATACCCAATACACCCCCGATATAACAGCTTGCTTGCTTTCATAGCGGAAATCAAAGAGCAAGATTTTGTCTCTTTCTGCCCATAAAAACACACTTTTCTCCCTTTCTCATCCTTCAAAATAACCTTAAGATCTTCACAGTCAATTTTGGCTCCATAAGTATGTAACCAATTCATTCCCAAAATGATATCAAAATCAGACAAGTCAAATTGAATCAAATCCACAGGGAAGGTAGCTTCACCAATGATAATGGGGACAGATTCATAAGCGAGAGGGCACTCAATCACAGAGTTGTTGGGCAGCTTAATTTTATAATTGGTTACCATCCTCTTGTTTTCCAGACCCAATTGTATAGCGGATTGGGTAGATATAAAAGAATGAGTGGCGCCTGAGTCAAATAATACACAAAATGGCTTTGAATTTAAAAAGAGAGTTCCAGTGACTACCGTACCAGAGGTAGCAGCTTCTTTTTTGTTCATCACGAATGCCCTTCCTGCAACTGCAGGCCTTGTAGGTGGGGGTCCCTGGCGGGGCGGAGCCAAAGGTTTTGCTACGCCTCTGTCTACAGCTTTCAGTCGGCGGGGGCATGCAGTGATGAGGTGTTCAGGACTTCCACACCACATGCATTTGTTGCTGCCAACTCGGCATTCAGGAGTGGTGTGATTTGTTCTTCCACACTTCGCACAGGTTACGGGTACTGACGAGCCCATAGGACGGCTCTTAGAGGGAAGTGGAGTAGGCTTTTTCTGGATCTGATTCACACTTTCACTAGGAGTCCCCCGTTCAAACCCCTTTCTCTTATGGTTAATTGGGTTCAGAGCTCTCAATTCCGTCTTCACTCGTTCTACTTCAGCTGCTCGCTCATATAATTCTTGACAAGTCAAAATTGGTTGCCCCGCTAACTGATTCCGAATGTAGAAGGCCAAACCTTCCTCGAACCTTCTCATCTTTAACCTTTCAGAGGATACAAATTCAGGGACAAATCTAGATAGTTCTGTGAACTTACTAGCATATTGCATCACAGACATGTTGCCACTCATTTTCAACTCCATAAATTCCTTCTCCTTTTGCCTTTGCACCACAGCTGGGTAAAATTTCGCCCTCAACTCCACTAAAAATTTACTCCAAGTGAATTCAGGCCCTAGGAGTTTATCCTTCACAGTACTCCACCAAATGTCAGCTTCACCTGACAGATAATACGTCCCAATGTTCATTTTCTTTTCCTCTGGTACCCCAACTACGGTGAAAACTTTCTCCATTCCCCTTATCCATTCTTCTAACACTACTGGATCATAAGATCCATTATAAACTTTAGGGTTGCGCCGTGCTACCCTGTCTGCCAATTTATCCTCTTTAGGAGGGGTTTCAACAGGTACTTGGGGAATTCGCTTCATTAATTCAGCAACTAAGGTTGGCCAATAACTTGGGTCTCCTAAGTTGCTAGCTAATACAGAGGGCAATGGTGGCGTGTCCCCATGTTGTGGTTCCTGGCAGGAGGCTTGATCACCCGATCCCTGGCCTTGTTCCATATCATCCTCTACCTGAACCTCCATGTTGTTGTGTACTGACTGGGACATTCTGAACATATAGTAAATAAAGCAATTCAAACACTAGAACCTCCAGACATATCAGATTATATCATAACTTAAAGCATTATCATTTCAACACTGCTTACTTACAAACATCGTTGATTTATATACATGAGCAACAAAAGTACCGTACACCAAGCTAAGTACGCAAGACTAACTCTAACTCTTTCCGTATCATTAAAACTAAATAGCCCCTATGCACTAAGTCCGTGACATAACCCAAAAAAAAACAAGGTACGGACTATATCATCCTGGTTGGCGAGGATTGGACTAACTATATACAATGCCAGATGCCCTACAAAATGTAATGATCCAATCCAGCCAAACCATTACTACATACAGGACTCAAAATAAAACCACCAGGCTAGCCTATAGAACCACCTAACGATCCCTGGATGGATCGTAATCGGGGTCAGACTCATCATCAGGTTCTTCACCTGAATCAAAGCTACTCATAGATGCCTCTGATTCGGCATCATCGGCCTCCTGTTGAATCTGTGGCTCAGGCTCCTCCCCTAGTCCCATCATCAACTCGTCCGCCTCTTGCTCCCCTTGCGGGTCTATCCCCATCTCATCACTATCTTGATCCTCCTCGGGATCCTCCTCCTCTGGATCATCCTCCTCTGGACCGTCCTCGTCGCCCTGGTGGTCCTCATCCTCAGAGCTAATCACCACCACTTCTGGGGTGCTAGGGATGTCTATTACCACGTAAGCCTCCCCAGGGCTATCGGGCATCAGTGGGGTGGCTGGTGCGGGTGGAATGGGTGGCCCCTGTGCTGGTGCTGGCGGGGAGGGTGGCCCCTGTGCTGGTACCGGGGCTACAGGTGGAGGGTGGACCTGATATAGGGGGAAAACATGTTGAAGAGTTTCCATAGTCAGTCCCCTCAATTCGAACTCCTCTCTCAATAACAGTTCCGTAGTGAGAGTCATCCACGCCCCCTGTGCCTGAAACCTAGGTCAGTCCAAGCCTGGGTTCCCTGTCATCATAAAGTTGTGGTAACGCTGCCTAAATTCCACCCACGGGCCAACCGGAGGTAAGGACTCAAGCAGTCTCTGGGCACGGACGGTAATACTGTGAAACTCATAATAAGGGTCCTGTGCATGTCCTTCCATACTCATGTGTAGCAAGGCAATATGAGCTATCATAGAGCCCCCCGGTAGCATATTAACACCATAAGGGTCCATCTAACAAAAGAAAAACACATATGTAAGAGGTATGCACATCCATAAACAAAAAGCTTACAAATGAAAGCAACTGACAGTCTAATATCGATATTACGCTCTTAATATCAATATCATTCTAGCAATAGACTATAGATAGCTTCCCCATCACTACACCATTCAAATACTCACCCTAGAGGTTCTCACTCTACTTTCCTCAAGAAAATCTAAACCTGGCTCTGATACCAAATCTGTAACACCCCAAGTATACATGATCCATTTCCTGTTTCCATCTGCTTAAGATTACCAATAAGATACAATGACTCAATGAACGGGGCGTTACCGCCGTCCATGAAGGACAAGGCTTGCATTAATCATGAAGATTTATCTTAATCCAAAGGTTACCCCATAATAGGGTATACACCATCATAACACCCAAACCATTTAATTATATACAAAAAAGTTCTAACATCCCAAGGATAACACAACCTTACATAACTTGATTCAGAAATACAGTCGCAATATCAAAATACATAATTTAACTTAAATGTACTTCAGCCTCCAAAATACATCACCATATGCTAAGATAGCATCTTAGCTCTCCCACACCGTTAACCACAAGAATGGTTTGTCTCATTTGGCATCTCCGGCCTCCCTGCCCACCTCGGGGTGATTCACTGAACATTTTCCTAAAACAAAACATAAAAATATTTCGAACTGTGAGCCAAAACTCAGTACATGCATCCCTGTACTGTTAAAGGTTCATTGGAAAGTAATTTAGGGCCCACTTGCAATTCATTTTAAGTGAAAACAGGGAATGAGATGTATATAAAACTGTATTGCGGATTATTATCTGCTAGTGCACCCCTTTAGTAACTGTTACGATTTGTGAATAGGTGTACACCTGCCAAGCCGACCGAGGGACCTGGCCTGAAGCCGCGCGGGTAACTGAGGGCAATGCCCTGTAACTGATAACTGATGGGGTCACCAATTATGTGATGAAACACTGATTAAAATGATTCATTGATGTGCTTATCAAAATATTATGATTTTGATAAATGCATGCTGAGTACTAAAGATACAGGCAATAAACGTACCTGGAAGTTTTAAATGTTAATGCACAGAGGAATGAGATATACAAAAGTGAAGAAAATGGAAGCTTAGGCCTTGATTCTGCTCAAAAGTCCATTACAGGAACATAAGGTTAGAAACGATCATGTTTTCATAACTGATAATTTTAAATAAAACTGGCTTATGAAGAGCTTTTACACAACGGTTCATGAGTAACCAAAAAGACGTTGATGTAAACTAAAAAAATGAGAAGTAAGACATGGTAGCTAATTTAGAACATTTGGTTTTCAAAGGAGGGTATGGGAAGAATAACCCATAACTTATTGTCCCGACCTCCGAATAGGACGTAAGACCCCAATATAAATAGCTTAGGAAGGCCTCTAAAACTTTCACCAAGGACTCAAAACATGACTCCCATGCTAGGTTTCCTAAAAAGGGGTTAGAACACTAACATGTCAGGTTTAAACCCATCCTGCACAGGTTCGGTAAAATGACCATAACTTTTTCCACAGACCTCGGATTGATGCGATTCAAGAG
>JAKOGI010001515.1:0-25000 GCA_029747015.1 Carnegiea gigantea
TGTATATATGTGTGTGTATATATACATATATATATATATGTGTGTGTGTGTGTGTGTGTGTGTGTGTGTGTGTGTGTGTATATGTATGTAGGTGTATTTATATATCAGGATTGTAGTTAACTCATAAGATGAACATAGAATTGTCACTTTATTGGAGATAGTCAATTTATACGGATTGTACTTGCAGGAATTGTAGCTGGAAATTAGTAGAATTTATAGGTGTAAAATATTACAAAGTGACTAAATTTGAGAGAGAGATGCCATATTCGGTTGAAATGTCTACCTTATATGAGGTTGAGCGGAGCTTAATAATTGAGGTGAAATGATGCTTATTTGTCTTCGTCTGTCATGCACCGAAAGCAAGTTAGATTTGTCAAAAGTTAATTGCTTTTCATTGTGCAACTTTTGAAACATTTATCAGTGGGTACTATTCATAAACAATGAATTGTTGGAACTGTAGATGAATAGTGACGTGTTGGGGAACTGTAGTAAATAGGGCCTGCCGACAGTTTTGTCTTGACCTGCAAAATAAAAATTTTGTTAAAAGATAATGGCCCTCACTTTTAGCAAAGTTCAAGACCTTCGCGGGCTCTTGTCCTTTTGTTTTTTATTTTTCTTTTGTCATAGATCGTAAGGATCATATGAATCCTATTGATCACATGGATTGGGTTTATTAAAGGAGCCAGCAGACCTTACAGTTTCATCTGCTGAATCATTGTCTTTTTTGTCAAGTATTTTTTTGTAGAAAAACTTGTCTCATGGCTGGATCATCTTTGAGTAACTCTAAAATTTCACGTTCTGTTTGTGTGAGTCCTTTGGATCGAGCTTTTATTGATGATGGAGCACTTCCTCTTTTGGCTGGCGTAGATGGCCCTATGGCTATTTCCTTCTTCTTGTCAAACGTATGTAGATTATGAAGGGCGAACTTCTTTGTTTTGTCTTGCACAAAAATTCTACTTTTTCTTTGCCACATAACTTTGTTTTGTATTCATTCCACCACTTAAACTTTGTAAACTCGAACCATCGATAGTGGAAATGTATTGAGTAAATAATTTTGGAAGTGACTCTCAATCAAAAATCCAGGCAATGTTGAAAGTTCGAAAAAAATTGGACTTCTTTTGTGTATGGTTTGATGGTTAGTGTGTTTTTATTCCAGCATTTCCCGCCTTCTTTTGCTTCATTGGGAAGAATAAAAGCAGAACATCTGAACCATGTCCACCAGTAGTAGAACCAGATAGGGTAGATATTTGTGCAATTGTCATGGAAATTAAAGAACCATGTGTGTGTGTCAGGGTGGTAGAGAAATGCCCAAAACCAAGCCATTTTGTAGTTGCTGTAATTGTAAGTTGGTGGGTTGAAAATGATAGAAAATTTCCTTTCTTCAAAAAGATTCTTCCATTGCTGAGTACTTAGCACATTGCAAATAATGCATTTGGAGAAGAGGATAAAACCTGGGTTGATTTTGTCATAGGTATAGGTAATTTCGACTGAGCGAGCATCAACCAGGATGAGCTCATAAAACTGTTGTGTTTTGAGAGGGTCATTGCTTAGAAAATGCGATTTTCCAAAGGTTTTTTGTATTAGCGGTTTGATTGTTTATGAGGAAGGTGCTCAGTATGTCAAACTAAATAGGTGTTGCCATGAGCCGATTTTGTAGGGGGGTTAGAAACAACGGTTTTATAGGGTAATGGAGGAAAGTTAACCAAAGGTTAAAATGTATTATGTGTCAGGATCTGAAGTTGATAATCTTCAGCCTTTTGTATCCCTTTGCCTTTGTCCTTGTTGTTGCTCATTTTGACTCGTGCAACAACGAACTTTTGTCACTCTTTCCTTGTAGAAACTCTCTTGCAAGGAAGTCTGGAAGAGAATTGTTTTTTCCATTGATAAACTCAATGTTGAAATCAAAAGCAGAAAGAATTGCTTGCTATGTGGCAAATATTTGTTTTGAAACCAGACTCTTAACATCCTTTTGTAAAATTTCTTTTGCTGATTTGCAATCTATTTGAAGTAAGAATTTTTTGTAAAATAAGTCATCTTGAAATTTTGAAATACAAAGTACTACAGATAATATTTCTTTTTTGATAGTAGAATAGTTTTGTTGTGGACCAAGCCAAAGACTTAAATGAGACCTAAATAATTGTTCTTTAGGCTGTGACTCTAATTTTTGTTTTAGTATGCCACCATATCCTATGTTTGACGCATTTGTTTCTACAATCAAAAACGCAAATGGATTTGGTATGCCTAAATATGGAAGGGACTTGACTCTTTCTTTGATTATCTAACTATTTTTGCATGCTCTTCGGTCCAAGTGACTGGATTCTTTCTAAGTCTTTTGTACAGAGGTGCACGTAATTGTCATAAATTTGGAAAGGAATTCGATACATAATTGAGACACCCAAGAAACCTTTGCAATTGTTTCTTGTCTTTAATCTTGTTAGGAAATTTATCAGCAAATGCTAACAATCTCATGATGGGTTTAATAGTGCCTTGATAAATGTCATGATCAAGAAATCTAATTTTGGTCTTGAATAAAACCATTTTTGATGCAGACATTGCTAAACCATTTTTCTCAGCAACATGGACAAAAGTTTGCAAATGCTTGAAATGTTGATCAATTGTATTTGAGAAAACTAAGACATCATCAGTGTAAACAATGATAAATGAGGTGTAAGGATTAAAGATGTCATTCATGATATTTTGAAATTTAGAAGGAGCATTCTTTAATCCAAATGGCATAACGTTCCATTCATAATATCCAAATAGAAATGTGAATGCAGTTTTATATCTGTTAGGCTCAACAATCTAGATCTGCCAGAATCCTGACTTCATGTCAAATTTTAAAAAACCTTTACATTATATAATCTGTTTAACAGATCTCTTTTGTGGGGAATTGGATATCTAATCCATCTAAGAACTTTGTTAAGAGGTTGATAGTTAATAACTAGCCTTGGAACTCCTCGTTTCTTTTCAGCTGCGTTATTAACATAAAATGTTGCACAACTCCAAGGAGACTTGGAAGGTTGTATAAGCTTTTTATCTAATAAATTTGAATTTCCTTTTTGCAATGCTTAAGAAGTTCAAAAGTCATTTGAGTGGGTCTAGCTTTTGTCGGGATGTTTTGTTCATCAAAATCCTTTTCATATGGTAAAGAAAAAATATGCTTTTTCTTTCCCAAAATGCATTAGGAAGATCCGAGCATATCTTCCTTTTGATAACTTGTTCTAAATCCAAAAATCTTTTGTTGTATAGACGGATTTTGTAATTGTTCTTCAATTAGAAGATAAGAAATTTCTTCCTGAAGATGGCAAATTTGATTTTGCTTAGTTTGTAGAACATTTATTTGTTTAGAAATAGAAGATGATTGTAAACTAGTCACTTCCATTTGTTGACCCATAGAAAGAAAATTAAAAGAAATTTGCTTACCCATGATTTTTGTGTGAACACTGGATTCATTAATATAAATGGATAGATTTGAGTTAAAAAGGGCATACCTAAAATAACATCATTTGTAATATTATCAACGATTAAGAAAATATTTTTGAAACAGTAACCATCATTTTGAATATAACCTTTATTAAGCTTATACCTAATGCTTAATGGTTCTCCAGTAGCACTAGCTAAATGTTCCTTAGTTCGTTCACAGTATTTTGTAGGAATAATTCCTCCTTTAATACAGTTTTGATCAGCTCCACTGTCAATGAAAGCTACTATATTAATAAAGAAGTCATTGACTACTAGTTTGACAATTAAATACCATTTTTGAAAGGTAACTTGGGAAATGATGTGAAGGAATTGATTGTCTAGAATTCCTAAAATGTCAAAAGGAGGCTCAAGGAAAGTAGAAATATTGGTCTTTTGGGATTCTAGGATAGAGATTTTTACCTTTATTTCTAGATCTTTTGTCTTGAGATCAAGAACTTTAGATTTGAGGATATGAACTTGTCCTTTAAGTTCATTTACCTCAGCTTGAAGATCTTTTGTAGTAATTTGTTTGTAAGGATTCTGGATTGGATAACAATCAAAGATTTGTGAAATGGAAGGAGTCTCGGGATTAAATTTGAAAGACTTATCTTCTTCTTCAAGGATAATACCTTTTAATTTTTCAAGGTATTCCTTTTTTGTATCTATATCACGAATTGCCCTATGAGATCTAAAAGGAATTCTTTTTGAGATTTGTTAGTAATAACATTCAGGGACAGAATTGGAGAAGATTCATATTAAGAGTCTTTGTTAGAGTCTGAATAGTATTCTTCTTCTAATCCTGGAGCATCTTTTGTCAGAAGAGCAAGAAGTTTCTTTTGGAGTTCTGGTTCTCCAGAGAATAGCTCATTAATCTTTTGGTCTGTTTTGCATTGAAAGGTTTTGTGACCTATTTTGCCACATTTGTAGTAGACTATAGTCTTTTTCTTTTTGCTGGGCTGCTTCTTTTGGAAGCAGGAGGTTTTGGGCTATCCTTTTTCCTGAAAGGCTTAGGGGGCCTCGGAGGTCTCCTAATATATGTCTGGGCCCTTTTCTTTTGGACCCTTTTGCGGGTTGTAGAAGGTGCTTCAATTTTGGTAATGCTAAATATTTCATAAAAGGTTCCCATTTCCTTGCGAGATTGTGCCCTTTCTGATTTGTATTTGGACTGAAGTTTGATCTCATTATAGAGCTTCAGACCTGTAGTTTTAACAATACCAAAGATTTGTCCAAAGGTAAGTAAACTAAATAAAATATCATTTGTACAAAAATTCTGGTGTAATTTATTGAGGATACGTTCTTCGAAGAGTTTTGGTAATCCAGCAATAAATCTTTCTTTCCAGAAATCTTGGGTTCCATCTTCTCTTCTGAAAACATTTGTACGAAAGACATCTTTGTACCACCTATAGTCAGTCAAGGTAGGACATCTAAGGCTGATAAGGATTGTTTTGGAGGAAGCTTGTTCTTCTTTTAGGTTTCCAATGAAATGAAGTCTGATGGCATGGATCGGGCCCGTCTTCCTCATCAACTTCCTTTCCTTTGTCGTCTATCCTTTTATAGGTATGGTTAAGGATCTTTACCCTTGTTTCTGCATCAAGGAAGTTATCCCACCAATTCTTCAATTGTCCTGCAAATCCTATTGCTAAGGCAGTAGCAGCCTGTGCTCCTGAATGTCTTTTGGTTTTGTAGGTAGATACTGCCATGGCCATTTCTTGGAGAGTAGATAGAATCTCATGTTCTGATTTTCCATCTATATTCCATTGGTAAATTGCATCTCCATTAAATTGAGAGGTAGTAAAACTTCCTCTTTTTTCATACTGGAAATCAGGGGGAGTTGGTCTTAGGTAATAGTTTCTTATACTACCCTAATTCTAATTTTTGATTTTGTTAATAGCAGGAGGTGAAGAATCCTCAAAAGCTTCTTCAATAACATTGAGGACATCTTTGGTGTGAATTTTATATGTATGTTTTAAAACCATTTTTACTTGCAAGTGCACAAGGTTAATTGCAGACTAGCGATTATTAGGGTGTTGATTCCATGAAGAACAATAGTGATTCTTAAACTTAACCTTTCCGATTATAAAGAATAATCACAATTTTATGAGTTCGATTATCAATATAATTTAAGGAATAAAAGAAGAGTAAGTGAGTAGTAAAGTAGAGAGAATTCAAGTAGGAGTAAAATCTAGGACTTCGGATTTCACCTTTGATGCAAATATTAATTACTACTTCAAATGGGGATTCAGTTTGTCTCTTGTTCAACCTAAGTTACAAGCATTAGGCCATAAATTTTAAAAAAATCATTATAATTATTAAGTGACATAATTTATCTAGTGGTTTAGCATGAATTATTCTTTCTAGACATAACTCATCTAATTTCTAGCGTAAATTATTCAATTTAAACAATTATAATTTTAAGCCCAATTACATAATCATCATATTAGCCTACAAGGTCTAATATTCATTTGAGATAGCAAATTAAACTAGTGTCATCAGCATGATTAAACATTAGTATTAAAATGCATGAGTAGATGATGATCAAATGTAAACTCAAGATTATGCAAAAGAGACAGAAATACCCCCATAAGAAATTAGCAAAATAATATTATTACCAAGGATCAATCCTATAGAATGTGTAGTTTAGCCAGCCGTGGTTAGTGAAAACACCATTGGAATTGGTATATTTCACTTTCTATATCCAAACCTTATACTCAATTACACAAAATTATAAAACTTCGTAAATTCTGAAATTTGATTCACAAGTGAGATGAGAAGAGAAGAGAAAAATAGCTAATAAAGCTTATTTTCTTCATAACCCCCTAACCCAAATGATCTTGTCTTACAAAGATTCTCTCTAGAAAGATGAAAGATGAAAAAATAAGAAGATGCTTGAGTAAGAAAGTGGATGAATGTGTGTGTGGATCCCTCTTTCCCTCAACCCATGGCCCCTTTTTATAGTGGAAAATCCAACCCCTTAGGATACCCCCAAAATTAATGGAAATTAATTCCAATTCATTTGGGAGGTTACATGCATGCTCATTATTAGTCATAAGTATAGAATTAATCAAAAATTAACTAGCTTTGACTAGGTCACTTGGGGTTGCTCACAAAAATCAAGTCTTGGTTGCTTTAGAGCTGCTGGGCTGCTGATGGGGTGTGAGATGAGCCCAAACATGGAAAAAGGGGGAAAGGGAAAAGAGTGAGGTGGATCACTGGGCCGAGAAGCAGGCCCAACCAGGGAGAAGATGAGGCTAGGGGGGAGCAGGCCGGCTGTTATGATGATGTTGGGCCGCGGAGTTCAGCTTGAGGAGCCCAGCCGGCTGGGCATCTGATGGGCTGCACCTCACAGGCCCAGACGGAGGTAGAAGAGAGATGAGTCAGAAGATAGGCGCTGGGCCAGGCTGAGTTGCTTGCTGGGCCGTGCCTCTGGGGCCCAAGCGGATGGAGTGGCTTGAGAACTTGGGCTGAGCTTAACTCTTCTTTTTTTTTACCTGACAATTTCATAAAATATGCATCATTTACTCATAAAAATTTATTTCAAAGACTTAAAAATTGGTAAAATGAAGGAGACTTACATATAAAATACGAATTATCAACTCTTCCACACCAAAACTTTGCTAGTCCTCGAGCAAAGAACACCAATAATACATGTATTCATTTAAACCATCAAGAAGAATAAAATCGGGGAAGAAAACCAAGTGACCCAATTATAAATGTCCACTCCAAATCACATGTATCAATTCACTACCAACCCATAACTCATTGTCAAACACTTCTAATTCCAACCAAGTCAATAGGCTAAGATTCAAGCAAATTAAGTACACAACGAAACCATGTAGCAAATCGCAAGCATGAAATTTCACCCCACATAACAAAAATCACAAGAGCAACTTTTAAAATCGAGTCCCCAATGCCAAATCAATTTTTTTATTCTCTCTTTTTAAGACTTTGAGCTTTTTATTTTTAGAAGTTACTTGATTTCATGTGCTTTCTTGAGTGGATAAAGATATGAATAAAGATAACACTCAGATAAGCACTTAGTAC
Organism: Carnegiea gigantea; assembly: GCA_029747015.1. NCBI lineage: Eukaryota > Viridiplantae > Streptophyta > Magnoliopsida > Caryophyllales > Cactaceae > Carnegiea > Carnegiea gigantea. The sequence continues at coordinate 7,504 of JAKOGI010001515.1, forward strand.
ATATTCAGGTAATTAAAGATATGGATATAGATAGGACCTGAACATTGGTACCGAAATTAGAACTCAATTAATTTCATTTATTTAATTGTCTTTCTTTTTCTCTTTTTTTTCCTTTTTTTTTTTGATTGAAAAGCCAATAGGAAACTCAATGCTTATCGACTACTCATCATGACATTGTAAATGGGGTTACATCTCATACTCAAAATCGACTAAAATTTTGGCCTCCAACTAGTCTAAGCTAGAAATAATCTCTAGTGAATATGGTTCACATGAATCAAATCCACATGATAGGAATAAGACATGCACAATTAGGAATCTCTACCCAAAATCAAATTCACCCATAAATTTTCAAGTTTAATCTTTCTCAAAATTTTCATTCTCATTTTGCCTTCCCCTCACACCTAAACCTCACATTGTCCTCAATGTAGAAAACAATAAGAAAAAGAAAAATGGAGAAAAGAGCAATACAACCTTATAGCACGAGAAAAGTTGTTTCCATGTAAGCTAAGCAATCACACTCCCAAAGCGCCTTCACAGCCAAGACCAACCTCAAAAGCCAAAAACGAAGTGAAGAATCACATTCAATAACACAAGCGCACCTTGATTTAAAAATAAAAGTAAAAATAAAATTAAAAGACTCAAAATCACCTAAAAAGATTGGGTTGCCTCCCAACAAGCGCTAAGTTTAATGTCTTCAGTCAGACAATGCCCACCTCACTAATCACAGTAAACAGGGTTGATCAAGTTGATGGATTCAATCAAACCAGGGCCAAAATCATGAGTCATAACAGGTTTTAAACATTGACCATTAACCATGAGAACTCGACCATCTTGGGGATCCAAAATTTGGACTACCCTAGAGGGAAACACTTGTTGGACAACAAAAGGACCATCCCATCTAGATCTCAACTTGCCAGGAAATAGTTTAAGCTTAGAATTAAAAAGCCAAACCTTTTGATTAGGTTCAAAAGATTTACGAGAAATCGTTTTATCATGAAAAGCTTTGGTTTTGGCTTTATAAATCTCAGCATTCTCATAGGCTTCATTACGCAATTCATCCAACTCATTCAATTGAAGCCTACGGTTAGAACCTGCTTGTTTCATATCAAAATTAAAGGCTTTAATAGCCCAAAAGGCACGATGTTCTAACTCAACTGGCAAGTGATAAGCCTTACCAAAAAAAAGTTGGTAAGGAGACATCCCAATGGGAGTCTTATAAGCAGTACGATAGGCCCAAAGAGCATCATGCAATCTCAAAGACCAGTCTTTTCTATCAGGTCGAACCGTTTTTTCAAGGATAGACTTAATTTCACGATTAGATACCTCAACTTGACCACTAGTCTAAGGGTGATAAGGAGTAGCTATTTTATGAGTCACAGAATACTTTCAAAGCAAAGCCTCAAAAGATCGATGACAAAAGTGACTCCCTCCATCACTAATAAGGGCTCTAGGGATACCACATCGACAGAAAATACACTCTTTTACAAACTTAACCACAACCTTATGGTCATTGGTCCTAGTAGCCTGAGCTTCCATCTATTTTGACACATAATCAACAGCAACCAATATGTATACAAAGCCAAAAGATGGGGGAAAGGGACCCATAAAATCTATGCCCCACACATCAAATATTTCAACAATTAGAATAGGGAAAGGGGCGTCATATCACGACGGGACAGGGCACCCGCACGTTGACAACGCTCACAAGCAAGATAGAATTTGTGAGCATCTCTAAACATAGTGGGCCAAAAGAACCCACTTTGTAAGACTTTAGCAGCTGTCCTATGACCTCCAAAGTGACCACCACAGGCATAAAAGTGACAAAAGGTAAGAATACTATAAATGTTACTCTCAGGGACACATCTACGTGTCACTTGGTCAGGGCAATGTTTGAAAAGATAAGGATCTTCCCAATAGTAATGTCTTACCTATGAGAAGAACCTATTTTTTTCTTGTTTGGACCAGTGAGAAGGAATCTTCCTAGTGACGAGGTAGTTCACAATATGAGCAAACCAAGGGAGAGGGGCACGTAACACAGCAAATAGTTGCTCATCAGGAAAGTGGTCAGAAAATCCAACTGAGTCATTAGTATACTCAGTAAAGATTCTGGACAAGTGGTCGGCAACAGAATTTTCAGAACCTTTCCTATCTTTTATTTCAATATCAAACTCTTGGAGCAACAAAATCCATCTAATAAGTCTTGGCTTAGTGTCATTCTTAGCTAATAAGTGTTTTAATACAGCATGATCAGTAAACACAATCACTTTAGAACACAAAAGGTATGGACGGAATTTATCAAGTGCAAATACCACAGCTAGTAACTCTTTCTCAGTAGTAGAATAATTCTTTTGGGCATCCGTTAGAGTTCTACTAGCATAGTAAATGACATGAGGCATTCTATTCACCCTTTGACCCAAAACAGCCCTAATAGCAAAATTAGATGCATCACACATGATCTCAAATGGCAAAGAAAAATTAGGGGGCTCCACAATAGGGGCTGTCACCAACAAAGATCGAAGCTTCTCAAAAGCTCGCACACAAGACTCATCAATCACAAAAGGAGCATCTTTAGTAAGAAGATTAGTAAGTGGGCGAGCCACTTTGCTAAAATCCTTAATAAATCTCATATAGAAACCAGCATGACCAAGGAAAGATCTGAGTTGCTTCACAGAAGAGGGCACAGGCAAATTAGAAATCAAATAAACCTTGGCTTTATCAACCTCAATCCCTTTTTCGGACACTTTATGTCCCAAAACAATCCCTTCGTGGACCATGAAATGACTCTGTTCCTAACTCAAAACAAGATTCACTTCTTCACATCTTTTCAGCACAATGGATAGATTAGCAAGGCACACATCAAAGGAAGAACCAAAAATAGAGAAATCATCCATAAACACTTCTATGAAATTATCAATATAATCGGAAAATATAGCCATCATACATCTTTGGAATGTGGAAGGTGTATTACACAACCCAAAAGGCATCCTCCGATAAGCAAACGTACCTGACGGGCATGTAAATGTGGTTTTCTCTTGGTCCTCAGGATAGACAGGTATTTGGTTGTAACCAGAATACCTATCTAAAAAGCAGTAAAAACTTTGTCCAGCTAACTTTTCCAAAATTTGATCAATGAATGGGAGGGGAAAATGGTTTTTTCTTGTGACAGAATTCAATTTCCTATAATCAGTGCACATCCTCCACCCCGTGGTCTGTCTAGTGGGAATTAGTTCACCTTCATTATTCTTAACCACAGTTATGCCAGATTTCTTAAGGACTACTTGAACTGGACTGACCCATTGACTATCAGAAATAGTGTAGATAATACCTGCATCTAAAAGCTTAACTACCTCTTTCTGGACAACTTCTTTCATGCGGGGGTTCAGTCTACGTTGCATTTGCCTAATAGGTTTAACATCATCCTTTAAATGAATTCTGTGCATACAAATTGTGGGACTAATCCCTTTCAAATCAGCAATCGACCATCCAATAGCACCCTTATGATCAGACAAAACGCGAATCAATTCTTCCTCTTGATCACGAGATAGAAGAGAAGATATAATAACAGGTAGGTTCTATTTGGGGCCTAAAAACACATACTTGAGTGAATCAGGGAGAGGTTTTAACTCAAGTTTAGGTGGAGATACAACAAAAGGTGGCATAGGAGAACTAGCCAAAGGGGGAAGAGGTTCATTAGATACCGAAGAGGAAGACTCAAGATCAAGAGTAGAATCCATCTCATCTATTGCACTTCCTAAATCACACAATCTCAAATCCTCATGGGAAAGACAGATTCCCAAGGGATCACTATTCAGAATAGCAGGCAAAGCTTCTTCAATCATCTCATCAACCACCTCAACAAAGAAGCATTCAGATTCATTTTCAAACATAGGTTGAGCAAAAGCTTTAAAAATGTTAAGCCTAACCCTCATGTTTATGACCGAGACATCCATGACTCCCGACTAACAGTTAATGGTACCATTAGCTGTGGCTAGGAAGGGACGTCCTAAGATAAGAGGGATTTGCGTAGAAGCATGACTGGGGTCCATGTCCAATACAACAAAGTCAATAGGAAAGAATCCTTTATCAATTTGCACCAAGACATCATCTATTCGCCCCCTGGGAGTCCTAGCCGACCTATCAGCAAGCTGAAGGGTACAGTTGGAAGGTTGCAGTTCACCTAATCCCAACTCTAAGTAAACAGAATATGGTATCAAATTGACACTAGAACCCAAATCCAAAATCGCCCTTTCAATTTTGTGATTGCCAATAAAACATGAAATGGTAGGGACACCAGAATCTTTGAACTTAGGGGGAGTATCACATTTCAGAATTGAACTCACTTGTTCACTTAGAAGAACCTTTTTAGACTTGTCATCTTTAGATTTTCTTTTAAAAGTGCACATATAAAACCCCAGAAATTCGATTTGGGAAATTATGTCCAGTTGGACCCATTTAGACCCAAGTCAACCCAAGCCAATGCCGAATGAGTCCTCGTAAAAATTTCTAATAAATTTTTTTTTTACATTTTTGGAAGTTTTAAAATCTCCAAAAATTGTCTTATTTTGAGCATGGACTGACTGTGGGCTGTGTGTGGGCCTAGGTGCGGAGCAGTGAGCTTGTTTAAATAACCGAGCCCGTAAACTATATGGTATCCAGGTAACAATCATGCCCTAACCCTTCCCCTGCATTGTTGAAACCATGAATGTTTTGGAACTTGAGTAAGAATTTCTGGCAATTCTTTTCAAAACTGAAGGAACACTGGTGTATGAAATAAAACTGATTGCATGATGAAAACTGTACGTTGTGTTATGTCTGGAAGTCGAAACTGACCATGTCATAAGAGTGAAATTTATTTCGATTGTGTTTGGAATTACTGGACTTCTATTGTGAGTTCGATGGGGAAAGGTGTTTGAATATGAATGAATAGATTATGCTAAGTTTACCTCCGGTAAGAGGTAAGGACTCATTAATTAAAAAGAACTAAATGGGGTGAGTTAAATAGGTTTGGATTGATTGAAGGCCATTGCCTTCCCCGGGTAACAAGTGCATGCATGTGAGCGGCCACGTACTCAGTTGAAACGTGGGCCAGGACTATCGGTAACCATCCTTAATGGTGGTAAGCCAGGAAAAGATAAGCAGTAACCGCCTGAGAAGCGGTAGGCCAGGAATGAGTTAAGCGGCTGCGCTATGTCTGAGCGCAAGCCATGAGACCCACTGGGGGCACTCACCCAAACGTTGACTGGAACAGATGCAGTTTGAATTAAATAATTAAATTGTGGAATTATGATTTTGAAAGTGATGATCAAGGAAGATTGTGATAATGGGTTGTGTGCTTGGAAGACGTATCATTGTCCGCTTCCCTCAAATGTTTTCAAAATGGATTTGTGTGCGTGTTTAACTGTTAGGGGTGCTTGTTACTGAGTTTATCTCACTGTTATAAAATGTTTTATTTTCAGGTGATCTAGCTATGCTTGGGGCTGAGGACTCGAAAGTAGGGCGAGATTCGAATGTGGAATATGAATGAAATGAATGATAGAAGTTGTAATAGACAATAGTTGTTTTAATTTGTGAGGTTCAAGTTTTGAACACTGTAAGGTTGATTTCTTTTTTGCGAAGACTTGGTATTAATTGTTAGACTTGATATCCAGCCTGGTGTTTCTAAGAAGGAAATACGGCGGTAACACCCCATTTAGGTTTCCGCTACATTTTCGTTAATAATGGTGTTTAATGATGTATTAGAGATCTGGGGGTGTTACAAAGTGGTATCAGGGCCCAGGTTAACTGACCTGAAGGCTCACCTAAGGGATAAAGAGAACAATACTATTTAATAACTCTAAAACTGGTAGACTTAAGGACTGCATGGAGTGTGAGCGTAGGTTGGGAAGGGAGTATGCTTGTATATGTTACTCCTTTGTGTTTATATATCTGATTTAGGTCTATTAATGTCTACGATGAATGTGGCTCGCCACTGTAGGTGTATAGGACGACCTTGTTGCCACCAAAGATTGGAGAAGGTTCCCGGGGTCAGTTTGGAGAGTCACTTGGGGCGTGTGGAGATTTTTATTCATGGGAGATTAGCTGAGGTTCCTGATGATTGTTTAAGATTCAACCATAACCAGACCCTCTTCTTCCTTTTAACTCTTTGGGGGGACCCCTTGTGGTGTTATAGAGTTGAGGAACTTCACCCTGGGGAGAGAGTATTCATGGTCGCTAGGGACTGTTGCCTATGCAAGTGGAAGCCTATGGGTTTCAACTTGAATGAACTAGTGGACCACCTAATGGATGTAGGTCCTTATGACGAACCCCCCACCCCTGACTCTGGGGATGCCAACCCACCACCACCGGTAGAAGAGGATACTGATGAGGAGGGAAGCCAAGTGGGAGAGGAGGACTCCGATGATGACTCTGAGGTGAGTGAGGAGCAGCTGATGGGAAGTGAAGACCTTATGGAGGACTGGGAAGAGGAAAGGAAGGATCACACCATTCAGGATGAGCCAGCTCGAGGACCAGAAGACTTAGAGGAAGAGATAAATTCCTTGTGGTATAAGGTCGAGTACGAGATCGGGGTGAACCGCTGGAAGCAGGGTAGATGTGATCAGATGTGTAGGGATGCCTGCCCCCTAAACGTCCCTGACCAGTAGAAGCTGGAGGTAGTTAGGAAGTTGAAATTTTTTTTCTTTTATTTTGCTAGGACAGTTTTGGTAGTTGTTTTCTCTATTTCTTACTGAGCCCTGGGGCTACTAAAGATGTACGTTGAGATGTAATGAAAAGTGTTAGTGTGGAACTCTTATGTTATTGAAATGTTATGCAATAAAATCTCCCTAGACTCTTTGAATATCAGTATCCTCTGTTGAAAAGTGTTAGTGTGGAACCCTTATGTTATTGAAATGCTATGCAATAAAATCTCCCTAGACTCTTTGAATATCGGCATCCTCTGTTGAAAGTTGTTAGTGTGGAACCCTTATGTGATTGAAATGCTATGCAATACCATGATTATAGTGATAATCGTGAACCGTGTGAATGTGATGCCTGTCTGATGTGAACTATCTGAGCATATGATGTGGTGGTTGTACCACCTGAACGTGGTAATATACTGAGATCGAACTCCTGTTAAATGTGGCATAATGCGCTGGCATGTACTCTATGGTTGAAATTCTGTAGAACATAGGTTGTGAATTATTAGGAGAGGAACTAAACCCGAATTATTTTCCCTAACCAGAGTGGCGGGAAGCAACGACCACAACAATGAGTCCCGAACTGGACCCCATCCTGAGATAAGGGTCCCTACGAACTAGGACATCCCTATGGCGGCCCTTAGGGAACGAATGGAGGCTCTACGCCCTCGAAATGGGAATAGGCCTCCTAGTCAGATTGACGAGACTAACCCGCCAACGAGACCTGAGCTTACCAATTTATTGCTACTGGAGATGATGCAGAAACAAGGAGAACAACTGCGACTCCAGAACGAACAGATACAGAGACTAATAGTGGTACGGGAGAAAAGGGTAGAGGAGGATAACTCCTACATGTTCAAGAGGTTCGCAAGCTATCATCCACCTGTCTATGATGGCACTCCTGACCCTAAGAATTTCGAAGACTAGATTAGGGGCATGGAGAAACTGTTCGATGCACTCCAATGCCCTGAGGAATGGAAGGTGGGCTTCACGGTATTCTATTTGAAGGACAAGGCTAACTTATGGTGGGCTACAATGAGGGAGAGACAACACGAACCAGGGGTCGACTGGAACAAGTTCAAGGAGATGATCAAGGATCATTTTTACCCTATCTCCCTCCAAAAGGCTAAAGAGGGCGAGTTTATGCAACTGCAGCAGGGGAACATGAGCGCACTCGAGTACGCCTCGAAATTTATGGAGCTTTCACAATTCGCTCCAGCCTTCGTAGCGAATGAAAGCTTGAAGATGAACCGGTTTGAGGCCGGGCTGAACCCCACAATCAAGGAGAGGATGTCCGTCCGTCAGTGCGCCTCCTACGTTGATCTATTTGATACGGCGGTCAACGTAGAGAGGGCGATGAAGGAGCGGAACAATTATTTCAATGAGCAGCAGGGAGCCAAAAGGAAGGGGGATAACCGGAGAAACTTTCAGTCATAAGAGCAAAACCATCGACTTGCTGGGGGTCAGTACTCTAGCAACTTCAATTGGAGTGGTCAGTATCCCAATACACAGCCTAAGGTGACTTGCAACACTTGCGGGAAACCAGGACATTTTGCCAGGGAGTGTCGGACAGTGAAGAGATGCTTCTGCTATGGAAGCCACCAATACCAGGTTCGAGACTGCTCGCTCCCTCCACCTCCTACCGTACAAGGGCTGGGCCAGAGTCAAGGGTAAGGGCAAAGACCTCCGCAGATATATCAGAACAGGGGAAGACAGGTGGCAAACCCCAACCAACAAAACCGGACACCTCAGCAAACCTAAGCCCGACCCCCCTATCAACTGTCTCGGAACAATGGGGGCAGAGTCTATGTGATGCGAAAGGAGGAAGCGGGGGATGCTCATAATGTTGTGGCGGGTACTTTCTCTCTCCTAACTCAGCTTGTAGATGTGTTATTTGATTCGGGTGCCACCCACTCGTTTATTTCTGTTAAGCTAGTTGAGACGTTAGGACTCACCCCTACTCGTAAATCTTCATTACTATCCGTGACCCTCCTGGATGGGAAGACTGTGTCGTGTGAGGAGTTATACGAGGGTTTCTCTCTTAGAATGTATAAATGTGAATTCCTGGCGGACTTATATGAGTTTGAGTTAACAGATTTTGGGGTTATTTTGGGGATGGACTGGTTAGCTAAGTATCAGGCTCAGATAAACTGCTCGAAATAAAAAATCACCCTGAAGGAGCCCAATGAGAAGAAGATAGTGCATAGGGGTCAGAGTCCCCGAATGGGAGTGAAATTGGTATCAGCAATAAAAGCTTACAAGTTGTTAGGAAAAGGATGCGAGGGATTCTTGCATCATGCGATGAGTACTGAGGATACCAAGTCCTCTCTGGAGGACATCCCTGTAGTGAAGGAATTCCCGAATATGTTTTCCGATGAAATTTCCGGCATGCCACCTCTTAGGGAGGTGGAGTTCTGTATCGACCTCACCCCTAGAGCCACCATCATTTCTAAGGCACCCTATCGAATGGCACCAGCTGAACTTAAAGAATTGAAGACCCAGTTAGAGGAACTCTTAGAGAAGGGGTATATTCGACCTAGCACATCTCCGTGAGGAGCCCCGGTCCTATTCGTGAAGAAGAAGGATGAGACCCTAAAATTGTGCATAGACTACCGGGAGCTGAATAAGATAACGATCAAGAACTGTTATCCCCTGCCCAGAATAGACAACTTATTCGACCAGCTGCGGGGCTCGGGAACTTTTTCCAAAATTGATCTCCATTCAGGGTACCACCAACTTCGAATCAAGGATGAGGATATACCCAAGACTGCGTTTCGTACCCGATATGGACACTACAACTTCGTGGTGATGCCCTTTGGCCTCACCAATGCCCTGGCAGCCTTCATGGACCTTATGAACAGGGTCTGTAAACCTTACCTGGATCAGTTCGTGGTGGTGTTCATAGACGATATTCTCATTTACTTGAGAACCCCAGAGGACCACACCCACTACTTATGACCAGCCCTGGAAGTTTTGAGGAAAAACAAGTTGTATGCCAAGTTGTCGAAATGTGAATTTTGGTTAAGAAAAGTAGCATTCCTAGGACATGTAGTATCTAATGAGGGTGTGTCGGTGGATCTCCAAAAGATTGAGGCGGTGTCAAACTGGCCCAGACCTAAAAACCCGATAGAGGTAAGGAGTTTCTTGGGCTTGGCTGGTTACTATCGTCATTTGTTCAAAATTTCTTAAAAATTGCCACGCCCCTTGCGAACCTAACCAAGAAGGCCACTAGGTATGAATGGACGGAGCAATGTGACGAAGCATTCCAGGTGCTCAAAAAGATATTAATGAGTGCATCAATACTAGCCTTACTATCTGCTGACAAGGACTTTACAGTGTACAGCAATGCCTCTAGGAGTGGTTTAGGGTGTGTGCTGATGCAAGAGGGTCGCGTCATAGCCTATGCCTCCCGACAACTAAAGACACACGAGGGGAACTACCCAACTCATGACCTGGAGTTAGCAGCAGTAGTGTTTGCCCTTAAAATCTAGAGGCATTACCTGTATGGAGTACGTTGTGAAGTCTTCACCGACCACCAGAGCTTGAAGTACCTTTTCTCACAGAAGGATCTAAACTTGAGACAGACTAGGTGGCTGGAATTTCTGAAGGATTATGACGTCCATTTCTAATACCATATGGGGAAGGCTAATGTAGTGGCGGACGCATTAAGTCGCCGACCGTATCTAGCATTGAACTGTTTACTGGCACTCCCAAGCGAGTTATGTGAGGAATTTTGCAAGTTGGAGCTTGATGTGATTACCTCGAGGTCAAAACCTATACTCTGCACCCTGGAGGTGCAGCCGACTCTCATAGAGGAAATCCGAGTAGCCCAGACCACAAACCCTCAACTCGAACGGATTAGGGAAGAGATATTAGTGGATAAAGCACCCGGATTCGTAATTCATGAGGATGGGACCATACGATTTCATAATAGGGCGTGTGTTCCAGCCGTAGAGGTACTTAAGAAGAAGATCTTAGATGAAGGACACAATACTCCATATTTGGTACACCCTGGGGGTAATAAATTGTATAAGGACCTAAAGCAGACGTTCCTGGTGGAGTAACATGAAACATGAAGTGGCTGATTTTGTGGCAAGGTGCCTGACCTGCTAGCGAGTAAAAATCGAGCACCAATGATCAGCAGGACTTTTACAACCACTGGATATCCCTGAGTGGAAATGGGATTCTGAATCCATGGATTTTGACATAGGATTGCCACTAACCCAATGGAAGCACAACGCAATTTGGGTTATAGTGGATAGGCTCACGAAGTCAGCGCATGTCATAGCCATGAAAAATACTTGGACCTTGGATCAGTTAGCTCGAACCTTCCTCGAGGAGATAGTACAACTACACGGCGTACCCAGTTCCATAGTGTCGAATCGAGATACCCGGTTTCAATTGGGATTCTGGCAGAAGCTGCAGGAAGCATTTGAAACGTTGTTACGTTTTAGCACCGCCTTTCACCCTGCAACCGACGGGCAGACAGAACGTACTATTCAAACTTGGAAGATATGCTGCGGGCTTGCGCTTTGGATTTTAAGAGCGGATGGGACGAACAACTGGCATTGATCGAATTCTCGTACAACAACAGCTACCACGTGAGCATTGGCATGGCCAGTACGAGGCACTGTATGGGAGGAAATGCAGAACTCCGCTCTGTAGGTAGGAGATTGATGAGGCCTTGACTATCGGACCGGAATTGATCCAAGGGACCACGGACAAAGTAAGGGTAATCCAGGAACGAATGAAAGTCGCCCAGAGGCGCCAGAAAAGCTATGCCGACCGGAGGCGTAGGCCACTTCAGTTCCGGGTAGGCGATCATGTATTTCTCCGAATCTCTCCAACCAAAGGAGTCGCGAAATTTGGGAAGGCAGGGAAGCTCAGCCTGAGGTATATCGGACCGTACCCGATCATACAGAGAGTTGGAGAGGTAGCTTACCAACTAGAATTACCGACTGAACTTTAGAGGGTGCATAATGTATTCCATGTGTCGCAGCTGTGGAAATACATCTCAGATCCTTCGCACGTAATCGAACCCAATCCCATACAGCTCCAAGAAGATTTATCGTATGAGGAAAAACCCGTACAAATCCTGGATCGGTGAGAGAAGCACATCCGTAGAAAGATAGTGCCCCTAGTGAAGGTCCTTTGGGCCAACCATGAGACATCTGAAGTCACTTGGGAGCCGAATTAGGAGATGCGAGACAAATACCCCCATCTATTTGCATAATCAGGTGCGTATCAGTTCCAAGGACAAAACCTCTTAAGTGGGATAACATGTAAAACCTCAGAAATTCAGGTTGTAATAGTGGTTCATCGCGGCATAGTGAAGTTTCAGGGACGACACTTTCTTACGTGGGGTAGTCTGTAAAACCCCAGAAATTCGATTTGGGAAATTATGTCCAGTTGGACCCATTTAGACCCAAGTCAACGTAAGCCGATGCCAAATGAGTCTTCGTGAAAATTTCTAATAAATTTTTTTTTACATTTTTGGAAGTTCTAAAATCTCCAAAATTGTCCTATTTTGAGCGTGGACTGACTGTGGGCTGTGTGTGGGCCCAGGTGTGGAGCAGTGAGCGTGTTTAAGTAACCGAGCCCGTAAACTATGCGGTATCTAGGTAACAATCATGCCCTAACCCTTCCCCTGCGTTGTTGAAACCATGAACGTTTTGGAACTTGAGTAAGAATTTCTGGCAATTCTTTTCAAAACTGAAGGAACACTGGTGTATGAAATAAAAGTGACTGCATGATGAAAACTGTATGTTGTGTTATGTCTGAAAGTCGAAACTGACCATGTCATGAGAGTGAAATTTATTTCGATTGTGTTTGGAATTACTGGACTTCTATTGTGAGTTCGGTGGGGAAAGGTGTTTGAATATGAATGAATAGATTATGCTAAGTTTACCTCCGGTAAGAGGTAAGGACTCATTAATTAAAAAGAACTGAATGTGGTGAGTTAAATAGGTTTGGATTGATTGAAGGCCATTGCCTTCCCCGGGTAACAAGTGCATGCATGTGAGCGGCCACGTACTCGGTTGAGACGTGGGCCAGGACTATCTGTAACCATCCTTAATGGTGGTAGGCCAGGAAAAGATAAGCGGTAACCGCCTGGGAAGCGGTAGGCCAGGAATGAGTTAAGCGGCTATGCTATGTCTGAGCGCAGGCCATGAGACCCACTGGGGGCGCTCACCCAAACGCTCACTGGAACAGATGCAGTTTGAATTAAACTATGGAATTATGATTTTGAAAGTGATGATCAAGGAAGATTGTGATAATGGGTTGTGTGCTTGGAAGACGTATCGTTGTCCGCTTCCCTCAAATGTTTTCAAAATGGATTTGTGTGCGTGTTTGACTGTTAGGGTGCTTGTTACTGAGTTTATCTCACTGTTATAAAATGTTTTGTTTTCAGATGATCTAGCTATGCTTGGGGCTGGGGACTCGAAAGTAGGGCGAGATTCGAATGCGAAATATGAATGAAATGAATGATAGAAGTTGTAATAGACAATAGTTGTTTTAATTTGTGAGGTTCAAGTTTTGAACACTGTAAGGTTGATTTCTTTTTTGCGAAGACTTGGTATTAATTGTTAGACTTGATATCCAGCCTGGTGTTTCTAAGAAGGAAACACGGTGGTAACACCCCGTTTAGGTTTCCACTGCATTTTCATTAATAATGTTGTTTAATGATGTATTAGAGATCTGGGGGTGTTACAGCACATGTCTTTAAGGAATTTAGCATAAGCCGGGATCTGTCTAATCGCTTCTAAGAGGGGAAGATTGACCTTAACTTGCTTAAAGGTCTCAAGGATATCATCTCTTTGCTTGTCCTGCTTGGAAAGGAATGGTGCAGACAAAGCTTGAGGGTAAGGAACCTTTGGCTCATATGTCACAATGGGGTCAGACACAACAGGAGAGGGGGATAGGTCATTCTTCTTTTTAGTCTCAATATCACTCTCTATGGTCTTAAGTCTTTCATCTTTATCATGTTTCTTGTCACTCACCTTATTGTCTACTTCTCTACCACTCCTAAGAACCATTACAGCTTTCAATTGTTCAAATTGTTGGCCTTTAGGGTTCTGAACGGGATGACTCGGAAGTTTTCCTTCTTCTCTTTTACCTACAGCTATGGCTAGTTGCCCAAGTTGGGTTTCTAATTTAGCTATAGATTGTGAGTGAGAGTCAACTATATGCATTTTAGACTCAATGCTTTGGACCTTAGAATCAACATTTTGCGCAACGGAGGTCAAGGTTCCAAGGGCAGAAATTACCTTGTCTATATCAGAGCTCCCAAATAGAGCTTGATGGGAAGAGGGTGGAGCGTATCTCTGGTTTTGAAATTCAGCAGAGGTAGGTCTGCTAGACTGGGTCTGAGGATTCTCAACATTTTGAGACTTCTATGAAAAATTAGGATGATTCCTCTAACCGTAATTATAGGTATTAGAATAAGGATTATTGGATGAAGGAAATCCTTGGGCAGCATTTACTTGTTCAGTCATACAGTCAGACTTACCAATACACGGACAATCAATAGAAGCATGCATGGGAATAGCACAAATCGAACACACATCTTGCATAAAAGGGGTATTAGACACTTTATTCATGCACAACAATTGATCAAATTTCTTAGCTAAAGCATCAACTTTACTAGAAAGGTCAATTGAATGTGAAACCTCATAAATCCCCCTTTACTTCCTAATTGCCTAGGCAAATCAGAATGTGAGGAAGTAGCATACAAGTGTGAATTTTCACTCAAGTGTTCAAATAATTCCCAAGCTTCTTCAGGAGTTTTGTACAAAAAACTACCAGCACACGATGCATCAACCATCTGCCTATTATGCTCATCTAAGCCAGAATAAAAACTCTAGACAAGTTGCCACATAAATACCTCATGATGAGGACAACATCGCAACAATTCCTTAAACCGTTCCCAACTTTTATGCAATTGTTCATTTTTATTCTGTGAGAAGGTGGTTATAGCACGTCTTAAGGCAGTCAGTTTATCAATGGAGAAAAACTTTTTCAAGAATTCCTTTTGCAATTGATCCCAAGTGGCGATATTTGTCTTAGTGTCCAACCAAGCTTTAGCTTTATCTTTTAAAGAAAAAGGAAAAAGCCACAAGCGAAGAGCATCATCCGAGATATTATTTAAAATCACAGTGGAACAAATCTCTAAGAATGCATCAACATGCTTGAAAGGATTTTCAGACTCTAGCCCATAAAACGACGGAAGCATTTGAATAAGAGAATGTTTAATCTCAAATGGCACCGTAACAGTAGGCATACGGATTCTAATTGGTGAGTCATAGGTGGCGGGGGTGAAATATTCTTTAAGTTACTTAGATGGTAGGGTTGGTTGTTCTTCAGCCATCTTGTTCTTAGATTCCTTTTTCTTAGCTCTTATATTGCGAAGAAAGCATTCCATTTCAGGATTGTATGGTTCAGGATCGAAGTACAAAGAACGTCTACCAAGCATATACCAACAAGTAACAAAAAGAAAAGAATGAAATCACCACAATAATCACCAAAAAAAAAGAAGAAAAGAGGAGAGAGAGATAAGAAGGAAAAAAAATAAAAATAAAAATAAAAATAAAAATAAAAGATAAAAGGAAAGGGGGCAAAAAAACAAAATAAACGAAATGAAATAAAAGAAAATAGAAAGAAAGAAATAAAAAGGGAAGGGGATTGTTAGATTAGATACAAAAAAAATAAAATAAAAAAAAAGTGTTAGATTAGATTAGATTAGAAGGAAGAGGGAAAATAGTTAGATTTGATGGGAGAGGGAATAACAAAAATAAAATGGTTAGATTAGGAGGGATTGGAGAATGAAACAATAAAAATAAAAGGGAAAGGGTGGAGAATAAATAAAATTGTTAGATTAGTGGGGAAGAGGAAAAATAAAAATAAAAATAAAAAGAATAAAAGGAAAAGAAAATTCAAAAATCACTACTCGTTCCCCGACAACGATGCCAAAAACTTGGTGTAAATTTTATATGCATGTTTTAAAACCCTTTCTACTTGCAAGTGCACAAGATTAATTATAGACTAGCGAGTATTAGGGTGTCGATCCCACGAGGAATAATAGTGATTCTTAAACTTAACCTTTCCGATTATAAAAAATAATCACAATTTTATGAGTTCGATTATCAATATAATTTAAGGAACAAAAGAAGAGTAAGTGAGTAGAAAAGTAGAGAGAATTCAATTAGGAGTAAAATCTAGGACTTCGGATTTCACCTTTGATGCCAATATTGATTACTACTTCAAATGGGGATTCAATTTGTCTCTTATTCAACCTAAGCTACAAGCATTAGGCCATAAATTAAAAAAAATGATTATAATTATTAAGTGACATAATTTATCTTGTGGTTTAGCATGAATTATTCTTTCTAGACATAACTCATCTCATTTCTAGCATAAATTATTCAATTTAAACAATTATAATTTTAAGCCCAATTACATAGTCATCATATTAGCCTACAAGGTCTAATATTCGTTTGAGATGGTAAATTAAACTAATGGCATCAGCATGATTAAACATTAGTATTAAAATGTATGAGTAGATAATGATCAAATGTAAACTCAAGATTATACAAAAGAGACAAAAATAACCCCATAAGAAATTAGCAAAATAATATTATTACCAAGGATCGATCCTAATCCTAGAATGAGTAGTTTAGCCGGCCATAGTTAGTGAAAACACCATTAGAATTGATATATTTCACTTCCTATATCCAAACCTTATACTCAATTACACAAAATTATAAAACTTCGTAAACTCTGAAATTTGACTCACAAATGAGATGAGAAGAGAAGAGAAAAGTAGCTAACAAAGCTTATTTTCTTTTTAACCCCCCAACCCAAATGATCTTGTCTTACAAAGATTCTCTCTAGAAAGATGAAAGATGGAAAAATAAGAAGATGCTTGAGCAAGAAAGTGGATGAATGTGTGTGTGGATCCCTCTTTCCCTCAACCAATGGCCCCTTTTTATAGTGGAAAATCCAACCCTTAGGATGCCCCCAAAATTAATGGAAATTAATTCCAATTAATTTGGAAGGTTACATGCATGCTCATTATTAGTCATAAGTATAGAATTAATCAAAAATTAACTAGCTTTGACTAGGTCACTTGGGGTTGCTCACAAAAATCAAGTCTTGGTTGCTTTGGAGCTGCTGGGCTGCTGATGGGGTGTGAGATGAGCCCAAACGTGGAAAAAGGGGGAAAGGGAAAAGAGTGAGGCAGATCACTGGGCCGAGAAGCAGGCCCAACCGGGGAGAAGATGAGGCTAGGGGGGAGCAGGCCGGCTGCTGTGATGATGTTGGGCTGCGGAGTTCAGCTTGAGGAGCCCAGCCGGCTGGGCATCTGATGGGCTGCACCTCATAGGCCCAGGCGGAGGTAGAATAGAGATGAGTTAGAAGATAGACGCTGGGCCAGGCTGAGTTGCTTGCTGGGCCGCGCCTCAGGGGCCCAAGCGGATGGAGTGGCTTGAGAACTTAGGCTGAGCTTAACTCTTCTTTTTTTTTTTTTTACATGATAATTTCATAAAATATGCATTATTTACTCAAAAAAATTTATTTCAAAGGCTTAAAAATCGGTAAAATGAAGGAGACAATTACATATAAAATACGAATTATCAATCTTCGCTACTACTACTTTGGGCATCATCTTCTTCTTCTGAAGAAGAAGTATCTGACACCTAATTTTGGCAAGTTTTGTCAAGACAGTTTATGGTTTTGCCTTTTGAGGAGGTCTCAAGCTCCTTGATTTGTTCAAAAATAATTTTGAAAAAATGGTTGTTGGTACTAGAAGAGGCGTTTAAGAAAGA
>JAKOGI010001515.1:30000-62500 GCA_029747015.1 Carnegiea gigantea
CTAACAATGTAGTTCCTAAACCCTGAAGAATTTGGTGAACCTTCTAAAAGAAATACTCATTTCTTAAGACCTAGATACATTCCAGCAGGACATACAACCAATTTTTCTTTTGGGTTTGTCCCAAGAAAAACCACAACTTTCAAAGAAATTGGCCTTACTCCAATTAGTCAAATAGGATATATCTTAAACATTGATGTAGCTCGTAATCAAGAAGAAATATCTAAGCATTGGAAAAGGGGCATGAATAGTATCTTAAACTTAAATACTACATGGACTGCTGCCAATTTCTTAAATTACATTGACATGGCTTTTCTGGCACTGTAGCTAATAGGTATGATTCATTAACTAAAGAAGGTAAAAATACCTTAAGAATGATGGAGACACCAGATGCAATGTTTAAAAATTTATGTAAAGAAATTGAAACTGAGTTCATCGGAGCTAAACTTGATTATGAAGAAAAAGCAGGAGAATGGCAAAGAAAGATTAACAACATAGAACTATGGAATATGAGATATCTAGAAAATTATATTGCTGAGTTTAGTTAATATTATTACAAAATTGGGCATAATAAAACCAATCTTGGTATGTTCTATGATAAATTATCATATATCCTATAAATTCCATAATAAATGAAAAATACATTGCATATCTTGAATGAGTAGGTGTCATTGATACCCTTGGTTCTAGAATCTCTTATCTAAGAAAATGGATCAATGATCAATGTCTTGATCTCCAAAAGCAAAAAAAAAATTAAGAAGCAGTTGCTAACTTGCTGGGATTCACCGCACCAATGGGGAAAAGAACCTGAGAAAAGAAGAAAAAGAAAATTCTATAAGAAAATGACTTTAACAAGCAGAGAGGAGAAAAATATAAGAGAAAATATTATAACAAATCAAATCCTAAAAAATGAAGATTTTTTAGGAAAGCTGCTTATTGCCCTGCAAGAAAAAACAACTGCAGATGTTAGGCATGTGGAGAAATAGGGAATTATGCTAATGAATGCAAAAATAAGAAGAATAATAAACTTATTGAAACCTTAGGAAGCTTAGATTATGTTGAGCTTAGTAAAGATGAGGCATTAGACATAGCCCTAAGTGACAACAAAGGAATTGTTGAAATTCAATTGGATAATGAATATGAAGAAAGTGATTATGAAGAAACAAGTCATATGATGAAAAGTAATTCGGTAAGCCTTGGTGATCTTCAAGAAGAAGAGTTTGTTGTAGACAATGATCATGAAGAAGTCAAAGGGGATTGGGTTCTTCCCATAATTCAAAAAGACATGATCTATAAAAAATTTATTTTTTAATTAAAAAGCAAATACATATGTAAAATGATGGAAGAAGATCTTGAGATAAAGAATTGTGAGTATGACATTGGGGAAGTTAATCTGATTAATTGGGAGAATATCCTTAAGCATGACGAAGATAGAAAGTATAGATACATCCATATCAGAAGCGTCCAAGTTCAAATCACCCATTGCAATATTATAGCAAAGATATTAATCTTTACGCTTTACTTTATGATATTAGGCACACCAAATTTAACAATTAGATCATCACAGGGATAAAAACCAATTTATGTAATAGGTTAATAAGATTCAACTGCCGACCAGGATATTATGTGAGTCTAAAAGATGAATTTGCTAAAAACTTCATATCCCTTAAGATAACAATGATAGAGGTAGAGAAATTTAAAAGTCTTACCCCCATGCAAAAGATCTAGAGGATTAAGTCCAATCCTCAAGAGATAAAAATTGATCGCTTCTGGATATCTAGCTTTTTAAATCCTATAAACATCAATAAGAAAAATATAATAAAGATTGATGAGGAAGGTAAAATCGCCATTAAACCCCAATTATTAAGAAATATGAGTACAAATTTAGATTGGAGAGAAGGATCTTCATCTGCCAAAGAAGAGCTTAAGGAAGATTATATAATTAGCATGACCAGTGAAATAAGTAGAATGAGTTTTGAGGCTGCAAGACCTAGTGTAGATCGAATTATGAGTCTAGATAGAAAAGTCATTGGGTATAAAACTAGAACTGTTACTGAACTCATCTATGAGGATGAATTAGTCAAAAATATGACTAAAAAATATGCTATGAAGCTACCAATACAAATCCTAATAGCATCTATATCCCAATAAAGGTATGTTTAGAGCGATATAATAAATATGAACTGTGTGCTTATATAGACAGTGGTTGTTCTATATGCTTTGAAAAAAGATCACTATTTCTTGCGTTTATATGGAAAAGAGCTAAAAATCTTTTACAAGTAAGGATAGTTGATAACAGTGCTATGAGCCACAATGAATCCATAGAAGGGTTATCCATAGAATTGGGAGGAGTTCAATGTATTATACCAGTTTTATGGGCTACTGATCAACCCTCTAATGATATGATTATCGAAAATATTTTCAAAGATTATATTCTCCATGCACCTAGACTATAAACCAAATAATATTTATAATTAATAGTCACTCAGTTCCTATTAAAAAATTAAGTAAGACTTACACTCATCAAAAAATTGAGTTTATATGCAGCCAGCGTGGTGAGAAGATACTGCCTGCACTGCGAGAAGTAGCACTGACAATCTTATTACTTGAGTTATCTGTAAAGAGTAGATTGTTGAATAACAAGAAAAATCATGCACAGAACTCTACTCTGATAATTCTCTAAAATTTTGGGATAAAAACAAAACATTTGCTAAAATCACTCTATTAAATCCCAACACCATCGTTCGGGTTAAACAAATGGTGTATACACACCAGGACATCCAAGAGTTTAATAAACAAATCAAAGAACTTCTGGATAAAGGATTGATTAGAAACAATAAGAGTCCTCATACCAATCCCACGTTCACGGTATGAAATCATGCTGAAGAAAAAAAAAGGAAAAGCTAGAATGGTAATCAATTATACAAAGCTTAATGATACCACTGTCTTTTATGGTTACTATATTCCTAACAAAATAACCCTTTTTAATAGAATTCAAGGAGTCTCTTGGTTCTCAAAAATGGATTGCAAAAGCAGTTATTGGCAGATAAAAATGAAAGAGAAAAGTACTCCTTTAACTGCATTTAGTGCCCCACAAGGTCATTACGAATGGATAGTAATGCCATTTGGTCTTAAAAATGCACCCCAAATATTCCAAAGAAGAATGGATAACATCTTCAAAGTCCTTAATCATTGTAGTCTACTTTACATTGATGATACCCTTATCTTTTCCAAAACCATAGAGCAACGTAAAGATTATGTCTTGGTTGTCACCCAAAGATGCATTGATCTGGCATCATACTTGGTAAGATCAAATGCATTTATGCTGAGCAACAAATTCAGTTTTTAGGTCTAGAGATAAAAGTTGGATAAATCATCCTACAAAAACATATTTTGAAAAAGATAGAAAATTTTCCTGAAGAAATTGAAGATAAGAAGCAACTAGAAAGGTTTCTTGGATGCCTTACCTATGCTTCGGACTTCATCAATGATTTGGCTAAACTAGGAAAACCATTACAACAAAAACTCAAGAAAGATGTGATATGGACATGGTCTACCAATGATTCAAAGATTGTCCAGAGCTTCAAAAAGATGTGTAAAGATTTGTTCTTAATTTACCTAGTGAAGGAGATGATTTAATTCTTGAGACAGATGCTAGCAATGAACACTGGAATGCGGTACTCATAATTAAAGAAGAGAAAAACTTTGCAAATATTACAATGGAAGCTTTAATAAAGCAGAATGCAACTATCCCATGATAAAAAAAGAAATCCTTGCAGTTATAAGGGGAATTGAAAAGTTCTTAAACTTTTTAGCCCCAAAACCTTTTCTTATTCGAACTGACTGCAAAGGAATACTTGGTTTTGTGAAAAAGAATTTATCAAATATGCAACTGCAAGGGAGACTCCTGTGTTGGTAATTATGACTTAACCAGTTTTCCTTCTCTATTGAACATATATAGGGATCAAAGAACTCTCTAGAGGACAATCTAACTCAAGAACTCGCCAATGGTGATCATCAAAGCTGACCTCCGGCCAGAAAAGGAGGAAATCCTTAATAAGATGCCATATCTACTAGAACGGGTTACGTCCTCTAGTAAAGTCGTTATTGATAACCTGAAATTCCATACAAAAAGTAAATCACATTTTAGTCCACTTTCTACTGCCCACCAAATAGCCCAAAGATTTTCCCTTCTAGAGTTACAAATTAGTTACCTTCAGTATCCTTATGATATCCAAGGAAAAATAAGTTCTCACGTTCAAGAAAAATGGTTCAATAAGTGATGTGCAGCATGCATCGATTTTTATCATCATTATTCCTATGATATTTAGGATTCTTGGAGTACAACGATCTATTTTTCCAATAGATCTGGAGTTGGTGGTATTTGTTTCCCAACAAATTCATTATCTCCAAATGACACTGTATATAAAGCCTAGAAATACAAGATAGTACTTTACTTCATAGAAATCCCAGATCCAAAATTTCCATTTCTCTCAACATTAACTAAATTCCAGCAATGTATGTTCAAAAGGATCTATTAGATTCTTACATCTTTTGAAGGCCCAACAAAAATTCCAGTTCACAGATGCCTAACTTTAGAGGCTTATACCTCTCTAATTGAATATGAAAATGGAAAAGCCAAACCAACCTATTATCTTATCCAATGAATATCTAATTGAATATGTTTGAATGAATTTTAAAAACAATATTCTTTATTACAAGTATTAGATAATTTGTATTTTATTTGTAATGGATTTCTGTTAATATTAAGAAGTTGTTCTTTTGTTTTTACATAATATTTGGATGAAATTAATACTTTCTTGATGCAGTTCTGGTCTGCACCGCTATCAAAGAGTACTATTATTTTTAACTCAAAAATATCTTGAACTTTTAAAGTAGTATGATTATACCAATTTTTAAAATTAATTTGATTAAAGATTGACAAGGATTTCTAGTTAGAATTTGATTTTGTTTGATTTGTGCTTTGAGGAATATATAAGTGCTTTGATTGAGCGAGTATAACTTTGAATACTTTCTTTTGAATTTTAGGATTATTTACTCCTAATTTTTTCCTTTTATTGGCCATGTGCCCTGTTTTGCTATATTTAAGACGTATTATTTTTCCAGATATTTTTCGTTTTGAATTTATCTTTTTGGGTTCTAGAACAATTGTTTTAAAATTTCTTTTTACGATAGATGGAGTTTTTACTTTTGAAAATTTTCTAGAATTATTTTTAATATTTCGGGTAAGACATGATTCATCTAAAGAATTGGATTTTGGATCTGGATTCTTAGGTTCATTGTTATAGGATAATTCATAAATACAAAGTGTTTGTTTTGGTGAGGTGAGTTTTTCTAGTTTATCAGGAGCATGGAAAATTTTCTGAAATAATCTGATTTCTTTTTGATTGTTGTTTCCTAAATTTTCTGTGGGAATTGAAGGAGTTTCTTTAATGGGTATGCTGAAAAAATTGAATAAAGATGGAGAGTTGGTTTGAGAAATTTCCTTGATTTTGATGGATTCTAATGAATAATTGTTAGAATTTTCTACTAACTAGGTTTTTTTGAAATTATCTTCAGTGGTTTGAGAAAGATTTAAATTATCTAATAAGCTAGATTCAGAATCTGAGCCTTTCAGTTTGATTACTGCATGAAGGATTATCCGTGCAGAGTACTTCTTTTGAAGGAGTATTTTTGAAACTATTTTGAACTTCTTACTTTGGAGAGGAAGATGAGAATTGAATGGAAATAGTTGTTTCCTTTGTAAGAAGATTGTGCCATAATTTTCATTTTGTGGTACACAAATATTTATTTTAAGTAGGAATGGAAATTTGATGGTCTAAAAGGAATTCATTTAGCTAATCAAAGAAAGATATATTTTCTTCGATTTTAGCTAATTGAGTATAATAAATAGTTTTAAATAATTACTACATATCTTTCGAAAAATGAGAAAAGAACTAGTCTTGATAAGACTGATTATAATCTTAATAAAATTCTTTTTTAAGATAAGCTCGATTAACTTAAAAAGTTTGATTTAGTAAAGAGGTTAATTTGGGAAAATTATTTTGCTTGAAATAGTTTCTTTTTTAATCAAAATTTTCATTAAGAATTATACATGAACGTAAAGGAAAGCTAGATGATAATGATATCATACTGATGTCATAATGATGAGATGATGACAATGATATGGATTTCATGGTAAGGATGATCTAGACAAGAGCCTTAAGATGATTAGTCTCAGGATAACCAATTAGACTAAAGAAATTAATCAACACATAATAACACACAAATATGCACCTATCTCAAATAGAAAACCGCTAGGCACTCAGCCATGCACCTTGAGACCACACCGGACTACCATCACTCCAACCCCTTTACTGCCGGGACCACCAATCATCAAGCTGACCAATGGACTCACTAGAGGCACCCTAAGGACTCACAGGCGGCTGACCAACGCTGCTGACAAACATAGCTTCCAAGCCAGATGTCCGACTTATCTCTGTCTTTAATAAGGATATTTCTATGTCGTTAAGGGTTAACTGACCTTCTTTAGGCTAATTGATCAGTCCTTCGACTAATCACAAGGATTTTAACCTAGATGCATTATGATAAGACTAAATAAAAATAAATTAAGGGATGCTAGATAAGTAATTAGACACTTAACTAATTTAACTAACACTTGGTTAACTTGACTAAACACTTGTGTCCTTGACTAGACAGTTGATTAAACACTTAATTAAGGGATTGACACTTGGGTAGGTATTTGATTAAAAGTTAATTAACACTAATCTTGACTGGACACGTAATAAGACGCTTAACTAATTTGATTAAACACTTGGTTAGACACTTGGATAACTTGACTGAACACTTGGCTCTGATACCAGTAGGGGACAGGACTGAGTGCAATTTTTAATAAATTGCAAAATACGATTAATAAGGCAATATTAATCAAAAGTAAAGGTGGATTAATAATTGATTAAAATGACCGAGTGCAATTTTTAACTTTTGAAATAAATTTCAAAAATGTTATTAATTAACAGTAAAACTTGATTAATTAAGAGTAAAGCTTAATTAGTAACTGATTAAAACAATAAAAACTAACAAATAAGAATAGTGCAGGGCTTGAACAAAGCAACAAATGAATAGATAAATGGATAGTGCAATGCTTTGGAATGTAATATGAATGGGCCAAGCTTATATATGAATAATAATGGATACTCAAGCATAAAAGAACTCAAGCATAAAACATGAACTGGGAATAGTGAAGGTTGCTGAATAAACTTACTGATGATATTATTGAGTTCTGAGGATTCAATACAATGACGCGAAAGTTAAGAGAGAAAGTGGGGAGAGGGATACGTACATGGGAGAGAGGCAAATGAGTTCTGAGTTCTCTCATTGCTTACAACTTTGGAGCCTTTATATAGGCCCAAAAAGTAAAGTATACCGTACAAAAATAATTAATGCTACAGTAAGACGATAAGGATTCTGATCTTTGAACAGTAAATGGATAAGATTGCTGAATCATCTTGAATATTGATCATATCTTGTACAGTTGTACGCGTACAATTTTGAATAGTTGACATCTCATAAACTTGTAAAAAGTTGACAGGTACCTCTTAATTTTTATTTTTGCACACTTGCGTGTTGGATTTCAAGCGGTTTTTCTACATACTGTCCCCCATTGGTTACAGAGGTTTGACAGTTGTTGCTTGATGTTTGGAATGGCAGGCTTGCGTATTGGATTTCAAGCGGTTTTTCTACATACTGTAATGATGATCTTGACTGCAAGTTGGTGGTAATAGAGTCTAATACTCAATAAACCTATACTGAGATGATTTCTTAGAGTAGAAGAACTGATGCTCATCAGCTGGGCATATGTGCGCATCAGGAATAACTCATTGAATAAATTGGATAATATGCTGATCAAGGGATTGCCAATAATCTATGATGAATACCACACAAAAGCAGAGCGTTTGAATGTAGCCAGTCGGTATCATGACGAGTACTGGATAGCTCGGTAAAATTTGAGTATCTTTAAATATGAATAAAAGGAAGTCCACAAACTTGATAGCCATTGATCGTAATAGATATAAATGGCATATTCATTGTATCAAGGTCCTTTGAATGTAGTGAAATGGAGTTCATAAGTATGATCTCTGAAATAGAATAAAAGAGGTTCTTGAATGTCTTTGAGATTTTTTGGATTTTGATTGTGGGGTAATTTGGATGTGGATAACATCTGGAATAGAGGAATTGAAGCAAAATTACTTTACTTGAAGGAACTCTTTCAAGTGGAAGTCAAGAAGGAAATTGTTTGCCTTATGAATTTAAAATTAAAAACTGAAAATATTACTTGCAATCGAGCAAAAATAAGATTTTGAAATTTTGAAATAGATAAAAATTTTCTTCTAATGGTGGAATAATGAATTTGAGATCCCATCGCGACTCTATTATGGAACCTTACTAATTGCTTAGGACTTGGTTTAAGATGCTATTTGAGAATTATAATTCTGCTAAGATTATTGTCTAACATGAATGCATATGAATTTGGCGCCCCAAAATATGGGAATGAATTGACATTACACTTGATATGTAAGACTATTTGAGTATGCTTATGGGATCATGTAGGATGAATTTTCTTGAATTTTGGAAATAATGGGTTGCAAATTTTAAGAAAAATCTGCAATGTAATTGAGATAACCAAAATCTTTTGAAATTGATTTTCATCTTTGGATTCATCTGTAAATTTATCTGCAAATTTAATGGATTGTCGAATAGGTTTAATAGAACCACTAAATATGTTATGGCCTAAAAACTGAATTTTTATTTGAAATAATGTTGTTTTTGAAATAGAAAGAGATAAACCATTTCTAATGATTATATTGGAAAATGTTTTCAGATGCTTGAAATGCTGGTCCAAACTTTTTGAATAAGTGTAAACTATTGAAAATTCAGAATAATCATTGAGTATATCATACATAATATATTGAAATTTAGAAGGAGAACTTTTGAGTTTAAATGGCTTCATATTCCATTCGTAGGGTCCAAATGGAACTGTGAATGATGTTTTATATCTATCTTTTTCAGCAATTTGAATTTGCCAAATTTCATATCAAATTTTGTAAATATTTTTGCATCAAATGTTCTTCCTAATAAATCTTTTTTGTTGGAAATTGGATATCTTATTCATTGAAGAACTTTATTGAGTGGTTTGTAATTTATGACAAATATAAGAACACCGCATTCCTTTTGTACTTAATGGTAGACATAGAAGGCTGCATAACACCAAGGAGATTTGGAGAATCTAATAAGCCTTTTGTCTAATAAAGATTCAATTTCTTTTTTGCAAAATTCTAAAAGCTCTTTATTTAATTGAATAAGGTGTGCTTTTATTGGAATATTTCTTTTATTAAAATCCTTTTTATGTGGTAATTCTACCATATTTTGCTTCCTATCCCAAAAGGCATATGGAATATCAGTACAGACAAATTCTTTAAATAATTTCTTGATTACTTGAATTTTTGTTGAATTTTTGTTATAACGAATTTCCTTTTAATACTGGCTGGAAAGACTTCTATTTGAAGAAAAGCTATTTGTTTTTCTTTAGTAGAAATAATTTTGGGAATTGAAACTTCTTGAAGAATTGCAATATTCTTAATTTTCATGGGAGAAACAAATTTGAATCTAATTTCTTTTCCAAGAATATTTGAATTGCTTCCTTTGAAACTGATAGTAAAAGAGTATATTTGAGTAAGGAAGGGAGTTCCAAGAATAATTTATTACCTAAGATTTTTGACAAGTATAAAAACATTTCTGAAACAATAAGCATTTGAAAGCTTATAATTAATTCAAAGTTTGGACCTAGTAGGAATAGCCATTTTTCCTTTGGTTATTGCAAAATGTTTTGAAGGAATTAAACCCTCTTGAATGTAATTCATATGAGCACCGCTATCTAGCGGAGCGATAGAATGAAGTTTGAAATTTTTGGCAATAACAGTAAAAGAAACATACCATTTTTTAAAATTAATGACTGAAAGGAGTGATTTATGATTTTTATTTTTTGGACTTATTTTAGGAGAAGATGGAGGAGATTGATTAGGAGCTTTTGAAGATTCAAGAGAGAAACTTGATTTTCAGGCTCTTGGAGTTGAGAAATAAGGATTGAATTTGATTCTTCAAGGAGATTTTGCTTTTCAATATGAATTTTTAATTCTTTAGCTTCGCCTTTGAGTTGATTTAATCCTTTTCCTTCAAAGATTTTGACCAATTGCTTTAGGCTAAAAGGTTGTATTGATTTGGTAATTTTATCTTTGGGTAATAAGCTTTTAAGCTTATGAAAGTATTGAGTTTTGATTTCTAGTTTCTCAATCCTCTCGATGATATCAGAGAGTAGTTTTTCCTAAGATTGATATTTTGTAATAACGTCACTATATTTAGGACAAAGAGTAATGTCTTTACCAGAGGTCTTGGGATCAGATGTTTGAATTTCATAAAGGGCATTTTTAGGATTATCATAAATTATAAGGAAAAGTATTACTTCTTAAGGTTCCGTTTGGTCCTTAGAAAATTTAGTGGAAGGAAAAGTTGAAGGAAAAAAATGTGAAGGAAAAAAAAGTAGGGAGAAAATAAGTTTCTTTTCTCATGTTTGGATTGAGGAAAAAATATAAGAATTTCGATGAAAAATTTAAATGTTGATGAACTACTTAAATCATATTGATGTCATCCAAGTGATGTGAGATTGAACGAGGTTAGAAATTTTCCTCAAACATTCCTCACAATTTTATGAGGAAAATTTTATCACTTATTTCTAATAAATTTTCCACCTAACTTTCCTCCATATTTTTTTTCTTTATGATTTTCTCTAAACCAAACACAAGAAAAAAAGTAACTTTTTCAATTTTTTTTCTTTCCACCAAATTTTCTAAGATCCAAACAAAGCCGAACGTTTTTCACCTTCAAGCTTCTTATTACTGATTTGACTATCATTTTGTTTTATGTTTGAAAGATAGATTTGAGTAAAAGGGATACCAAGAATATCTTTTTTCTTTATATGCTTGAATGAATTTTGAAAACAATACTCTTTATTACAACTATTAGATAACTTGTATTTAGTTTGCAAAGGATTTCTATTAATATCAAGAAGTTGTTTTTTGGTTCCTTCATAATATAGGAATGGAACTAATATTTCCTTGATGCAATTCTGGTCTTTATCATTGTCAGGAGTATCATTTTTATCTTAAAAGTATCTTAAAACTTTGAGAGTAGTATACATTTTTCCGAAACTAATGTGATTGATGATTGACAAGAATTTGTAGTTAGAATTTGATTTTCTTTGATTTATGCTTTGAGGAATATATTGAGCAAGGGTAACTTTGAATATTTTCTTTCAAATTTTAGGTTTATTTACTCCTAATTTTTTTCTTTTTATTGGCCATGCGCCCTATTTTGTTATATTTGAGGAACATCATTTTTTTGGATGTTTTTCGTTTTGAATTTGTCATTTTAGTTTCTAAAACAGCTGTTTTTAAATTTGTTTTTATGATAACTGGAGCTTTTACTTTTGTAAATCCTTTGGAATTATTTTTGATAATTCGGGTAAGACTGGATTTATCCAAAGAATTAGATTGTGAATCTAAATTCTTAGGTTGATTGCCATAGGATGATTCATGAATACAAAGTGTTTGTTTTGGTAACGTGGGGATCCCCAGTTTATCAGGAGTATGGAAAATATTCGAAAATAATTTGATTTCTTTTTTATTGTTGTTTCCTAACTCTTTTGTAGGAATTGAAGGAGTTTCTTTAATGGGTATGCTAAAAGGATTGAATAAAGGTTAAGAGTTGGTTTCAGGAATTTCCTTGACTTTGATGGATTCTAATAAACAACTGTTAGAATTTTCTCCTAATTGTCTTTAGTGGTTTGAATAGGATTTGAATTATCTGATAAGCTAGATCTAGAATCTGAGCTTTCAGGTTGAATACTGCACGACGATTTGTCCGCGTAGGGTATTTTTTAAGGAGAATTTTTACAAGTATTTTAAATTTCTTGTTTTGTAAAGGAAGACGAGGATTGAATGGAAACAGTTGTTTCCTTTATGAGAAGATTGTGCCATAACTTCTGTTTAGTGGCACACAAGTATTTATTGTAATTAGGAATAGAAATTTGATGTTTTGAAAGAAAATCATTTAGCCAATCAAAGAAAGGTATATTATCTTCGACTTTAGCTAGTTAAGTATAATAAATAGTTTTGAATAACTATTGCATATCTTTAGAAAAATATGGGAAAAACCAGTCTCGGTGAGACCAGTTATAATCTTGATAAAACTCTTTATTGAGATAAACTCAAACTTGAAAGGTTTGAGTAGTAAAAGAGGTTGATTTTGGAAAATTATTTTGCGTAAAACAACTTTCTTTTGAATCTAAACTTTCATCAGAAATTATACGTGAATGCAAAAGAGAACTGTATGATGATGATGCCATGCTGATGCAATGATGATGAGATGATGATATGGATGTCATGATAATGATGATGATCTAGACAAAAGTCTTAAGATGATTAGTCTCAAGATAATCAACTAGACCAAAGAAATTAATCAACACATAATAACACAGAAATATGCACTTATCTCAGACAGAAAACCGCTAGGCACCCAGCCATGCACTGCAGGACCATACCAAGACCAGCGTCGCTCCAACCCCCTTACTGCCGAGGCCACCAATCACCAGACTGACTAACTGACTCACTAGAGGTGTCCTAAGGATTCACAGACGGCTAACCAATGCTACTAACCAGCACAGCTTCCAAGCCAGATGCCCGGCTTATCTCCGTCTTTAATAAGGATATTTATGTTTCATTAAGGGTTAACTAAATTTCTTTAGGCTAACTGATTTGTCCTTCAACTAATCACAAGGATTTTATCCTAGCTGCATGATGGTAAAATCAAACATAACTAAAATAAGAGATGTTAGATACATAATTAATACTTAACTAATTTTGACTCAACACTTGATTAGACACTTGGGTAATTGACTAGACACTTGGCTAGCACTTAGTTAACACTTGGGTACTTGACTGAACACTTGGCTCTGATACCAGTTGGGGAAATAAATTGCAAAACTTGATTAATTAATACTAAAACTTGATTAATAATTTATTACAACAAAAGCATGAATAGAGTAATCAAATAGGAATAGTGCAAAGCTTAAACAAAGTAACGGATGAATAGAGTAATTAATTGAGTAGAGTAACAGATTTAAGGCTTGAAAGTTTAATATGAATGGCCCTAAGTAGTAAAGTAGCAATGAAAAATGATGGATGAAGCAATGAATTAAAACATGCGTAAAGTATGAATTTGGAAAAAGGTGTTGAATAAACTTACTGCTATTGATTGAATGTGGCGAATTGATTACAATGATGCAGGAAAGAGGATAAGAAGAGAATTGGAGATAGGTAATGTATAATGGAAAGAGGCAGATGAGTTCTTTCATTGCTTACAACTTTGGAACCTTTATATAGGCCCAAAAGGTAAAGTATATAGTACATAATATTTATTGCTACAGTAACTTGATAAGCATTCTGACATTTAAATAGTAAGAGGATATGTTTGTTGAATCATCTTGGATGTTGATCTTATCTTGAACAGTTGTACGTAGATAATTTTGAATGGTTAACGTCTGACAAACTTGTAAAAAGTTGACAACTGCTTCTTGATTTTTATTTTTGCATGCTTCCGTACCGAATTTCAAGGGTTTTTTTGTATATTGTCCCCTATTGGTTGCAGAGGCTTGACAGCTATTGCCTGATTTTTGGAATGGCATGCTTGGATGTCAAAATTCCAAGGGGCGTTGCTGTAAACAATCCCCCAGTGGTCATAGAGTCTTGAATACGCGTGTAATATGTTGCACGACTGGCCTTCAATGCATGTTGCTGGTAATGGAGTCTCAGTAAAACTATACTGAGGTAACTTCTTGAAGTAGAAGAACTTATGCTCATCAGACGGACAGATGTGCGCATCAGGAATGATTTGTTGAATGGATTGGATGATATATCACTCAAGGGATTGACAATAATTTCTGATAAATAGCTTAAGAAAATAGATTGTTTGAATATAACAAGTGGATTCCACGACAAGTACCGAATGATCATAGAACTTTTGTATAAGGGATCTGTGGAATTTGAGTATATTTAAATATGAATAAAAGGAAGTTGACGATCTTAAAATCCATCGATCATAGCAGATAAAGATGGCATATTCATTGTACTGAAGTCCTTTGAATGTAGTAAAATGGAGCTCATCAGTATGATCTTTGAGATAAAATAGGAGGGATTCTTGAATGTCTTTGAGATTGTTTGGATTTTGAATGTGGGTTGATTTGGATGTGGATGTCATTTGGAATAGAGGAATTGAAGCAAAACTACTTTACTTGAAGGAATTCTCTAAAGAGGAAGCTAGGAAAGGAATTGCTCTCTTCATGAATTTGAAATTGAAGACTAAGAGTATTGCTTGCAGACAAGAAAAAACTTATTTTGAAACAAGATTTTGATCATCCTTTTGTAAAACTTCTTTTGCAGTTATGTAATCATTTCTTAATAGGAAATATAAATTATCTTGAAATGTTGAAATACATGAAACAAAAGATAAATTTTTTTTTTAATGGTGGAGTAATGAATTTGAGGTCTAATCTAGAGTCCTGCTAACTGTTCAGGATTTGGGTTAAGATACTGCTTGTTAAAACTATTGTCTGACACATGCATCATCAATGTATATGAATTTGGTATGCCAAGACATGGAAGCGAATTGACCTTACACTTGAGATACATGACTATTTGGGCATGCTTATGAGGCCACGCAGAATGAATTTTCTTAAATTTTAGAAATAATGAGATGTAAATTTTAAGAAACATCTACAACATAATTGAGATAACCAAAACCTTTTGAAATTGATTTCCATATTTGAATTCATCTGTAAATTTAATGGATCATTGAATGGGTTTAATAGAACCATTAAATATGTTATGGCCTAAAAATCGAATTTTTGTTTGATATAATGTTATTTTTGAAGTACAAACAAACCATTTCTTTTCACGATATTGAAAAATATTTTGAGATGCTTAAAATGTTGATCCAAAAATTTTGAATAAATAAGAACATCATTGATGTAAACTATTAAAAATTTAGAATAATCATTGAGTATATGTTGAAATTTAGAAGGAGTGGTTTTGAGTTCAAATGGCACCACATTCTATTTGTAGTGTCCAAATGGAGCTGTGAATGCAGTTTTGTATCTGTCATTTTTAGTAATTTGAATTTGCCAAAAGACAGATTTTATTTTGAATTTTGAAAATATTTTATATAATCTTCCTAATAAATCTTTTTTATTGGGAATTGAATATCATATCCATTGAAGAACTTTGTTGAATAGTTTGTAATTTATGACGCAATTAGGAACATTACGTTCCTTTTCTACTTGATTGTAGACATAGAAGGCTATACAGCTCCAAGGAGGTTTGTAGGATCTGATGAGTCTTTTGTTTAATAAGAATTGGATTTATTTTTTGTAAAATTCTAAAAGCTCTTTATTCGTTTGAATAAGACGTGCTTTTATTGGAATATTTCTTTCATCAAAGTTTCTTTCATATGGTAGTTCTACCATATATTGCTTCTTAGCCCAAAAGGCATTTGGGATATCAGAACAAATATAATCTTCAAATAAATTCTTGATTTTTGAATCTTTTGTTGAATCGTTTGCATAATAAGTTGTTCTTTAACGTTTTGCTTGAATAATTTCTGTTTGAAGAAAAGCTATTTGTTCTTCTTTACCAGAAATAATTTTGGGAATTAAAGCTTCTTGAAGAATTGTAGTATTCTTGTTTTTCATGGAAGAAGAAAATTTGAATCTGACTTCTTCTCAAAGAATATTTAAATAGATTCCTTTGAATTTGATAGTGAAAGGATATATTTGGGTAAGAAAAGGAATTCCAAGAATAATTTGTTGTTTGAGATTTTTAATAAGGATAAAGACATTTATGAAGCAATAAATATAAGCATTTAAAGGCTTGTAATAAACTTTAAATTTTGATCTGATCGCACTAGACATTTTCTCTTTTGTTTTTTCATAATATTTTGAAGGAATTAAACCTTCTTGAATGCAATTCATATTGGCACGCTATCTAGCAGAGCGACAGAATAAAGTTTGAAATCTGTAATTATAATAGTAATAGAAATACACCATTTTTGAAAATTAATAAGGTTAATGACGGGAAGGAAGGATTTCGGATCTTGATTATCTGAACTTAATTCAGGAGAAGATAGTAGAGATTGATTGAGAGATTTTGAAGGCTTGAGCGTAGAGACTTGATTATCAAGATTTTGAATTTGAGTGTAATTTCTTAATTCCTTAACTGTTATGGGTTTAGAAAGATTTGCACTTCGTTCTTCATAAGGTTTTAATACTTTCTTTAGGCCAAAAGGTTGAATTCCTAATTTGGTAACTTTATTTTTGAGTAATAAGCTTTTAAGCTTATGAAGATATTGATTTTTGATTTTGGATTCCTCAATCCTTTTGATGATATCGAAGAGCAGCTTTTCCTGAGATTGATCTTCTATCATAACGTTACTATGTTTAGGACAAAGAGTAACACTTTTACCAGAGGTCTTGGAATCAAGTATTTGAATTTCATAAAGGGCTTTTTCAAGATTATCATAAATTAAAAGGAAAAGCATTACTTCTTGAAATTGTTTTATCTTCAAGCTTCACATTATTGACTTGACTATAATTTTGATTTTCGTTTGAAAAATAGATTTGAGTAAAAGGGATACCAAGAATATCTTTTTCCTTTATATGTTTCAATGAATTTTAAAAACATCATTCTCTATTAAAAATATTAGATAATTTGTTTCTAATTTGCAATGGATTTTTATTAAAAGGTTGTTTTTTCATTTCTTCATAATATTGGGTTGGAATTAATGGAATTAACATATCCTCGATGCAGTTATGGTACGCATCACTATCAATGAGTACTATTGTTTTTAACTTTAAATTATCTTGAATTTTTAAAGTAATATGAATTTGCCAATTTTGTAAATTAATATGAGTGAGAATTGATAAAGATTTGTGGTTAGATTTTGATTTTCTTGCATTTATGCTTTGAGGAATATATAACTGTTTTAATTGAACTTGGGTAACTTTGGATATTTTCTTTTGAGCTTTAGGATTATTAATCTCTAAATTTTTCCTTTTCTTGGCCATATGCCCTATTTTGCCATATTTGAGGCATATAAGTTTTTTGGATGTTTTCCGTTTGGAATTTCCTTTTTCAGTTTCCAAGACAGTTGTTTTTAAATTTCTTATTATGATAACTGGAACTTTTAGGGATTCTTTGGAATTACTTTTGATAATTCGGGTAAGACTTGATTTATCTGAAGAATTGAATTTTGGATTTGAATTCTTAGGTTGATTGTGATGGGATGATTCATGAATATAAGATGTTTGTTTTGGTGAGGTGGGCCTTACAAGAATATCAAAAACATGAAAAATTTTTGGAAATAATTCGTTTTATTTTTTATTGTTGTCCCCTAAATTTTCTCGAGGAATTGAGGAAGCTTCTGTAATGGGTACACTGAATGGTGAATAAAGGTGGAGAGTTGGTTTTAGGAATTTTCTCAATTTTAGAAGATTCTAATGAATAACTGTTAGATTTTGTCCTAATTGGATTTTATTGAAATTATCTTCAGTGGTTTGAATAAGATTTGAACTTTCTGAAACACTGGATTCAGAATCGAAGCTTTTAGGTTGAATACTATAGGTTGATTTATCCGTGCTAGGTATTTTTGAAGGAGAATTTTTACAAGTATTTTGAATTTCTTGCCTTGGAGAGGAAGATGAGGATTGAATGGAAACAGTTGTTTCCTTTGAGAGAATATTATGCCATAATTTTTGTTTAGCGGCACACAAGTATTTATTGTAATTTGGAATAGAAACTTGATGGTTTGGAAGAAAATTATTTAGCCAATAAAGAAAGGTATATTTTCTTCGATTTTAGCTAATTGTGTATAATAAATAGTTTTGAATCATATCTTTCGAAAAATGAGAAAAGAACCAGTCTCGGTGATAGCGATTATTATCTTGACAGAATTCTTTATTGAGAGAAACTCTATTAACTTGAAAGGTTTGATTTGTAAAAGAGATTGATTTAGGAAAATTATCTTGCTTAAAACATTTTCTATTTGAATACAAACTTTCATTAGGAAATATGCATGAACGTAAAGGAAAGCTAGATGATAATTATGTAATATTGACGTCATGCTGATGAGATGCTAAAGATAAGGATGACATGATGATGATGATGATGATGCTCTAGACAAAAGTCTTAAGATGATTAGTCACAGGATAATCGATTAAATTAAAGAAATTAATCAACACGAAATAACATACAAATATGCATTTATCTCAGACAAAAAACTGCTAGGCACCCAGCCATGCACTGCAGGACCACATTGGGACCAACATGGCTCCAACTGCTTTACTATTGGGACCACCAATCACCAAGCTGACCAACAGACTTACTAGAGGTGCCCTAAGGACTCATAGACGGCTGACCAATGCTGCTGACCAACACAGCTTCTAAGCCAGATGTTCGGCTTATTTCCGTCTTCAATAAGGATATATATATATATATATATATATATATATATATATATATATATATATATATATCTATATATATATATATATATATATATATATATATCATTAAGGGTTAACTAGCCTTCTTTAGGATAATTGATTAGTCCTTCGACTAATCATAAGGATTTTAGCCTAGATGCATGATGATAAGACTAGACAAAATAAAATAAGGGATGCTAAATACTAAACTAATGATTTGCTAATTTTGATTAGACACTTGGCTAACACTTGGTTAATCTTGACTATATACCTAGGTAAGTATTTGGATAACTTGACTGAACACTTGGCTTTGATACTAGCTGGGGACATTATACGGAAAAAACCCCTTGAAATTTGACACGTACGCATGTAAAAATGAAAATCAAAAAGCAGCTGTCAACTTTTTATAGGTTTGTCAGACGTCAACCATTCAAAATTATCCGCGTACAATTGTTCAAGATAATATTAACATTCAAGGTGATTCAACCAACTTATCCTCTTACTGTTCAAATGTCAAACTGCTTATCAAGTTACTGTAGTAATAAATATCATGTCCTGTATGCTTTACTTTTTGGGCCTATATAAAGGCTCCAAAGTTGTAAGTAACAGCAGAACTCATCTGCCTCTTTTCATTGTACATTACCCATCCCCACTTCTCTCCTTATCCTCTTTCCTGCATCATTGTAATCAATTCGCCACATTTAATCAATAGCAGTAAGCTTATTCAACACCTTTTTGCAAATTCATACTTTACGCATGTTTTAATTCATTGCTTCTTCCATCACTATTCATTACTACTTAGGCCCATTCATAATAAACTTTCAAGCCTTACATCTGTTACTTAGCTCAATTAATTACTCCATTCATTCGTTACTTTGTTTAAGCTTTGCACTATTCCTATTTGATTACTCTATTCATGCTTTTGTTTTAATCAATTATTAACCAAGTTTTACTATTAATTAATCAAGTTTTGCAATTTATTTCAATTTTAAAAATTGCACTCGGTCCTGTCCCTAATCAATTAGCCTAAAGAATGTTAGCTAACCCTAATGATATATAAATATCCTTATTAAAGATGGAAATGAGCTGGACATTTGGCTTAGAAGCTGTGTTAGTCAGCAACGTTGGTCAGCCGTCTGTGAGTCCTTAGGGCGCCTCTAGGAAGTCTGTTAGTCAGCTTGGTGATTGGTAGTCCCGGTAGTAAAGGGGTTAGAGCGACGGTGGTCCCGGTGTGGTCCCACAGTGCATGGCTGCGTGCCTAGCAGTTTTCTGTCTGCGATAAGGTATATTTGTGTATTATTATGTGTTGATTAATTTCTTTGGTCTAATTGATTATTCTGAGACTAATCATCTTAGCACCATGGCATTATTATCATCGTCTTCATCTCATCATCATTGCATCAACATGACATCATCATGTAGTTCTCCTTTGCATTCACGTACAATTTTTAATGAAAGTTTAAATTCAAAAGAAAACTGTGTTGAGCAAAATGATTTTTCAAAATCAACCTCTTTTACTACTCAAACTTCTCAAGTTAATAGAGTTTACCTTAACAAAGAATTCTATTAAGACTATAATCGGTCTCACTGAGATTAGTTCTTTTTATATTTTTCTAAAGATATGCAACAGTTATTCAAAATTATTTATTATACTCAATTAGCTAAAATCGTAGAAAACATACCTTTCTTTGATTGGCTAATGACTTTCTTTCAAATCATCACATTTCAATTCCTAATTACAATAAATACTTGTGTGCCACTAAACGAAAATTATGGCACCATCTTCTCACAAAGGAAACAGCTGTTTCCATTCATCCTTTATCTTCCTCTCCAAAGCAAAAAATTCAAAATACGTTCAAAAATTTTCCTTCAAAAGAAATACTCTGTATAGATAAACCGTCGTGTAATAATCGACCTGAAAGCTCAGAATCTGAATCCAGTGTTTCAAAAAATTCAAATATTATACAAACCGTTGAAGAAAACTGCAATGAAACTTAAATTAATAAATTAGGTACTCCAAATAATAGATGGAAGATTAGAAATCCTAGTCAACCATAGTATTCTAGGCCTACCCCTCCAGATCTTCAACTTGAAACCCATAGATCATTAATTCAACCAAGCTATGATGGAAATGCCATTTATCAATGGAATGTAGATGGAAAGCCAAAATATGAAATTGCCAATACTCTCTAAGAAATGGGTATTTATGCAACTTCATATATTACAAAAGGAATCTCTGTGGAAGATGTTGCTAAACTCCTTGCGTCTAGTTTACAGGTCAATAAAAAATCGGTGGAAATATATTCTTACCGAGTAAGATAGAATAAATATCTTGCACTATCAATTACCAAATTCAATAGAAACTATTCAAGATCTATAAATTTCTGAAGTCATGCCAGTAATTATTTATAAATCTGATGCAGTTGATATCTTATTTACACCATAGTCATGTATTTCATAGGAAACACTGAAGAATTAAGTTCTTCTCATTTAGAAATAATTCAAAATCTAAGATGCCCAAGTTTAAGTGATTACGAATGGTATAAAGATACATTTCTTACCTATGTCCTTCAAAGAAAAGATGCTAATGAAAACTATTAGAACGAAAAATTCATTTTGGGTTTACTTACTTAATTTTCTCAAAGAATAAGACAAAAATTAGAGATCATTGTGGAACAACAGAAATACCATGGCATAATTTAACTTATGGTCACTTATTTAGTCCTATTAAAAAAGAATGATTAGCTCTTTGTACTGAACTAAGAATTCAAAATAAATATCATTCTGAGAAGAAATTATTTCAAAACGAACTTGGATCTTTTTGTGAGCATTTTAGTTACCTAAAACTAGAAGCGCCTTCTTCAAAAAAGAAAAAACTTATTAAGAAATCTTCAAAGGTTTATCCTAAAAAATATGATTCAAAAATTCCTTACTACTAAAATCCCAAGAAAACCTTTCAAAAGAAAATTACTCCTAATCCTTCTCAAACGCAAGTCATTACCTATTATAAATGTTGTCAAAAAGGTCATAAGGCCAATAATTGCCCATTAAAAGAAAAAATTACGAAACTTGAAGATCAAAAACTTTAAGAAATAATGCTTTGTCTTTTAATTCAAGATGATTCAAAGGAAGCCCTCTGTGAAATCCGAACATCTGATTCCAGCCATTCTAACTCTTCAGATGAATAAGTTACCCTCTATCCTAATAATTGCAATGGTATCACAAAAGATCAATCCCAAGAAGAACTCCGCTTTGATATCATTAAAAAGATTGAGGAACCAGACATCAAAACTCATTGCCTTCATATGCTAAAAAATTTATTACTCTAAGATAAAACTAATGAATCAAGAATACAACCTTTTAATCTAAAACAAGTACTAGAAACCTATGAAGGTCATGAATGAAGTCCCTCAAAACCAGTATTGGTCAAAGAATTAAAAACAAGAGGTTAATCAACTCAAAGTCGAAGTTAAAGAATTAAAAAAATCATATTGAAAAGCAAGGCTCCTCGAAGAACTGAATTCGATCCTTATATCTCAACTTCAAGAACCTGAAAGTCGAGTCTCTTTACTTGAAACTTCAAAACTGCCACATCCATCTCCTCCATCTTCTCCTAAATTAAGTCCAGATGATCATGATCCTAAAGCATTCCTTTCAGTTATTAACCATATAGATTTTCAAAACTGGTATGTTCCTATTACTATTATAGTCAAAGATTTCAAACTTCATTCTATCGCTCTGCTAGAGAGCGGTACTGATATGAATTGCATTCAAGAAGGTTTAGTCCCTTCAAAATATTTTGAAAAAACAAAAGAAAAAATGACTAGTGCTACTAAATCTAAGCTTCAAATTAATTACAAGCTTTCAAATGCTTATATTTGCAATAATGAATATTGTTTCAAAAACAATTTTATACTTGTCAAAAATCTCAAACAACAAGTCATCCTTGGAACTCCCTTACTCAAATATATCCTTTTACTATCGATTCTAAAGGAATTTATTCAAATATTCTTGGTAAAGAAATTAAATTTGAATTTTCTTCTCCTACGAAAAGTATAGATATTGCAACTCTTCAACAAGCCTCGATTTCAAAAATTATTTCTGCTAAAGAAAAGCAAATAGCATTTCTCCAAACAGAAATCATTCAAGCCAGTATTGAAGAAAAAAATGTTGCACAAAAAATCCAATAAAAATTCAAACAATCAAGAAATTATTTGAAGAACATGTTTGTGCTGATATCCCAAATGCATTTTAGGATAGAAAGCAACATATGGCCGAATTACCATATGAAAAAGACTTTGATGAAAGAAACATTCCAACAAAGACACGTCTTATTCAAATGAATAAAGAGCTTTTAGAATTCTGCAAAAAAAAGAAATTCAATCTTTGCTAGACAAAAGGCTCATTAGATCCTCCAAATCTCCTTGGAGCTATGCAGCCTTCTATGTCTGCAATCAAGTAGAAAAGGAATGTGGTGTTCCTAAATTAGTCATAAACTACAAACCACTCAACAAAGTTCTTCAATGGATAAGATATCTAATTCCTAATAAAAAAGATTTACTTGGAAGATTATATAATGCAAAAATATTTTTAAAATTTGATATGAAATCTGGCTTTTGGCAAATTCAAAACACCATTCACAATTCTATTTAGACACTATGAAAGGAATGTAATGCCATTTGGAGTCAAGAACACTCCTTCTGAATTTCAACATATTATGAATGATATACTCAATGATTATTCTGAATTTTCAATAGTTTACATTGATGACGTTCTTATCTATTTAAAAAGTTTGTATTAGCATTTCAAACATCTAAAAACATTTTTCAATGTTATCAAAAGAAATGGTTTAGCTATCTCTGCTCCAAAAATGAAATTGTTTCAAATAAGAATTCGGTTTTTAGGCCATGATATTTTTACTGGGACTATTAAACCCATTCAACGATCCATTGAATTTGTAGATAAATTTTTAGATGAAATCAAAGATAAAAATCAATTACAAAGGTTCCTTAGTTATCTCAATTATGTTACAGATTTCTTGCCCAAACTTAGAAAAATTTGCAAACCA
This sequence comes from Carnegiea gigantea, assembly GCA_029747015.1. Lineage (NCBI taxonomy): Eukaryota > Viridiplantae > Streptophyta > Magnoliopsida > Caryophyllales > Cactaceae > Carnegiea > Carnegiea gigantea. The sequence continues at coordinate 53,733 of JAKOGI010001515.1, forward strand.
TTATTTCAAAGACTCAAAAAAAATCCTCCTGCATGGTCTCATGAGCATACTCAAATAGTCAAATACATCAAGAATCGAGTCAAACCACTCCCATGTCTGGCATACCAAACCCACATGCATTCATGATAGTTCAACCGATGAGTCAGATAAAGGTTTTGGAGGAATCCTTAAATAGGGTCTTGACCCAACCCCTGAATAATTAGTAAGGTTCTATAGCGGAACCTACAGTGGACCTCAAGTTTCTTACTCCACTATTAAAAAAGAAGTTCTAGCTACTGTCCTATGCATTTCCAATTTTCAAGATGATCTATATTTCAAAAAATTCTTGTTAAGAATTGATTGCAAAAGTGCAAAAGAAGTTTTACAGAAAGATGTTCAAAATCTTGTTTCAAAACAAATGTTTGCCCGCTGATAAGCAATTCTTTCAGTTTTTGATTTTGATATTGAATTCATTAATGGAGAAAACAATTCCCTTCCTGCTTTCCTCACTAGAGAGTTTCTTCAAGCAAAATGACTTGGCTTCAATCTTCATTCCAGATGACATCCTTAACCGAAATTCAAAATTCTAATTACCTTAAAGATATTCAAGAACCTCTCATTTTCTACCTTAGAGATCAAAACAATGAACTCTTTATTACTCCTATTAAAGGACCTCGATATAATGAATGTGCCATTTTTATTCGTTATGATCAACGGAAATAAATTCGTGGATTTCCTTTTATTCACATTTAAAAGACACTCAAATTCTACCAAACTCTTTTACAAGAATTCTATGGTCATCCGGTACTCGTCAAATTCCAACTGGATATATTCAAGTGCTCCGTTTTCCTAAGTACTACATCAAGACTAATTACTGGATACCACGCGATCAGCATATTATCCAATTTATTTAATGAGTTTTTTCAGATGCACATCTCTATCTAGTAGAGGAACACTGGTTCTATTACACTCACTGTTCGTCTTTATCACCTATATCTCCTTTGGATTGAAGCATCGTCGAGCATCAGACTCCATTACCAGCAACTTGTATTCAAAACCACGAGTGCAATTTTTATTTTTGAAATAAATTGCAAAACTTGATTAATTAATAGTAAAACTTGATAAATAATTGATTAAAACAAAACCATGAATATAGTAATCAAATAGGAATAGTGCAAAGCGTAAACAAAGTAACGGATGAATGGAGTAATTAATTAAGCATAGTAACAGATGTAAGGCTTGAAAGTTTAATATGAATGGGCCTAAGTAGTAATGAATAGTGATGGAAGAAGCAATGAATTAAAACATGCGTCAAGTATGAATTTGCAAAAAGGTGTTGAATGAACTTACTACTATTGATTGAATGTGGCGAATTGATTATAATGATGCAAGAAAGAGGATAAGGAGATAAGTGGGGATGGGTCATGTACAATGGAAAGAGGCAAAAGTTCTGAGTTCTCTAGTTGCTTACAACTTTGGAGCCTTTATATAGGCCTGAAAAGCAAAGTATACCGTACAAAAATAATTAATGCCACAGTAAGATGATAAGGATTCTGACATTTGAATAGTAAATGGATAAGATTATTAAATCATCTTGAATGTTGATCTTATCTTGAACAGTTCTACGCTGATAATTTTGAATGGTTGACGTCTAACAAACTTGTAAAAAGTTGACAGCTGCATCTTGATTTTTATTTTTGCATGCTTGCGTGTTGGATTTCAAGGGGTTTTTTCTACATACTATTCGCTATTGGTTGTAGAGGCTTGACAACTATTGCTCGATATTTGGAATGGCAGGCTTGCGTGCTAAAATGTCAAGGGGCATTGATATATAGGGTCCCCTGGTGGTAATAGAGTCTTGAATATTCTTGTAATATGCCGCACTGATGATCTCGAATACAAGGTGGTAATGGAGTCTAATACTCAGTAAAACTATACCCAGATAATTTCTTAGAGTAGAAGAACTTATGCTCATCAACTGGTCAGATGTGTGCATCAGGAATAACTCGTTGGATATATTGGATAATATGCTGATCAACGGATTGCCAATAATCTATGATGAATAGCCCATAAAAGCGGAGCATTCAAACGTAGCCAGTCGGTATCATGATGAGCACCAGATGACCATAGATTTCTTGCAAAAGAGCTCGGTAAAATTTGAGTATCTTTAAATATGAATAAAAGGAACTCCATAAACTTGATAGCCTTTGATCCTAATAGATATAAATGGCATATTCATTATATCGAGGTCCTTTGAATGTAGTGAAATGGAGTTCATCAGCATGATCTCTGAGATAGAATAGAAGAGGTTCTTGAACGTCTTTGAGGTTTTTTGGATTTTGACTGTGGGGTAATTTGAATAGTAAATGGATAAGATTATTAAATCATCTTGAATGTTGATCTTATCTTGAACAGTTCTACGCTGATAATTTTGAATGGTTGACGTCTAACAAACTTGTAAAAAGTTGACAGCTGCATCTTGATTTTTATTTTTGCATGCTTACGTGTTGGATTTCAAGGGGTTTTTTCTACATACTATTCGCTATTGGTTGTAGAGGCTTGACAACTATTGCTCGATATTTGGAATGGCAGGCTTGCGTGCTAAAATGTCAAGGGGCATTGATATATAGGGTCCCCTGGTGGTAATAGAGTCTTGAATATTCTTGTAATATGCCGCACTGATGATCTCGAATACAAGTTGGTGGTAATGGAGTCTAATACTCAGTAAAACTATACCCAGATAATTTTTTAGAGTAGAAGAACTTATGCTCATCAACTGGTCAGATGTGTGCATCAGGAATAACTCGTTGGATATATTGGATAATATGCTGATCAACGGATTGCCAATAATCTATGATGAATAGCCCATAAAAGCGGAGCATTCAAACGTAGCCAGTCGGTATCATGATGAGCACCAGATGACCATAGATTTCTTGCAAAAGAGCTCGGTAAAATTTGAGTATCTTTAAATACGAATAAAAGGAACTCCATAAACTTGATAGCCTTTGATCCTAATAGATATAAATGGCACATTCATTATATCGAGGTCCTTTGAATGTAGTGAAATGGAGTTCATCAACATGATCTCTGAGATAGAATAGAAGAGGTTCTTGAACGTCTTTGAGGTTTTTTGGATTTTGACTGTGGGGTAATTTGGATGTGAATGACATCTAGAATAGAGGAATTAAAGCAAAATTACTTTGCTTGAAGGAACTCTTTAAAGAGGAAGTCAGGAAGGAAATTGTTTACTCTATGAATTCAAAATTGAAAATTAAAAATATTGCTTGCAGTCGAGCAAAAACAAGATTTTGAAATTTTGAAATAGATAAAAATTCTCTTCTAATGGTGGAATAATGAATTTGAGATCCCATCCAGACTCTACTATGGAATTTTACCAATTGTTCAGGACTTGGTTTAAGAGGCTGTTTGAGAATTCTAACTCTGCTAAGACTATTCTCTGACATGAATGCATATGAATTTGGAATTCCAAGATATAGGAATCAATTGACCTTACACTTGATATGCAAGACTATTTGAGTATGCTTATGGGACCATGCAGGATGAATTTTCTTAAATTTTGGAAATAATGGGTTGTAAATTCTAAGAAAAATCTACAACATAATTGAGATAACCAAAAACTTTTGAAATTGATTTTCATATTTGGATTCATTTGTAAATTTGTCTGCAAATTTAATGGATCGTTGAATGTGTTTAATAGAACCATTAAATATGTTATGGCCTAAAAAACGAATTTTTATTTGAAATAATGTTATTTTTGAAATACAAACACATAAACCATTTCTTTTGATGATATTGGAAAATGTTTTCAGATGCTTGAAATGCTGGTCCAAACTTTTTGAATAAGTGTAAACTATTGAAAATTCAGAATAATCATTGAGCATATCATACAGAATATGTTGAAATTCAGAATGAGAGTTTTTGAGTTTAAATGGCTTCATATTTTATTCGTAGTGTCCAAATGGAACTGTGAATGCTATTTTGTATCTGTCTTTTTCAGCAATTTGAATTCACCAAAAGCCAAATTTCATATCGAATTTTGAAAATAGTTTTGCATCAAATGTTGTTTTTAATAAATCTTTTTTGTTGAAAATTGGATATCTTATCCATTGAAGAACTTTGTTGAGTGGTTTGTAATTCATGACCAATCTAGGAACACCGCGTTCCTTTTCTACTTGATTGTAGACATAGAAGGCTGCATAACACCGAGGAGATTTGGAGAATCTAATGAGCCTTTTGTCTGATAAACATGGAATTTCTTTTTTGTAAAATTCTAAAAGCTCTTTATTTAATTGAATAAGGCATGCTTTTGTTGGAATATTTCTTTCATTAAAATCCTTTTCATATGGTAATTCTACCATATTTTGCTTCCTATCCCAAAAGGCATATGGGACATCAGTACAGACAAATTCTTTAAATAATTTCTTGATTATTTGAATTTTTTGTTGAATTTTTGTTATAACAAATTTCCTTTTAATACTGGCTTGAATGATTTCTATTGTAAGAAAAGCTATTTGTTTTTCTTTAATAGAAATAATTTTGGGAATTAAAGCTTCTTGAAGAATTGCAATATTCTTAATTTTCATGGAAGAAGAAAATTTGAATCCAATTTCTTTTCGAAGAATATTCGAATAGATTCCTTTGAAATTGATAGTAAAAGGGTATATTTGAGTAAGGAAGGGAGTTCTGAGAATAATTTGTTGCTTAAGATTTTTCACAAGTACAAAAATATTTTTGAAACAATAAGCATTTGAAAGCTTGTAATTAATTCGAAGTTTGGATCTAGTAGCACTAGCCATTTTTTCTTTGATTTTTTCAAAATTTTTTGAAGGAATTAAACCCTCTTGAATGTAATTCATATCAGCACCGCTATCTAGCAGAGTGATAGAATGAAGTTTGAAATATTTGTCTATAATAGTAATAGAAATATACCATTTTTAAAAATTAATGACTGAAAGGAGTGATTTATGATTTTGATTTTCTGGACTTATTTTAGGAGAAGATAGAAGAGATTGATTAGGAGGTTTTGAAGATTCAAGAGAAGAAACTTAATTTTCAAGCTTTTGAAGTTGAGAAATAAGGATTGAATTTGATTCTTCAAGGAGATTTTGCTTTTCAATATGAGTTTTTAATTCTTTACCTTTGGCTTTGAGTTGATTTAATCCTTTTCCTTCAAAGATTTTGAGTAATTACTTTAGGCTAAAAGGTTGTATTCTTTATTTGGTAATTTTATCTTTAGGTAATAAGCTTTTAAGCTTATGAAAGCATTGAGTTTTGATTTCTAGTTCCTCGATCCTCTTGATGATATCGAAGATGAGTTTTTCCTGAGATTGATCCTTAATAATAATGTTACTATTGTTAGGACAAAGAGTAACATCTTTACCGGAGGTCTTGAAATTAGATGTTTGAATTTCATAAAGGGCTTTTTTAGGATTATCATAAATTAAAAGGAAAAGCATTACTTCTTGAAGTTTTTTTATCTTCAAGCTTCTTATTACTGATTTGACTATCATTTTCTTTTAAGTATGAAAGATAGATTTGAGTAAAAGGGATACCAAGAGTATCTTTTTTCTTTATATGTTTGAATGAATTTTGAAAACAATGTTCTTTATTACAAATATTAGATAACTTGTATTTAGTTTGCAAAGGATTTCTATTAATATCAAGAAGTTGTTTTTTGGTTCCTTCATAATATGGGAATGGAGGTAATATTTCCTTGATGCAATTTTGGTCTTTATCATTGTCAAGGAGTGTCATTTTTATCTTAAAAGTATCTTGACCTTTGAGAGCAGTATACAATTTTTGAAACTAATGTGATTGATGATTGACAAGGATTTGTTGTTAGAATTTGATTTTCTTTGATTTATACTTTGAGGAATATATGAAGCAGGGGTAACTTTGAATATTTTCTTAAAAATTTTAGGATTATTTACTCCTAATTTTTTTCTTTTTATTGGCCATGTGCCTCGTTTTGTTATATTTGAGGCACATCATTTTTTTGGATGTTTTCCGCTTTGAATTTGTCTTTTCAGTTTCTAAAACAGTTGTTTTTAAATTTCTTTTTATGATAACTGGAGCTTTTACTTTTGGAATTATTTTTGTTAATTCGTGTAAGACTTGATTTATCCAAAGAATTGGGCTTTGGATATGAATTCTTAGGTTGATTGCCATAGATGATTCATGAATACAAAGCGTTTGTTTTGGTAAAGTGGGGTTTGCTAGTTTATCAGGAGTATGAAAAATATCCGAAAATAATCTGATTTCTTTTTTATTGTTGTTTCCTAAGTCTTTTATACGAATTGAAGGAGTTTCTTTAATGGGTATGCTAAAAGGATTGAATAAAGGTGGAGAGTTTGTTTGAGGAATTTCCTTGATTTTGATGGATTCTAATAAACAACTATTAGAATTTTCTACTAATTGGGTTTCATTGAAATTGTATTCAATGGTTCGAATAGGATTTGAATTATCTGATAAGCTAGATCTGCAATCTGAGCTTTCAGGTTGAATACTGCACAATAGTTTGTCCGTGTAGGGTATTTTTAGAGGAGAATTTTTACAAGTATTTTGAATTTCTTGTTTTGGAAAGGAAGACGAGGGTTGAATGGAGATAGCTATTTCCTTTATGAGAAGATTGTGCCATAACTTTCGTTTAGTAGCACAGAAGTATGTATTGCAATTAGGAATAGAAATTTGATGTTTTGGAAGAAAATCATTTAGTCAATCAAAGAAAGGTATATTTTCTTCAAGTTTAGCTAATTTAGTATAATAAATAGTTTTGAATAACAGTTGCACATCTTTAGAAAAATATGAGAAAAACAAGTCTTGGTGAGACCGATTATAATCTTGATAGAATTCTTTATTGCGATAAACTCTATTAACTTGAAAAGTTTGAGCAGTAGGAGAGGTTGATTTTGGAAAATCATTTTGCTTAAAACAATTTTCTTTTGAGTCTAAACTTTCACTAGAAATTGTATGTGAATGCAAAAGAGAACTATATGATGATGATGCCATGCTGATGCAGTGATGATGAGATGATGATGATATAGATATCATGATAATGATAATGATTTAGACAAAAGTCTTAAGATGATTAGTCTTAGGATAATCAACTAGACCAAAGAAATTAATCAACACATAATAACACAAATATGCACTTATCTCAGATAGAAACCGCTAGGAACCAGCCATGTACTGCGAAACCACATTGGGACCATCGTCGCTTCAACTCCGTTATTGTCGGGACCACCAACCACCAAGCTGACCGACGGACTTACTAGAGGCACCCTAAGGACTCATAGACGGCTGATCAACGCTACTGACTAACACCGCTTCTAAGCCAGATGTTTGATTTATCTCTATCTTTAATAAGGATATTTATATATCATTAAGGATTAACTAATATACTTTAGGATAACAGATTAGTCCTTTGACTAATCACAAGGATTTTAGCCTAGATGCATGATGGTAAAATTAAACAAAACTAAAATAAGAGATGTAAGATACATAATTAACACTTAACTAATTTTGACTCAACACTTGATTAGAAACTTGCGCACTTGACTAGACACTTGGTTAGCACTTAGTTAACACTCGGGTGCTTAACTGAACACTTGGCTCTGATACCAGTTGGGGACATGACCGAATGCAATTTTTTTTTTGGAAATAAATTGCAAAACTTGATTAATTAATAGTAAAACTTGATTAATAATTGATTAAAATTAAACCATGAATAGAGTAATCAAATAGGAATAGTGCAAAGCTTAAACAAAGTAACGGACGAATGGAGTAATTAATTAAGCAGAGCAACAGATGCAAGGCTTGAAAGTTTAATATGAATGGGCCTAAGTAGTAATGAATAGTGATGGAAGAAGCAATGAATTAAAACACACATAAAGTATGAATTTCTAAAAAGTGTTGAATGAACTTAGTGCTATTGATTGAATATGGAGAATTGATTACAATAATGCGGAAAAGAGGATAAGGAGAGAAGCGGGGATGGGTAATGTGCAATGGAAAGAGGCATATCAGTTCTGTCATTCTTTACAACTTTGGAGTGACTACAAAGGGCCAAAAAGTAAAGTATACCGTACAAAAACAATTAATGCTATAGTAAGATGATAAGGATTCTAGCATTTGAACAGCAAATGGACAAGATTATTGAATCATCACAAATGTTGATCTCACCTTGAATAGTTGTACGCGGACAATTTTGAATGGTTGACATTTGACAAGCTTACAAAAAGTTGACAGCTGCTTCCTGATTTTTATTTTTGCAAGCTCGCGTGTTGGACTTCAAGGGATATATACATACATATATATATATAGATATATATATATATATATATATATATATATATATATAATATATATATATATATAGATATATATATATATATACACACACACGTATGCATATATATGTGTATATATATAATATAAATATAAATATACACACACACACACACATATTACATATATATATATATATATTATATATATATATATATATATTTATATATGTATGCATATGTATTATATTACATATATACATATATACGTATACATATATATATATATATATATATATATATGTGCATTAGATACATACCATACATACATTACATACATACAAAACATTAGTATATATACATAAATTATACATATACATTACATACATATATTATACATATATGTATATGGATATAATATATATATTATATATATATACTATATATATATATTATATATATACATATATGTATATGTATCTT
>JAKOGI010001515.1:67500-120000 GCA_029747015.1 Carnegiea gigantea
TTACTTCCATTTGCATCTTTCATAGGCATCAGTTATATCAAATGTATATGAAATGTACATTTCTTAATGGATATTGTAATAAGAAGTTTATGTTGAACAAACCCCTATTTTTTAAAACCCTGAGGAAAAAGAAGTTTATGTTGACCAACCCCTGTTTTTGAAAATCTTGATTGTCCTAATCATATTTTCAAGCTACACAAAGCCCTCTATGGATTGAAACAAGCTCTTGGATCACGTTGTGGGAGGCTTAGCAAGTCCTTACTCAAAAATGATTTTAAAACAGGACAAATTGATGAGACCTTGTTCATTAAAACAAAGGTGAAAGATTTCTTATTTATGCAAATATATAAAGATGATATATTATTTGGTGCTACTAATGAATCCTTGTGCAAAGAATTCTATGAGCTCATGAATAAAGAATTTGAGATGAGTACGATGGGAGAGCTAAACTTCTTCCTTAGATTACAACTCAAGCAATGTTGAGATGGCATCTTCATCAATCAAGGGAAGTGCACCAATAAACTCATAAAGAAATATGGACTTAATAGTTCAAAGTATGCCTAAGCTCTAATGGCTTCTAACTGTAAGCTTGACTTAGATTCAAGTGGTAAACCAGTACTAAAAAAGGTATACTTAGGTGTGATTGAATTATTATTATATTTAATTACGAGTAGGCATGATGTCATGCTTAGTATTTTCTTATGTGCAAGATTCTAATAAGCTCCCAAGGAAGAACACCTCAAGGCTATGACAAGAATATTTAAGTATCTTGCTGGAACTGAGGACCTTGGTATGTGGCATCCTAGAGGTGGTGACCTTGAACTTATAGGATGATGCTAACTATGCAGGTTCAAAGTTGATAGAAGAAGTACATCTAGTTCGTCCCAATCTCTTGGGGGATCTCTTATGGCATAGCATTTGAAGAAGCAAAACTTAGTGCCTTTGTCACACTATTAAGACTGAATATATTACTGTTGGAGCATATTATGCTCAAACACGATGGATCAACCAATAACTCAGAGACCTTGGATTAGACTATAAGAAGATTCTTATCAAGTGTGACAAGTAGAGTGACATTGACGTCATTAAGAATCTAGTTCAGCACTTAAGGACCAAGTATGTTGAAATAAGGCACCATTTCATCAAAGACCATGTCGGGAAAGGTGATATCTTTCTAAATTTTGTGCCTACTAATATGTGATTGGCTTTTATCTATACCAAGCCCCTTGTGAAGATTAATTCTATTTTATTGGAAGGAAATTAGGAATGATTGACCACATTGTATGAATTAAGGGGGGAGTTTTTCCTTTTAATATTATCTGTGGCAAGAAATGATTTCCAAGGCATTAACGTTAATAACCTTGGCAATCTCAAGACAGTTGAAAAGTTGAGTCATTTCATATATAATTTGGGAGTATTCTCAGGTGTTGATAAAGACTAATTTATAATCTTTTGCTGACTGAGATCATTTTTCGAAAATTATGAAAATCTAATTTTGAAAATTGATTTGCAATCTTTTTTAAGAAGAGTGAAAAAATCTCTTTAAAAATGTTTGTGACTCCCTCTATTATTCTATAACTAGCATCTGCAAAAAGCCTTGTGAAAGTCTTACACATGTTAGTGCCTCTCCCTTTGTAAACCATCTAAGCTTGTCATGTCTTTTTACTCACCCAAGGTCATTAACTTCTTGTAACTCCTCACTTAATCCACCTCAACTCAAATTCTCTCTGTCCTTCACTCCTTTTTCAACTTACCAAACCCAAACCTAGAAAACTCCTTCCTCTCTCAACTTTTTGGCATTACCAAGCTAAGGTGTCCTCTAAGAAGCAAAATGGTGCTCCATTTGAGTTAACTGCGAAGAAAATTACCTGAAGCTTTGACTCACCAAGCCCTACACCTCCCAAAAATCAAGAGCGACAGCCAGATAAGAAGTTGAGGAAATAATGTTTGAAATTGATAAGGCTCAAGAAATAAAGATTCCTCCTTCTATTTCTATAAATACCTTAGATATGCCTGATAGGTGGTTTAAGGAAGGCAGTGAGGAATACTTTGAGAAATTAATGGATAGGAAGTTAATTTCTTGTGTTTGTTCTTATTGACATTTCTTCATGAAAGTTCATTTTGGTTTTTTTCATCTTTTAGAAAGAATGAACTTCAAACAACTGTTTAGTCCTTGAAAATTTGATTGAGCTATTTTATGCAAATATAATGAAATAAAGACCTAAGGATACGATCTACTACACCACACCTATCAAGTGCCTAGATTTTAATTTGTCAATAGTAACCTTAGATCATATCTTGAGCCTCAAGGTTGACCTTGTCAAGTTTACTATGGACCCCTGAATAACTGTGCCAATGTATGTTGTGACTACTTGTCTGGGTTTAAGGCTTCCACTAACAACAAAAAGCAAGTGTCTCATACTTGGTTGCTCTCTGAACCCACAAAACTCTTCCATTACATCCTAGTACGGAATGTCTGCCTAAGGGGTAATATAAAGAAATTGCTGCTTGTAAGACCCTTAGAATGGTTCAGTGCATCATGATGGACCATGATAACACTTTTTGAAAGACAATATTTGAGTATATGGATAAGGTCAAGAAGTCTTCTTGTAATGCCAGTTCTCCCTACACAAATTTGCTTACAAGGGTCTTTGAGTACTTCAAAGTTTCCCTTAAAGATGAGGAATGCCTTCAAGTGGTTGAATATGTGATTAACAAGTAAAAATGGGATCCTCAAAATTCAAGTTCACTTCTTCTAGGCAATGGTTGCATGAAGATGAATATTCTAAGAAGGGCATCTCCTCTAAGTCTGCCAAACCCACGCCTAATAATGACTTACCTCACTCTCTACTTGACACATTAAACCTTGAAATTTCAAGGCTACCCTCTATTGTTCATAAATTTAAAACTTGCTTACTTGAGCAAAAGGCCTATCAATCAAAGTGGATTTATGAGGTGAAAGGCTGAGATTTCTGAACAAGTGATGTCAGTTGGTGGCTTGTGAGTTAACCAAGGATATAGTTGAGTAACCCTACAAGACCCCGAGCTCATCTTTGGATATCTTTAAAAGCAGTTAGAGTAGGTAGGGATGAAATAGATCTCAAGGAAGCCAGTCAGGTATTGAGCATTCTCAAGGAACCCTTCATAGCCTTTCTCAAGAAAAGAAAAGAGATTGAAGTTAAGGTGGAAAGGTTAGTGGAGGAAATAAGAAAAAAATTTGCTGAAGAAAAGAAGAAGGGAGAACAGAAGGATGAGGGATCTAAGGCTAAGGACAAGGAGGCATTTATAGAAGCTGAGAGCTCTAAGGAACTAGAAACTGCATCATCCTCCCAATCTCTACGAGCTAAAGAGCCCATTCCAGCCAAATATCTCCATTTAGTCCCACTTGATGATTAATCAACCCTATTACTCTTGATAAACAATTCCTCTTAGTTCTTTAAAAACAATTTCTATGATTTATGTGTGTTGGTTTAAACAATTTGGTATTTTTGATTGCAGGTTTAGATAATGCCCTATAGTTTTCTCAAATTGATCTCACTTTTTAACGAAAGTTCAAGAGGGAGAAAAATTGGGAATTTACTTGGTTAAGTACAATTGGCCGGAGTGCGGCCCTTAAAGCAATTAGTTTGGCATCCTTCATAGCAATAGGCCTTGAGATTAACTTAGTTTGGAAAGCAATGCCTATGACATTGAACACTTTATGGTTTTAATATATCTTGCATATCTTATCCTAACTAACCTTCATATTATCTTTGCTTGCGATGCACTTGATTTTTGCCTTTGCTTATAGTTATATCGCAAGTAATGATGCTCTATTAGTTCACTATGCTTACATGATGCTCTGATTAAGGGCGAGCTTATTATGTGAAATTGTGAACAATATGTAGTTTTATCTCATGCGTGGATTACCAAAGACGTGGGGAGCATAATTTATGATTTTTATTCTTTATCTCCTATGCCATTGATTTGATAAATGTTGTCTTTCATCCAAAAGGGAAGATGTTGAAGAATCATCTCAATGTGATGATTTTCTTAACATATGTTTTGATCACAAGGCACATTCGCAATATAAGTTTAAGAGTAATTAGATCTTGATTGCACATACTTGAATCTTGTCTGTGTGCTTAATTACTTACAAGTAACATACTCAACAAGATCATTGAGTAACTGACAGCCTAGAGCTTCAAAGCTAACGTTCAACTTCTTTGAACTCTTACTGTCAAAGACCTCGACTAGCCTATCGGAAATGAGCCCTTTTTCAAACTTACAAAATTTGTACAATTCAAATCAAGCTTAAAATGAACCTTATAATCCCCTAATTAATTTTCAAATTTTAGAATTTGCATATCCAATCAATGAAATTTAAATTATACGGGAATAGGAAATTTTATGATAAAGGATGGCACAAGTTTTTTTATCAGATGCTTGAAATTTGGTTATGGGTTTTGTCCTTTAAAAGATCATAGTCTGCCACATTACACTAATCTGAATTAATTAAATTGATTAAATTTAATTAATTAGGTGATCTTGCTAATTATTCAATTGTGCAATATTCAAGAAGCAAAATTAACTTTGTGTTTTTTAATGATATAATAGCCAGTAGAGACTGAAAGTATTATTCATAATAGGTCGAAACTAAATTATACTAATCATCTGGGCTCATTTTCATTAAATTATTTAAGTTGGGTGCCGTATTTCAATTTAACATTTTATATATTCATGAAATTGTAGGTTGAATCGACATAGCGACATCGAAATAAAATTTCATTGCACTCCATATTAATTCATTCAAGATTATAAATAAATAATTAAATGGTAGATAAAACAAAATTAGCCCCTTTTATAAAAATGGGCAATTATAAGTATACATAACATTTACATGATATAAGTGGAACAATGATATTAATAAATAAAATAAAAACATAAAAAGCAAGGAATAAATTGGTTAATATGGGCAATGTTATAACTTTTCCAAGCACGCTTTGGCAGTGCGATTAGTAGCTCACAAATATTAGCCCAACTTTTGGCCCAAATATTTACTAATTTTGAGGAAAAAATAAAATAATAATATTAAATAAATAAATAACAAAATGCATCAGAAAATTTTAGAGAAATCTACTAAATTTCGCAAGATATAAAGCAAAAACAAAAAAATAAAAATAATTTTTTTTTGATAAATTCAACCAAACTCCCCCTTTTCCTGTAAACCCGACCCCTCCTTGTTCGCTACCCCTACTCGAACCCCCACTCTTGTCTCCTCTTATCCAGCCTGTCAATGCCTAGCTCCTCTATCTATTATCACTATTGCACCATCACTCAGCCGTCGTTGCACTGTCATTGTTCCCCCCTTTACTTCTCATTTACTTGTTCATTTGAGTGGAGAAGGTGACGACTTAATCTCTAATAATCTTTTGCACTAGTTTGGTTGTTGAATTTGTTAATAAATATTTTGGTTAGATTAAATGAGGATTACTTTGTGATATTCTCAAGCAATGATAAAGAATTTGAATTGGGAGATGCTTGGAAGCTTAGGGGTAGTTATGGTAGAGCTAGGGTTTGGTGGTTGAATGTGAGCTCAAGCTTTGTTTCATTGATTTTGTGGAATTTGGATGAATTTTAATAGTAATTGTATGAACGTTTTGGTTGGATATATGTGGGTAAGGTATTGCATGTTGTTGCCATGAAGGAGGGTGTTTGAGCTTAAGGGCGAAGAAGTAAATAAGAGAAATGGGGTTAACTTCGGGGGTTTCAAAATTCATTGGATTAATATAAATTTATGGGTTAGTTTAAAGTGATGAAATGGTGATTAGCGGGAATCTGCAGTAATGATGATAGTTGTGAAGGTAGTGTAGCTTGAAGTGAAGGAAAAGATGGAGGAAAATGTGACTTTTCAAAGATTTTGAGATAAATAATCCTAATATAAACTTTGGAATTAATTTGGGAATTTGGATGAGTTAGGCATGGTAACTTGGGTGTTAGTTGTAGTATGCTTAACGTATCTATAAAGCTTCATTCATGTACTTTGTTTAAGTAACAAGCCTTGTGGTTATGGAAATGTTTTGGGACTCACAAGGATGAACAAAATGAACACTCATCGATTTGGACCCAAAACCATGTACTTGACGTCGGGTGATGATGATGATGATGATGATGATGATGATGATGATAATAATAATAATATAACAATAAGAATAATAATAATAACAACAACAATAATAATAATAATAACAAATCCCACTAGTAACAATAATAGTAATGATAAAGATGACAACAATAATAAAGATAATGATAGTGGCTATAATCACAACAACAATAACAATAATGTGACATTAATTAAAAAAAAAAAGCGGTGAATTATGTTATGTACAATTATAAAATCAATGACATGAATGAAGAAGGAAATGACAATACCGAAAGAAAGATAAAACAAAAGGGGTAATAAGATCAAATGGTGTTAAATAGACAATGGTGGGTGTATCAAGAAGGACCAAAGGAATTCCAAATTACTTATTAAGCTTTAAAACTTAATGAAATCATCTAGAATCACAGCAACCATGAAATTATACATTTGAAGTAGAAGCATAGCCATTTTCTAACAATCAAGTCGTAAATGAAGATTTTTATAAAAGTGGAGAGAGATTTCAAAAACCCAAGTACGTTTGTTGTCTGTGCTCTTCGAAAACTCACATGTTTTCCTAAATTATATAAAGTTCATATAATACTCATGTAATGAAATAGTTTAAACAATGTTTGTCATCTAGTTAAGTCGGCTCATCGGGTGCATCAGTTATCAAGTATCAGGGCTTACAACCTTCAGTTTACCCATGAAGCTGCAGCTCAGCTTCCCGATCAACCTAAGAAATACACACTTATCTCAATGATTGCTCAGGCGCCAACAAGAATTCCACTTCAGATAATAATCGACAAAGTCATCTTACACACATTCTTTCTCTCCTATTTTCAAAGTAAAATGATTTCGATTGTGAGCGGCCCATTAACTTGGGTACGAAGTTTGTTTTACAGCATCGGGATGTACATACTAGGCTTCACTCACCGTTCAAAGTGCTTTTTTGTTTTTTGTTTTCGGTAAAGAATTAGTCAATAACCCTCCTCCTAACAAGCCAGAGGGTAGTAAAAAGTAGAAGACGGACTTGATATTTGCTAAAGGTTAGCTAACTACATGCTCATGGTGATTTTCAGTCTAGCACAAGGCCTAAAGGTTCAAAGAAAGACATATCGCCTATATAAACATTTAATGTTGGGTTCCAAGAAAGCCCTACTTCAGTTGTAAGTTGCACTACAAACTAAATGGTTTTGTGAATGTATTTTATTATCCCTAACCTAGGTAGTTTTTATGAATGTGAGAACAATCCGAGGAAAGTATATAATTCCAGGAAGCCTTGTTCCTTTCGAGATGGTGGTGGCATCTCCAATCAATAGACTTCCGCTCCGATTATAGATAATAAATTGTAGGTCAAGATAATTAGATAATTAAGGTTTGGGGCCGCTATAGTAGTGGTATCAGAGTCAAGTTTGCAAATCACTAGGAGCAATAGGGTGTTCAAGAGTTAGGTTGTGAGATTTTAGGAGTATTCATGAATAATTTGTGTCCTTCGAAGAAATATAAATGAATGTGGCTTACCCCCTTTCCTTGTGTATTTCTTTCTTTTAGATGGATCACCCCGGAGTTACTTTAGATCCATATGCCATTAAGCTGTTACCAGGGACCTCTATGGCTACTCACATTTCTCTACTATATGCTAGTATGGTAGCTCACATGCGTGACCCATTTTCAGAGTTCCACAATGTGTTAGTTCGTACCCACAGACTCTTATAGTCCCTGCCTGTCACAGCCCCTTGGGATGAATTCAGGTTATGATACCATGACTTTATGATTATTGGAGACCGAGGATTTAATGGGAATGGATTTTATGTACTGGAGGCATAGACTAAGGTGACTACATAGCTATTACTAAGATAGGAGTTCGAGGAGAGAGGCATCACCAATGGGACACTACCGGGTATCTTTATTGTATTGGTTGTACATCCCCCTTTTGTTCCACCTCCCCTTGCTCAGCAATCACCACCCCCACTGGCCCTAGCACTCGCGGGCCCCTACCAACCACCTGCCTCTCTAACATAGCCTGGTTTGAGGGATGGTTCTCATTCATCTAAGAGTTCTGGGGCCTCTGGAGAGGTCCATGTGGTGATAGATATATTGAATTTCCCTAAGTTGATCAAGTTAACTTCTAATAAGGAGCATAAGGAGGATGAACTTGAGCCTGCAGAAGAGGAGGAGCCCCAGCAGGAGGAGAAACTTGAGAAGGAGCCAGGGATACAGCAAGGAGATCCAAAGGAAGAGCTTTCTAATGTAGATATGTCTGACAACAACTTTGACCCCGACAAGGAGGAGGATGAGTCTTCTGCCTCATATTACAATCCATCCTAGGATCATTAGCTATTTACTTTATACTATAGGTTTTGATCTTTTACTTGTACATGCAGTATAGTTGGCTTACCATGATATTTTTTTGCACATTGCATGTATGTGATGGATATAGGTAGGCTAACCTAACTAGCTACAATGATATAATTCGCCTTTTATTTTTGGGGTTTGAGATGGATTTAACTAGGTGGTTAACTCAAAGCTCCTATGTGTAGAAAGGGAGTAGGATAGAAACCCTAGCAAAAATGCAGGGCTATGCTGAAACGAGGTAATATGAAATTCTTTTGGTGAGCTACACATGTGTGTGTGTGTGTGTGTGTGTGTGTGTGTGTGTGTGTGTGTGTGTGTGTGTGTGTATATATTATATACATATATATATATATATATGTATGTATGTATGTAAGTGTACAAATATATACATATATATATATATCTATATATATATCTGTGTGTGTGTGTGTGTGTGTGTGTGTGTGGTGTGTGTGTGTGTGTGTGCGCACACACATACAAACATACAATACATACATATACATATACATACATATATATATATATATATATATATATATATATATATATATATAATGAAGGTGTTACTTTTAAATTAAAACTGTGTTTGCTTTTAAGTAATTATTGCTTTATTGTAGTGCAACGAAAATTCGAATAACAACTTTTGTGTATGTGATCTAGCGTATTAGAATTTGTAACAATAATCTGAATAACAATAAAGGTGATGCTTAGCATCTAGGTAAACAAGTGCTTAGGAACTTAAAGCAAAACCTAAATGGGTGTCCAACTGTGGCTTTTGAAGTATCAAGTACTGTTGCGAGTCCACGCTATTGGAAGCACTTGGTGGCTGAACTGATGAAGAGAATTCCTCTTGTGCCTCCTGAAACTACCCCTAAACCTGATAAGTTAGCTGATAGGATAACTCAATGCAACCCTAAGGTTCATGATGAGAAATTTGAACCTGTACAACTTCAAGAGTGAATCCGAGAAATGGAGAAAATATTTGTAGTTATTGAGGTCCCCGAGGAGAAGAATGTGAACATAGGGATTTTTTATTTAGCTGGTGAAGCAGATATATGGTGGAGTACTGTAAACGATAAGCAGATATATGGTGAGCTTACTTACGCTAAATTTCATAAGAAGCTTAGGGCTAAATTCTATTCAATTATAGTTCAATGACAGAAAGAGAAAGAATTTTATGGAGTTAAGGATAGGGGATAACATGTCAGTAATGCAATACCTTAGCAAGTTCACTGAGTTATCAAGGTTTGTTCGGACTTTGTGTTCTTTGAAAGGATAAAATGAGGAGATTTAAGGAAAGTTTAGCCTTTTATATTCTAAATCAGTTAGCTATTCAACCAATTCAAACCAATCAAGAGTTGTATGAACGAGCTGCTAAAGGGAAGCGAGTAGAATGAGATGAGGGCCTTGAATCCAAGGAATCAAAAGAGGAAGTGGAATGACTGATGGGCTTTGAGTGAGAGTGCAGCCCGGAAGAACCCTACTATTGGCTCCGCCAAGAGTCATCAATTAGTTTTAAGTGAACCCTATGGGAAGTGCGGTCGCACAAACCATAGCACAACAAAATGTCAAGTGGGTACTAATAAATGCATATGGTGTGAAAGTCTTGATCACTCGATTGCTACTTCCCCAAGATGACATAAGGCAATAGAAAAAGAAATTACAAGAGCACTGGCACCACCATACTAGGGACCCCTGCTCCCTAAACTTGCAATTGTAGGGTGAGCCTACGTGATGAGAAAAAATAAGTTACAATTTCTGGCGTGTTTGTCACTGGAACTCTTTTTTTAAATGAAAGCCATTTTTTGTTTTATTTAATTCGGGTGCTACCCATTTATTTATATTGATCCGAACTGCATTACAATTGAACTTACAAAAAGATAAAGTATGGGCTTATCATAGAATTAGTTTTCCAAATGGACAACTGGGGGAGTGTCCCACCCTTTATAAGCATATTCCCATCATGATTGGTCAGCATGAGTTCCCTGAAAATTTAAGCTAATTTTACATGTTAGAATTTGATATAATCTTAGGGATCGACTTGTTGACTACTCATGGGGAAAACATTGATTATAAGAATCTTAAGGGCACTTTAGAAGACCAAAAGGGTCATGAAGCATGCTTCTTTAGGGAAATAAATAGAAAGGTATATCCCACAGTCTCAATTATATAGGCAAGGAAGTTATTAAGGCAAGATTGTATAGGGTATTTGTCTTATGCCACTGAGGTCTAGGAGGAGGAGATAAAACTAGAAAACATCCCTATGGTATCTGAAATTCCTAATGTCTTTGATAAAGAACTCCTTGGTTTACTTCCCCAAAGAGAAATTGATTTTAAAATTGAGTTAATCCCTGGTGCAAAACCTATTTCAAAAGGCCCAAATAGGATGCCCCAAAAGAGCTCAAAGAATAGAAAGCCCAGCTAGACGAATTACTGTATAAGGGGTTTATTTGGCCAAGTATGCCACCCTAGGAAGCCCCAGTTTAATTTGTGAAGAAAAAGGATGGAACCTTAAGGTTTTGTACAAATTACGTAGAGTTAAACAAAATCACTATTAAGAATAAGTTCTATTTGCCCCAAATAGATGATTTGTTTGAGCAATTGTAAGGAGTTGGGGTGTTTTTGAAAATTGACCTAAGCTCTGATTACCACCAGCTTAGAATTAAAGCTATGAACATTCCCAAGACTACTTTCAAGATAGATATGGTCATTATGAGTTTACTGTGATGCCCTTGGACTTACGAATGCCTCTGCCGCATTCATGGATCTCATGAATAAGGTTTGCAGGCCTTATTTGGATAAATTCATGGTGGTATTCGTAGATGACATTTTGATATGCTCTAAGGACAGGGAGGATCATGTTAACCATTTGAGGATTGTGTTATAGACCTTAACAAAACACCAGCTATATGCCAAATTAAAAAAGTGTGAGTTTTGGTTGACTGAGGTGACATTTTTGGAGGCATGTTGTTTCTAAAGAAGGTATTAAAGTTGATCTTAAGAAGGTGAAAGCAATTACTAAATGGCCTTGGCCAACTAATGTTACAGAAGTAAGAAGTTTTCTTGAGTTGACCGGATATTATAGAAGATTCATGAATGACTTTTCAAAAATAGCATCCCCATTGACTAATTTGTTGAAGAAGACGACCAAGTTCGAATGGTCAGAAAAATGTAAGGAGGCATTCCAAGAAATAAAGAGGCAATTGACTACACTCATATCCTTATTTTACCAGTAGAGAGTAAAGAATATACCATTTACATTGATGCCTCTAGGAATGGTTTAGGTTGTGTGTTAATGCAAGACGATAAAGTAATAACCCATGCCTCCCGACAGCTTAAAATGTATGAAAGGAATTGCCCAACCCATGACTTGGAGTTAGTTGTGGTAGTTTTTGCACTAAAAATATGGAGGCATTACTTATTCAGGGTACCATGTAAGATTTACATTGATCATCAAAGTTTAAAGTATATCTTTGCCCAAAAAGAAATCAACCTTAGGCAATGACGATGGTTGGAGTTGCTTAAGGATTATGATCTACAAATTGAATATCTTCTAGAAAAGGCCAATGTTGTCGGTAGACACGTTACATAGAAAGGCCCAGCACAACCTGAACACAATGATAATTTCTCAACCTAGCATCTTCAGAGACCTCAAGAATATAGGTATTGAATTTGTGCCACATGGGTGAACAAATGGGTAGTTGTCAATATTAGAAGTACAACCTTTCATAATTGAAGAGATTAAGTCAAGCAAAAACATAACGCTAAGTTGGAAAGGTTCAAGCATAATACCACACAAGGAGAATCACCTGGCTTTGTGATACATGCGGATGCAAACTTCAGGTTTCAAAACCAACTATGTATGCTTAATAAAGAGGAATTAAAAAAGAGAATTTTAGAAGAAGCCCATAGTAATCATTATTTAGCGCTTCCATGGGAAAAAATGTACAGCGATTTAAGGTAACACTTCTAACGGGATTGAATATGAAAAAGGAGATAGCATAGTATGTGGATAAATGTCTAACTTGCCAAAGATTGAAGGCTAAACATCAATGCCCAGTAGGTAAATTGAGACCCTTGGAAATTCTCACATGGAAATGGGATTCAATCTTAGTGGATTTAGCATGGGATTGTCCCTTTCTGCTTCAAAGAAAAATTCCATTTGGGTTATTGTCGATGGACTCCCTAAGTATGCCCATTTTATACCAATCCATGACACAATTGTATGTCAAGAGAATAGTCTGATCATGTGGCATAGCAAAGGGCATAGTGTTTATAGAGACTAGAGGTTTCAAGCCCGATTTTGGCAACTTGCAAAAATTAAAGCTTTTGGGACTAAATTAAACTTCAATAGCTCATATCACTCTGAGACCAATGGACAAAGTGAAAGAGTGAATCAAATCTTGGAGGATATGCTGGGGGCCTATGTGCTTGACTTTCAGGGGAAATAGGAGGATGATTTATCCTTGTTAGAATTTTCTTATAATAGCAGTTATCAATTCATCATTAAAATGGCTCCTTTTGAGGTGCTGTACGGGAGGAAATATAGAACACCCTTATATTGGAATGAACTGGATGAAGCATCGATTATAAGGTCTGAGTTAATTCAAGATATCGCTGAGAAGATAAGGAAGATACAAGAACACATCAAAGTCGCTCAGAGCCACCAGAAAAGTTATGCTGACAAAAGGAGGAGATCATTAGAATTCCAAGTGCAAAATAAAGTATTCTTGAAGGTATCACTGGTCAAAGGTGTAAAAAGGTTCAATGTAAAGGGAAAGTTGAGCCCTAGGTATATCAGCTTTTATATTATTGGAAAGTTAAACCGCATGGCATATAGTTTAATTTACTAGCATAACTTGAGCATATGTATAATATTTTCTACATTTCACAGCTTAGAAAGTATATTTAGATCCAAACTATGGCATTATAGCAGAGCCTATAGAGGCAGCTCAGAATCTATCTAAGAAAGGCGTTCTATGCAAATACTTGATTATAAAGCTAAATAACTCTGCAATAAAAGCATCCCTCTAGTAAAGGTCTTATGGGCTAACCATATTTCATTTGAAACCACATAAGAGACGGAAGACAACATGAGAAACAAATACCCAAACTTATTTGAGGTAAATCTAAGGTTTCTTTCAAATTTGCAGGTTTCGAGAACAAAACTTATTTTAAGGGGAGAAGGCTGTAATAGCCCAAACCTAAATAATACTAATTATCTTGGTTAATTTTTATTAAAATAATTAAGTTAGGAACCACATTTCAATTTAGTATTTTATATATTCATGCAATTATAGTTGAATTGGAAAAGTGGCCTCAAGATCAAATTTCATTACGCTCCATATTAATTCATTCAAGATTATAAATAAATAATTAAATGATAGATAAACAAAGTTAGGCCATTTTATAAAATGGACAATTATAAGTATACATAGATGGTTCATTTACATCATATAGGAGGAACGATGATATTAATAAATAAAAGAAAAATATAAAATGCAAAGAATAAATTGTTTAATATGGGCAACATTATAACTTTTCCAAATACACTTTGGTAGTGCGATTAGTAGCCCACAAACATTAGCCCAATTTTTAGCCCAAATATTTTACTAAGTTTAAGGAAAAAAAAATAAATAATAATAATGACAATAATAATAATAAATAGCAAAACATATTAGAAAAATCTAGAGAAATCCACTAAAATTTGCAAGATATAAAGCAACAACAAACAACAACACCACCTCCCAGTGTGGGTCCCGCTTTCGCGGGGTTTAGGGAGATCCAGCTATAGGCAATCTTACCTCTACCGGCATTCCTACCCGCAAAGAGGCTGATTCAAAGATACTCACAAAAAAGAATTTTATGAAAATATTTTAGACAAGAAAGCTTTTATAAAAAGATTTTATGGGAAAATTAAGGACACATAGCAAGGAATGACCAAGATAAATTAAAAGGATAAGTTGTTGAAGTTATGAAATGTAAGAACAATATAACAGAGGAAGGTAATATACCTTAACAATCAGGGGTAAGCAAACGCTGTCTCTTCCCAGAAGAAAGTACTACCTGCATACGAAAATGACATACGAAAAAAAAAACCACTATCAGCACTAAGCCACTGCAACCAAAAGACAGCTATGGGGTCGACTCTCTGCGATCTAAGATCTTAATCCTATCCTATCACAGCCTCTTATCCTGAGCCAGGTCCTTTGTCAAACCTATAACTTTCAAGTCCTCTCTAATCACCTTGTCCAAACTCTTTTTTGGTTGACCCCTTCCTCTTTTGCCTTCGGGGATATTGATCATCTCACATCTCCTTATTG
Source organism: Carnegiea gigantea (assembly GCA_029747015.1). Taxonomy (NCBI): domain Eukaryota; kingdom Viridiplantae; phylum Streptophyta; class Magnoliopsida; order Caryophyllales; family Cactaceae; genus Carnegiea; species Carnegiea gigantea. Next base: position 82,300 of record JAKOGI010001515.1, read on the forward strand.
GAGCATCCACACTCCTCCTTTTCACATGGCCAAACCATCGGAGTCATGTTTCTCTCATCTTATCTTCGATGGAAGCTACTTTAGCTAAGTCTCTGATTACTCCATTTTTAATTCTATCTATTCTCGTATAACCACACATCCACCTAATCATCCTCATCTCTGCTAACATCAACCTTTGAATCTGCATCTTTTTTAGAGGCCAACATTCCGATCCATAGAGAACAGCCAGTCTAACTATCATACAATAGACTTTGCCTTTCAATCCTAGGGGCACACTCTTATCACACAGCACACCTGAGGTATACTTCCATTTTTGCCAGCCCACTTTTATTCACTGGTTAATATCTTCGTCAATATCCCTATTCTGCTGAATGATGGAGCCTAGATACTTAAACCTATCAACCTTAGGTATCAACTTCCCATCCAGGGTGACTTCTCCCCCCGCATCTACCCTTCTACTGAAACACCAATGAAGGTATTCTGTTTTTGATCTACTTACTTTAAAACCTCTAGCTTCTAGCATATGCCTCCATCACTCTAACTTGTCATTAACTCCCTATCTGATCTCATCAATAAGAACAATGTCATCTGCAAATAGCATACACCATGGTAACACATCTTGAATTTCTCTTATAAGTTCATCCATAACTAGAGTGAAAAGAAAAAGGCTTAAGGCGGAACCCTGATGCAGGCTTATACCAACGAAGAAGTCATTGGTGACCCCGCCTGGTGTCCTAACACTCGTCCTACCTTTCTTGTATATATCCTTAATAACTCGAATATCCAAGGGTGACACTCCTTTCTTTTCCAAGCGTCTCAATAACACTCCACGCGGGACTCTATCATATGCTTTTTCCAGGTCAATGAATACCATATGAAGATCCACCTTTCTATCTCTGTGCAAACCTATGAGCCTTCTAAGGAGGTAAATCGCCTCTATGGTCGACCTGCCTGGCATAAAATCAAATTGATTCTCTGAAATCGAAACATCTTTCCACAACCTTCTCTCAATCTCCTTCTTCCATAACTTCATAGCGTGGCTAAACAACTTTATACCCCTAAAATTATTACAATCTTAAATATCACCTTTGTTCTTGTACAGAGGGATGACTGTACTAGGCCTCCATTCTTTAGGCATCTTAGCGGTCCTAAAAATAATATTGAAAAGCTCCGTTAGCTACTCTAATCCTTCTTTACCCAAACACTTTCATACTTCCATTGGTATCTGATCTGGACCTGCCTTCCCATTGGTCATCTTCTTGAATGCCTCTTTAATCTCGTCCTTGGTGATATGATCACACACTCGCGGATCAAGTCGCCTCTCACTACACTCTCTATCCCTACTTCGAGAATCTTCCATCACTTCACCATTGAGGAGTTTGGAAAAGTACCTTTGCCATCTCTCCTTGATTTCTACATCCTCAGACAACACCTCACCATTTTCATCCTTGATGCACCTCACAACACCTAAATCCCTTATTTTTCTTTCCCTAGCCCTCACCAGTTTAAAGACTTTCTTCTCCCCTTCCTTGGTCTCTAGTCTCTGATATAACCTATCAAAAGCCATGCTTTTAGCTACCGCCACCGCTTTCTTGGCTACCTTCTTGGCTGCCTTATATCTGACTCTCCTAATTTCTCTCTCTCTTCATCCGCTCCACTGTTCATGAAATCAGTGTAAGCCTCTTTTTTCTCCTTGACTTTCTCCTTCACCTCCTCGTTCCACTACCAAGCACCCTTCATTTTGTTACCACCTCTTCTAGAAGTAGGATTTCTTTAGCCAACCTTTGAATACAATCTACCATTACCTCCCACATTTTATCTGCATCCTCTACCCGCCTCTAAGCTCCTTCTTCAGTAATCCTCTCTGATAATAACCCAACGCCCCCACTTAACTCTAGGGTCCCCGACTCTCCTATTCTTCCACTTTGAACATTTGAACTCCATATCCAACACTAGCAACCTATGCTGAGTCCCTAGATACTCATCAGGAATCACCTTACAATCCTTACAAGACCTCCAACTATCCGCCCTGATCAGGAAGAAATCAATTTGGGTCTTTCAGGAGCCACTTTTAAAGGTCATCAAGTGATCCTCCTTCTTCTTGAAATAGGCGTTGACCACCAACAATTCACAGGCCACCGCAAAGTCCAGCACAAAAACATCTCCATTGTTTCTCTCCCCGAAACTGAAACCCCTGTGGACCGTATCATACCCGTCTGAGTCAACACCAATATGGCCATTAAAGTCTCCTCCTATGAAAAGTTTCTTGCTCCGAGGTACACCCTGGATGACTATATCCAAATCCTCCCAAAGCAGCTTCTTAATATCGTCCGGCAGACCTATTTGTGGAGTATAAACACTAACTACATTTACGATTTCTGAACCTACCAAAACCTTAATGGCCATAATTCGGTCACTCTTACGCATCACTTCAACCACAAAGTCTACCAACTCTTTATCAACCGAATGCCAACTCCATTCCTCGCCTTGATTGACCGTGAATACCATAATTTGTACCCATCAACTTCTCTAGCTTTAGCTCCCACCCACTTCGTCTCTTGAACACAAGTTATGCTAATCCTACGCCTATGCAATGACTTAACTAATTTTATCGACTTACCCGTAAGAGACCCAATATTTTAAGACGCCTATACAAGACCCCCTTTTTTCCAGTAAACCTGATCCCCCTGATCGCCTCCCCTACTTGAACCCATCCCATATCTCCTCTCCTCCAGCCCGCCAGTGCCCAGCTTCACTATCGATCATTGCCTCCACATCGTCATTCAGTCGCCAACATGCCATTGTTTAGTCAGCGCTATGCCGTCGCCATTTTGCCCTCCTCTTCCGTTCTCTTTGACTCATTCATTTGAGTGCAGAAGGTGAAGTCCTAATCCTCTAATAATCTTTCCTACTATTTTGGTTGTTGATTTTGTTAATTTGTTATCTTCTCGGGTTCTGGTTAGATTAAATTAGTGTTAATTTGTGATCTTCTCGAGTTGTGATGATTAATTTGAATTGGGATATGCTTGGAAGATTAGGGGTGGTTATGGTGAGTTAGGGTTTAGCAGTTGAATGTGAGCTCAAGCATTTTTTTGTTGAGTTTATGGAATTTGGATGAATTTTAATAATAATTGCATGCAAAATTTGGTTGGACAAATGTGGGTATGGTGTTGTATGCTATTGCCATGAAAAAGGGTGTTTGAGCTTAAGGGTGAAGGAGCAAAGGAAGAAAATAGGGTTGACTTTAGGGGTTTGAAATTCATTGCACTAATATGAATTTGTGGGTTAGTTTAAAGTAGTGAAATGGTAATTAATGAGAATTTAGCGTATTGATGATTGTTGTGAAGGTACTATAGCTTGAAGTAAAGGAAAAGATGGAAGGAAATGTAAATTTTGAAGGATTTTGAGATAAATAATCCTAGTAAAAACTTTGGAATTAATTTGAGAATTTGGATGAGTTAAGCATATTAACTTGGGTGTTAGTTGTGGTATACTTAACATACCTGTAAAGCTTGATTCGTGCATTTTTGATCAAGTAATGAGCAGCATGGTTATGGATGTGCTAATAGCTATTTAATTGTTCTGGGACTCATCAGGACTAATGAAATGAATACTCTTTATTTTGGACCCAAAAGCATGTACTTGACATCGGACAATAATAATAATAATAATAACAACAACAACAACAACAACAACAACAATGACGATGACGATGATGATGATGATGATGATGATGATAATCCTCTCAATAGCAATAATAGCAATGTTAAATACGACAAAGATAATAAAGATAATAATAGTAGCCATAATCATGACAACGATAATGATAATAACGTGACGTTAATAAAATTGACGTTAATTATGTTATGTACAATTATAACGTCAATAACATGAATGAAGAGGGCAATGACAATATTGAAAGAAAGGGTAATACAAAAAGGGTAAAAAGAGCAATTGGTGCTAAATAGATAATAGTGGGTGTATCAATAGTTAAAAGAAGGGCTAAAGGAATTCCAAATTGTTTATTAAGCTTGAAAACTTGAATGAAATTATCTATAGTCGTGCTAACCGTAGAATTATACATTTGGAGCATAAGTGATGCCACTTTTGAAGTTTCAAGTGGTAAACGAACATTTTTCATAAAAGAGGAGAGAGATTTCAAAAACCCAGGTGCGTTTATTGCTTGTTCTCTTCGAAAACTCACACGTTTTCCCAAATTATTTAAAGTTCATATAATACTCATGTAATAAAATAGTTAAGCAATGTTTTATCACCTAATTAAATGGCCCCATCAGTTATCAAGCATCAAGGCTTATGACCTTCAGTTTACCTGCACCGATGCAGCTCAGGCTTCACAATTGACGTAGGAAACATGTACCTATCTCAATAATTGCTTCAAATGTCGATAGGGGTTCCACTTCCAGATAATTATCAGCAAAGCAATTTTACTCACATTCTCTCTCGCTCATATTTTGAACTGTAATGACTTAAAATGTGGGTGCCTAGTTATCTTGGATACGAAGTTTGTACAACATAGGTATGTACGTACCGGGGTTTAGGTCACCTTTTGAATTGTTTTTATGTTTTCTGTTTTAGGTAAGGGATCAGTGCACAACCCTCTTCCTGACAAGCCAGAGAGTAGCAAGAAGTAGAAGATGGACGAGATATTTTGCTAAAGGTTTGCTAGCTAGATGCTCACGATGGTTTTCAGTCTAGCACGAGGCCTAAAGGTTCAAAAAAAGACATATCACCTGTATAAGTTTTGGACAATTTGCTTAATGTTGGGTTTTGAGAAACCCCTACTTCAGCCGGGACTTGTACTGCAAACTAAATGGTTTGTGAGTGTATTTTATTATCCCTAACCTTGGTAGTTTTTCTGAATGTGAGAATAATCAAAGAAAGTACGTAGTTCTAGGAAGCCTTGTTCCTTTTGGGATGGTGCTGACCCCTCCAATCGAAAGACTTCCACTCCAATTATAGAAAATAAACTGTAGGATAAGATAATTAGGGATAGGGGGCATTATATTTTTTGAAAACGGTAGATGTAGTCCCTAAATTGGAGGATGTTAATATCAAAGGTTAAAAGAGTAGTTTCTACCTTAGCTAATGAGGAATGTAACAGCTAAGATACTAAATGAAGGCTGATGAAGCACCTAAAAGACACCAAAAACTAACTAAGCAAATGTCAAAAAAGTGAATTGACATCAAAGCCCTTGAATCAGCTGGTAGCTGTTAGATAGAAACATTCAACTGAATATTTTAAAACATCCAACAATTACATCTTCAACATCCTCCAACAATCTCATTCTTATTGATTATACATATAGAGACCTTGATAAAGATAGAGGGTACGCAACACTCAAAGAGGTTAACACCTATTTAAAATGCCGTTGAACTCTTGAGTAAAAAAGTTCAAATCATAGTAATTTTTGTATACACATTTTGGATTCCTTATAAGATAAGAGAGTTTGGATAAATCCTGCTTGTAAGTAAGAGGGTTGGTCGAAAGTGTCATCCTTCCTAAGTGTAGACTTTGGAGAAATCACTCCAAGAGAGGTCTTAGAAGGTGTGTAGTCAAAGTAATTAGGTGGATGCTTGCAAATTGTGTAAATCCTTGAGTAGATTAATACAAGTGATTGAAGCCTAAGGAAAGAACCTTAGGTAGGGATGTAGTCCAGTTAGAGGAGTGAACCTTATTAGAAAACACCATGTTTTATACGTGTTGCATTATTCTCTTACTACTCAATTTCTTTGATCTATTTGCTCAGTGTCCTTGACTTCATTGGTCAACATCCTTAAATTTGCTAATATCTATTATATTCAATGATTAAGTTTATACTTATGAATATTTGTGATCACTTTATTAAACCCCCTCTAGGGTGACTAGGCATATTTAGGACCAACAATGGTAGCACTGTGAATGAAGCCACACTTCACCTTGCTAAATAGGGGTAAAGGAGGTTGGACGAGAGAGGGAGGCTAACCCTATTCTGTGTCACAACATCATGAAGTCCAAGTAGCATTAGTGGAGTAGGCATAGCTCATCGAGGCATTGAAATGACCATGGCAAGTAGGTGATTTCTTCTTCTCTCTTGTCCTCTATTGAGCTTAGTAGCATTAAACTTGGATTTCTTGCTTGTTTTATAAAAACACAGATGGTCAGGATTGTGGTGAAATGTAAATGTAAGCCTTGATTCCTCCTTAAGTGCACAATAGGGTAGAGTTTACAGTTTGTATTGATTTATTTCCTGTTAAATTAGATGAACTTTGTAGATGTAGATGTGGATAATAGAGGATGTAAAAACTTTATAATTGAAAAACAATTGTGAAATTTAATGCCTATATTGTAGGCACATCAACCTTCCCCAAGTACTTAGCAAATGCCTGAAAGTCCATGGAATTTGGGAGTGGTTTGGTAGTTACAGTAAGGCATTGGAGCCGGAATTAATTGATTATTGAGGGCATTGTTAGCTTAACAAAAGTAATTAAAGCTCATTGTCTGAGTTTTCGTAAGACAAAATTACAGCAACATTGTTTATGTATTAGTTAGGTCATCTCCTCATATGATGGAAGATTAAATTTGCATACAATAGGGGCCTCTTGTAATATTTGATATTGTAACCACATATAGTGTTTGGCATGATGAAATTAATTCTGAACTGGAGTGAACTCGCGACGAAACTAATGAAGCACCATGAACTGTAGGAACAATTGATTGCGTGAAAACCTATAGCATATTATTTTTCCTCATCATTCTATTATACATGTAGGTCATGAAACTTGATAAATTGCACAGGCAAATTGACTTCTACTACCTATCTATGGCAACCATGTGTAATTTGAATGTATGGTAGTTTTAGTCATCAAAAGGCCTCTAGATGAAAAATGTATAAGAGTTGTAAATATAGTTATTAAAAGGCCCATGGATGGAAATTATTTTGTTAAGGAATATGATTTTGGATGACTAAGAAATTGTTTATATGTCAAATATGTTGGTAACAAATTGTCTAGTAGGTTGATTGTTTATTGGGCTTGGACACACCTAGAACCTACCCTGACTCCACTACACCTAGTCTGATAGATATGAGAATGGGTATACCTAGAACCCACCTTGTTAAAGAGGACTTGTTTATATAAGGTTCTTTAGAGGGTTCTCTTAGAGGAATTTAACTAGGATCTCAAATATAATTAATATAAATTTTATTACTAATTCATGTTTATAGCATAAGATCTTTTGCCGTTAGTTAGAGATTTCATCTAGGCCTAAGATCGGTCTCCTGCTTCTGACATAAGTCAATTGTAAATAGATGAGATTTAAGGCACTTGGACTAGTTAAATACTAAGCTTCTTATTTGGACTTAGATCCACTGCTCAATGCTATAGGCTTGTCTAATCTTTTCTCAACTGGACTTTTTTTATTAGGCTTAGCCCAATGCCCATGGATAACTTTATCTACCTGAATCATTCTCCCTTAAGGTATGCCATGATTTCCAATTTACATGCCTTAATCTTTCTAGGGATACTTTGCCTATTCTTTCTCTTTACAGATGTGTTGCCATGACTTCTGAGTTTTTCCAAATCTTAAAGGCTTCTCAGGGTTAGTTTTATTTGCTTTCTCAATCTGAACTCCTTTCCAAAGAGACTTAGTCGGACTATTTTCTAGTAGCTTGTTATTTAATTTTTAGGAAAATTTCCAAACTGGATTTCAAATCGTTAATTTTAGAAACTCAAATCATCAGCTAATTTAATTTTTATATTCCCTCGATAAATTTAGGCATCCGCACGTGGCAGCTTAAGCTTGCCTTGACACAATGTTGTTTCACATTTTCTACTTTGTCCAATGCCAATAATGTCAGTTTGGTTCAATTTTTAGAGACTTATTGATCGTCCTTTGGGGTTCTTTCTTGTCAAAAATGATGATGGTTCCTATGCCAATTTGTTCTATAAATTCAGCTTTTAAGGCATAGCTTCTTCAGAAGTTATTAAACTTTTTTAGCTTCTTAAAAAGTGCTAACCTCTTTCCAATCTCCTACATAGTCCTTGACCCATCTCTTTAATTAACAGCTTGTAATCACAAAGGCTGGAGGTGATCCTGAACCACTAGTGGGACAAATTCACATCCCTTCCATGCCTTATAGGAGGATGCTCATTAATAATGGCACATTGGAAAATTTACTAGAGGTTTATTCTAAGACAAATATAAGAAGGAGAGTTGCATGATATTTTTGGTTGGCTACCTCAACAACACGCACTTACATGGGTTTACAAAAAAGCTTGTGGTACATGATCACCTCAAGGCCAACATTAAAAGTGAGTGGTGTTGCTGTAAGGTTTGGTATGTCTGAGTAATGTAGGGCATCTTCCTCCCTGCTGTCCCTTCCTCTAATAGCTAAATCATGGATGCCATTATGGGGCATCCTAGGAGATGTCCAATCATTGCTCAAGAAAAGCGAGGTTAAGGTCCTATTGGTGTGGACTGCCCAACAACTGACGTCTATTAAGGCCTCTCATTGTTCATGGATATTTAGCTTAGAGGAGGAGTAAGAATCCTCATTTAAGGAGCAGAAAAGAGGGAGACTCAAGCCTATTACTAAAGAGAAAACTCAGAAGGCTGAGTAGATAGCCAAAAGGCTCAAGCTATAAAAAGATGATTCAACAAGGAAAGAAGGAAAACTAGAAGAATGGTAGAGAGAGTGGTTACAGGTTCTAGTGAGAATAGGAGAAGAGAGAGAGAGAGAGAGAGAGAGAGAGAGAGAGAGAGAGAGAGTAGAGAGTTCAAACTACTTCACCTAGAGTTAGCCATGAACAAAGAGGATCTACCCATTGGCAATGCAATTGTCAACAAAGGCGTGCCTTATTGAGGTAGATTTATTACAGGCCTCTAACAGAATACGAGTACTAAAGGTACTTTTGGGGCCAAGGATCTCGATCTTCTTCTTTTCAGCTCTCGCTAAAAATGTCATTGAACTTTCTAAAAAAATCACAAATGCCATTAAAAAATTTCTCTACCTACCACTGCCACTTAACTTGTTTGTATGGGTTAAGCATGTCACTGTAGCTAACTACTACCATTCAAATAATAAACTATGAATTTGAATTTGGTCAATTATTAAAAAAGTGTTATGAAAATCAAGGAAAACAATTGCAACTACCTACCTCTGTCATGATCCCTCACAACCGAAGCCCTGAATCCTATTTACGTTCCATTCCCACTTGAACGATCTTTGCAAGAAAAATTAAAGGCTAAAACCCTAAAGTTCTACAATTCTGAAGGTCATCTATGAAGATCGTAGTATAAATTGGAAGAATTGGGCGATTCATTATCAAAGATATCGCTATTCATCAGAAGGTAAGTTCTAGGGTTTTTTAGTTTGAAGTTTGGAAATGGTACACTGATTGTTGTTTGAAACATTGTTTTTTCAGTATGTCATAGTTTGTTGCTTAACATAAAAGCTAAATTTCAGCTTATTTAGCTATATGATATGATTTTTAAAGATGTGTTTGTGAATTTGCAAGGGTTCAAGACCTCAGTGCTCTGTTTTCCCTTTTGCTCAGTTTCTTCTTTTTTGTTTTGAATGGGGCTTAATTTTGTGATTTTACTTAAAATATGTAGAATGGTGGTACAATAATGCGTTAGCAGTAAGCGTGATGATGAAGAGCTTGAAAGGGCTAGAGAAGAGAATAAGTTAAGGAAGGAAGAATTAAACAGGGACCTAGTGTTAGGCAACGCTTAGACACAGCGGGTTGTGCAGGGGGAGGGGACTAGCAATTCCATAGGGAGGTAGGTGAAGAAAATTATTAGAATTCTAATAATGCTGAGAGCTTTGTGAATCTAAAAGTAAAGGTGATAGGGGAAAGCAGCAGAAAAATATTAACCAAAGAGGAAAAGGGCTAGACATCCAAGATTCCAAGGCAATAATGACATAGACTTGGTTTCAGAAATGTTGTTTAAGGATAAGAAGGAGGCTTATGAGCAATTGATAATTAGATGATTGTGAGATGGTATCATTTGAAATTTACTTAGAGTGATCCCAATAGGAGTTGTGTTTTCAAGTAAAGACCATGCCCTATGAGCACACTTGTGTGTCTTTTAATTTTGATAAAGGCAAAAGGCACATGATAAGTGCATGGATGGCTAATAACTATATGGAAGCCTTCAGAGGCAATCAAATGTTGAGGTAGAGATATAAAGACTATAGTGAAGAAGTAGCACAATTACAATGCCACAATATTAATGTGCACTATGGCTAGCGCCATGGCTTTAAGGTCAATGATTGGAGACTATAAGGAGCAGATTGGATAGCTTACAGATTATACTTATGAGGTATATAAGTAAAATCCAGGTAGCATTGTCAAGATCTAGTCAAAAGAACTGTGAGGGTCAATGTGTCTTTAAAAACTTGTATGTTTGCATTAGTACCTTAAAAAATGGCTTCCTAGATAGGTGTAGAAGTATTTCACCCCTAGATTCATATTTTCTGAAGGGGCCATTGCTTGGATAGATTCTAACTCTTGTTAGCAGAGATGCGAACAATTAGATGTACCCCATAGCACGGGGTGTTTTTAGAAGGAAGAGTATTGAGACATAGGAGTGGTTTTGTGACCTGCTGGGGTAAGACTTAGGCACTGGAAATGGCTATAGATGGACCTTTATATCAGGGCAACAGAAGGTACCTTATAATTTTTATTTTTAGTTCAGTTTCCTAATTTATTTACTTTTTTGGTTTTCTTTACAAATGTTCTTATGTTTTTATGTTTATTTTTCTTAATGGAAGGGCTAGTAAACTAGGAAGGTAAATACATCGCAGTAAATATGGTGAAGAAGACCACAATATAAAGACAGGCACATCAAGGGTTAATGAATTGATGGTCAGTAATTCACTCTCATTTACATTTTTGTGAATCATAGCATCTATTTAATATATTTTTAACTAAGTAGATTAAAAGGAAGAAGGGTGAGTCATCTTTAGCTATTTTTCAAGTTTAGCTACTATCCCTCTAAGCTCCTAACCAAAGGTGCTTACATATACTCCAGTCTAAAGTATAAGTTTCAGCTATGCTTCAGTACTGACTTGGCTTTTGTTTCATTAGGCTCCCTCCCAATCAAACACTTAGGATGTGCCTACATCTGCCCCTATTTTATGTGCATCCTAATCATAAGTAGCTGAAATATCATCCTTCCTATGCAATTCAATCTTTTTTTTCTTCCTAATTTTAGCCTAATTTCCTTATACTAATCTTTTAGGCCACCCATTAACATAGTCAAGATCAGGCTCCTATTGTGACAAATAATAAATCAAAGGGTAAAAACAGAGCCCCAGCACAGAAGAAGACAACTTCATTCCCTCCCTTTGCTAACTTCAAGGTCAAGGTGAGACTACCTAAGTTCATATGTCAAGACCTCAACGACAAAATCCAAGTGCTGGATCTTCATCTTCACAACCTCAACAATCTCATGTAGACCCTAGATCATCACCTTCAAACCCTCCGCAGCCAGTTAGGAGGAGTGGGAGAATTATGACACTTCTCTTTCCTAAAAAGAAATATGTGGTGCTAGATCAATTAGCACTTCTAGTTGTTAGTTATGGTCTGTTTTTGCTTATTTTGGGGGATCTATAGTGTACTTGAATGTATATGTTTGCTAAACCATATGGTCTTTTTGGGGGATATGTACATGGATGTGTGGTTTAGTAAAGTTAGGGGGGTGTAGCATACAAATCATGTTATGCAATGTCAGCACATGTATGTAACTAACAATGCTATCTATATGAAATCACATTTTGTAAACTAGTGTCTCATTTCATTCAAACACTTTAGTTATACACTATGCTATTCATTTTCATTCCAATACAATTGCTTCTAAGCAATATACAGGGAGCATCACATTATTTTCCTATCCCAAAAACAACTCTAAACTACCCTAACATAGATGTACATATAAATTTCATTCCACCCCTTCAATAATAGTAACAAATGGCAACAATCCCCACATCATAAGCCTCTCCCTTATTTGATAACCATGTATTTCAACATTCAGGTTAGCATTCTTCTCCTTCAGCCTCTTCATTTATTGCTTTCCAACTTCTCTTTCCTTCTTGATCTTCTACAATGCCTCAGTTTCAGCAACTATTGAATCATTCTTCACCATCAGTGCCATAACCATTGATCTCATTTTGTTCCAAAGTGAGTTATCAATCCACTAAAAATACTCACATCCACCATGCATTTCAAATCTTGGGGATCTTACAAACCTTCTCAATGGATTTCTTTTAGTCATGCTAGTCATAGTCTTACACCTCTTCCTATAATCACAAAATATAACACAATCCGAGAAACATGTGCATGATCTACAAGCATTGATTAGGCTTTGGCCAATAGAACAAGACATTTTAGGGTTCATTGTGATCAGCAATTGTTGATAAACAAAAGTCCTAACTCAATTTCGCTAGTTGATGAACAATTCTTACTCAATTTTAAAACTAGGGTTTTGTTGAAACCCTAGATGTTCTTTGAAGGGGATGAGCTTGCTGGGCTTGGTATTTTCGTTTCCCCTCCTTTCCCTAAGCCCTTTCTACACTTTTCATTTTTTCCTTTTATTTTTCGTAAAGTTGTAACTAAATTCTAAAAAATTAAAGGGAAATTATGTCATAATCGGTAGTCACCGGTTATCTTTTGGACAAGTGGCATAATTAAGCCTACTAATTTAGTTTAAGGGCAGTGGTAGGTGGAAAACATTTTCAATGGATTTGTGATTTTGCTTGAAAATTTTGATGGCATTTTTGGGCAACATGTCTCTTCTTTTTCTTCTATTTTTTTAGTTATTTTTTTTCTTGTAATTTTTTTGATTATCTTATGTTATAAAATTTTACACCATTTGATGTAAATGGAATGAAACTAAGTAATTAATGAAGAATTCACATCCATTTTGCTTCTACCATATGTCTTTATTGTTAGCATCCAATTTTTTTTTCCATTTTTCCTCGTCCTTAATTTCAAATTACTGTATCAGTAATTCTTTAGGGTTTTGTTCTATAAATAGAGTACGTTAGGCAATTTGCTTTTCAAATGCTAACGTTCTTCACAGAATTACATAAAATCTAGGATTTCTTCTCTTTTGCCTTCCATTTAGTGAAAATGGTTCATCTTTAATTTACCCATACTTGAATAGGGCCTTTACCTTTTTCTCTAGTAGGAGTACTATTCATAGTTGTCCTAAGTATTGTTTAGATTGAGTTGTTCTATATGCCAATTTCTAATGAGATTAAAAATCTTGAAGCTTACTTTTTAAGTTCTCCTTATCGAAACTTTCTTGAATTTTGGAATCTTTAGCAAAGAAGTGGGAAACCACTTCTTGCTAACATTGAGGATAATCATTGGGATTGCTTCAAAGCTTGGTGGTAGAGGTTCTCTTTAAGGAACTTGTCTTATTACACTCCTCTACCCTCATATTAAGTCAAGAATTTTTGGACAATCTTCTATAGGCTTACCCATTTGTTCAATCTTTCATACCTGACAGGTAACTTGGTGTCTAGAGGCCTTGGTGGAAGATATCCTACGGATAGAGCCTTAGAGGCCCCTATTGTTCGTCCCCTAGTTGCCAACTCTGCAAGAAGTGAGTCCTCACCCTCTTTTTGGAGTGAAGATCTTGACGCCCCCACTTTTGACTCACATCCTCAAGAGATTGAGAGGCCAACATCTTATTTTGTGTGGCTTACAACTACTCCATAGCTGGGTCTCACACCCTCAACTTTTGTTTAGAAAACAGTTGAGGTGGCTGCTTAAATGCCCCTCTTAAGAGAAGTTGGATGCATTCAAAGAATGTACACAATCATTTAACACTTCTCTATCTCCTTTTCCTATCCCTTCCTTGAGTTTCTCTTGCTAAAGAAGTTTATACTTTTCTAAAGGGGGTAAAAGAAAGTTGAATTGCAATTAGGTGCTTGAAAAGAAGATAAAGGCTAAGACCTTATCCATCTAGAGGTTTAACGGGGATAGTGCAACAAGAACCAGATGATCTGAGAACTGTGAACTGTGGATGCTAAAGAATACCAAGCTGTTATTTCCTTCAAAGGAAATGTAATGGAACTAGAATCAATAGTGATTCTGATTTAGACTAGGTTGTGGGGGTTAGGAGTTTACATCTTGCTTTAAAAGCATGTCATGTACATTCCCCCCCTCCCCTTTTGCTTAGGATTTTAACTTATCTTGTACTTTTATTCCTTTTCCTCAAGTAATGAAATCCATTTTTTGGAAATCAGTGTGACTTTTTCCATGAGAATTAAATATATTCACTTATGCTTTGCTTGATTTTTGCTTGCTCTAGAATTTTCCCCTCTAGTGCACCTTGACTTTATTTTCCTAACTCAGTTCGGTGGTTTAGAATTATAAAGTCATTAGTAGGCTTATTTTTAAGGTTTTGTCTTTATTATCTTTGCAACTTCTTAGCCCCTTTTAAAGAGGAGTTTTTTGCTATTAGGTGTTCCAAGATTTAACTAAATTAAGCATCTGCTCCTATCTTCCATTTACAGCCATCTTTCATAGTTCTCTAAATCTTCTTCTAGTTTAGAAATGGGACTAGAACTCTTCAAGAAGCATATGCATGATTTTCTTAACTTATGTCAAGGTGTTTCAAATGCATGCTCTAATAAGGAAAAGGGTTTAGGCTCGAATTTAGTTCACATATAAGAGTACAAATGGCACTAGGTTAAGAGCTTTAAAAGAACAAAAAAAAGAATTATGGGTAGTTTCTTCATGCATGACCCTCATTTTTACATTTGCCTTACTAAGCCGAATAGCTCTGTTATTGACCGTCCAAAGGGCTCCGCATAATTTTCAAAGAACATTTCAAGTATGGATTAAGGATTTCTCTTCATTCCTTCACAAAGCACTTGCTAGAACTTTATGAGATCTCTCCTTAGCATATCACTCCTAATGGCTTCACCAATGTCATAGCTTTGAGATTTCTGTCTCCTTGACAATAGAAAACCTCATTTTGCTCCACAGGCTTCAAGGTTCCTCTGGTGGTTATAACTTAGGATCTAAGCAAGTAGTGTATTATCACTGACAGACCTTCTAAGATCAAAGTCTAAAAAAGGGATTGGCTATATGTGAAGGGTCTCCACAAGAATTGGGATGTTCCTCCTGTGGGGAGGTGGAAATCCTAGCTTCGAAACTTATCTGATAAACGCCAAGGAGTTTCCTCCTAAACTCGAAGATTTGCAGGAAAAGATGGTCATATGGAGGACATACCTTGCTAATCTTAAAAAGGAGATGGTCTTAAAGTTTTTAATTCATTCACAAATCCCGGGTATTCTCTTTATGTTTATTAGCTTAGGGTTTTAATTTGCATCTTATCTCTGACTTTAAATTCCCTTCCCAGTCCCTTACTTGATTGTTTGGAACTTCTTAATGTGGGGACAAAAGCCCGTCACAACCAAGTCCCCTCCCAAACTTCAAGAGCATTTAGAGGCTCTTGTGTAAGGTAAGGAAAGTGAGGTGAAATGCCATTGATTATGAAGAACAAGAGGACCTTCCCCCTGGAAATAAAGAAGGAAAACTTAGTCTCACCTGTACAAATCTCAACGAGGGTGAATTGGTGGTTGAATGCCTCCGTTGCGCTAAAGACATAAGTATTGATGAGAGCAAGCTCTTTAAAGTGAAGGAAAAGTTCTCCTATCTCCAAGAGGAAGATAGTGGTTATGAAGAATCGGTCTTCTCCCTTAATTCATGAAGAAGACCTTAATGTTGAGATGGAGGAAATTGATCCCATCGTAACCACCCCTTATCAACACTATTCTTTTAACAATTGTTGTTACTGAGTGGAGTTTAATGGATAGTCCTTTGGGGACTATTATGATCAAGGTAAGTTATAGGATTAGAAGATTGCTAACGAAGATTTTTAGACACTATTGGTGATTCTTGCAAGGACTTTCTCAATAGTTCCCAAGCCTCTCATTCTAAAGATTCTCCTTGTTTTCCAGACCTTTCTATACCCTCTAGCCAACTAGTACTGAGGGAATGAAGAACCAAACACTGAACAAGCCCCCCTCGCACCTTGTTACTATCTTCACCTTCTCCTTTATGCCAAGGATCCAAAAGGGTGAAGGTTCAAGTAAAAATAAGGCTTCCACTTCCAGCTAGGCAAAGTAAAAGTCTCTTAGTAAGGAACTAGGGCTTTGGATAAATCTCCAAAGGTCCGAGTGGACTATAGCTTTCTTTATTTTGAAGAAAAGATTGAAGCCACCACCTCTAGAGAGCTCTTGGAGTCAATTCTGCTCTTCCTCTCTTCAAAGCTTCAAACAATTTCTGCTAAGATAAGGGCTCAACCACATGGTCCTCTCTCTGAGTTAGAGTCTTCAAGAGATAAACTAGAGAAGGAAAAAGAGACTTCTTGCTTTTATGGAGAGGATTAGACTCCAATCAGCTAATTTCCTGCTTTCTTGAAGTAAGCTAAAGCTAAAGGCGTTGATGAAAAGCCCAAAAGGAAAAATGAATGATTAATTATCGATCTTCTTTTATAAATCAACAATTATATTAAGATTTCACTTATTTAATAAATTTTAGTGAATTTCAATATAGCATGTCTTTTACATTAAAATTTCATTCCTAAGAAATCTTGATCCAATCATGTCAATTTTTGGTTAATTTCTTAATTGAACCTCTTATTATGTTCAGGAATTTATTTAGATTTTTTAATTCAATCATGTTATTCACACTCTTATTAAATTATTTATAACACAATATAAGAAACATGGAAGCCACTTTATTTATAAGGCTGTAATTTAAATATTAGCCCCAGGGAGATATACCTACTTGTAGAACTCTAAATAATGTTAAAATACCATTGGCAAGAAGTAGAGCATCTTGTAATAAGTAGCTATGCATAGAAATATCTAAGATCATCTACATGCTAAGTGCTTGGTGCCTCCTTACTCCCCAAGGTAAGCAACTGTAGGTACCTATGTAGGCTTCTTCATCAATGTAGTGTGGTCCTTCCCAATCTAATTCTAGCTCACCTGAATCCTCAACAAGTACTTTAATGCTTCTTAGCACCAAATTGCCTAGCTTTAAAGGTCGATGATGTAATCTTATTGTAAGTCCTGGTGATTTTGGCTTTATAAATCTCTATCCTTGGTGCAGCTTCTTCCCTTACTTCTAGCAACAGCTCTAAGGCTTTCATCTATGCCCATTCATTTTATAATGGCTAACACCCTTATGTCTTATAGCTGGTGACACTAACTGTAATAGGCATTAGGACCTCTAATCCATATATTAATATAAAGGTGTGTGTCCTATCAAGGTTTTGATAGTTGCCCTGATGGACGACAGAATGCTTGGCATTTCATCTTCCAATGCTCTTTTTGGTTCTTCAGTTTTCTTTCTTAAAGATTAAATATCAAGTTTATTTATAGCCTTTACTTGTCCATTGGCTTAAGGTCTAGCCACTGAAGTGTTGTCGATAGTGATTTCCATTCCACAACAGTATTCCTTAATCTTCTTCCCCAAAAATTGCCTACCATTTAATCACATCTTTTCTGCAAAACATCTATGGCTTTCTTCTCTGTGATTTACTATTTCAACTTCTACACACTTTGTAAAATATTCCACTACCACAAACAAGAACTTATTCTAACCAGATGCTTGGGGGAAGGGCCTAAGAATGTCCATTCCCCGTCACGAAAAAGATACTGGTTCCAATATGGTAGATTGGTGTTAAGGGAGAAAATTTTCCATCTAGCACACTTCCTGAACAAGAGAGTGCATCTTTGAGCAAAGTTGGCTAGTGGAATCCGATTCTCAGCACTTTCCCTTCCAAGACTTTGTCCCCTACATGTGATCCACACCTCATGAATTTCTGCCAATATGTAATTTTTCTTTTCTCTATTCACACACTTCAGAAGGGGTTTAGAATATCCCTCTTATACAATGCTCTTTAAAATAAGTGACACGCTTCACAAGTGCACATGTGTTGCACTATAGATCAAGTATCGTTCCATCATAGCGAGTGTCATCTATCGAATTTTATCTTATTAAAATATCGAGCAAAATTTATGGTTGAGAGGATGATTTTGTCTAAAATAATCAATCTCTTTATCCCTACAAGAGGAAATATATAAATTCAAGGAATTTGGGGATTTATTCTGCCCACAATGAGTTGAATCCATGAATTAAACATGTACTTTTCTCAAGTTGGGATAATTCAAAGGACGACAATCATACAAAATTCAATCTTTTCTTCCAAAATAAACAAAATTACATAAATTAATCTACTCGCTATTCTTTCAAAGGTTCTTATTTAATTCCTAGTTATAGATCATGATGGTTAACTTTTCCTCGCAACATGCAATCCTCTCTCTAGTACCACGGAGTCAAGTCTAATCTTGTCAATCAGATATAGGTTTCACCTTTTGATACTTCACCCAACTATCTAAATATGTGGAAGTGGATTGGCCAAAATTGCTCACAAATAATTAAACACACAAGATAGATTGAATTAATCCCCGACAAGATCTGGTACAAGATTTTATAAGCTAAGAATCCAAATTATTGTTCTGTTTAACAAATCCCTGGACTAAAGGAAACTACTTACTCATGATTATTATTTCAAACCTATAAAAGTTTAAACTACACTTGAATCAAACTAAAAACAAATCTAAAAGAGTTTAAGAAATAAGAGAAAGAAATTGCTCATCAATAATGGAGACTCCTCTGGTAGTCTTGTTATCTTTTAAGGCCTCTGACTTACGAATTCTTTCCTTAAATCGTCTTTTGCTCCCAATGATTTGGATGAATTTAGGATGAAATGACTGATGAAATGGATGAAGAATATCTATTGATGTAGTAGCCGAGACCCTAATATAGTAGAACTAATGCATTCTGTACGACACAATTACAGGGAAAATCAAGAGTTATAAGAAACCATGCCACCACGGTCCATGACCTCCACTATAGAGCCTCCATAGTGGCCTCTAGCTCAGTTTCCTTCATCTCATCTTGATGCCACGGGAAAATGGGACTAGGGCTTCTATGATGAGTTAAGTGGGACCATAAAAAGGTCAATGCCGAATCAAATGGTCTTAAAAACCTATAAAATGCATCTGAGACACATACCCAAGCATAAAATAGAAATAGATGTGCAAATTAATCACTATGATATGCATTTCTCTAAGAAATGCTAGCAAATTTCCAAAACAATGCAGATTTTAAGCACTTATTAATAATTAAAACCAAGCTACCCTTTTGCTAAGGTTTTTGGCATCCTGAAGATTTTCTAGAAACTTCCTAGTCAAGATATTCTACAATCTATGTAACCTGCACAAACCTCCTCATGGTCTATCCTTATGCGTTTCATGACCTACCAAAAGACTGTCGTTGGTGAGTCTATCGTCTATGATAAGTTTGCTAATTTGCTCAAGGCATCTACTTGTGATTCTTTTATCTTGTAATGTGCGTTATCTCAAAATTATAGGAAATCTTTCAAAGGTTGCTAAATTATGGCCAAATACTTAACTACCTATTTTCATATAACTTCAAACTCTCTTTTAATCTTACTTACCACTAGTTAGAAGTCACCAAAGACATTGACATTCTTCACCTCCAAGTTCTTGTATGTCTTTAGTCTTAGTACAATGGGCTTATATTCTACTTCAACACTAGTGGATAGAAATGCAAACCTCAAGGCATACTAACGCTTCTATCCCTCTATAGAGATTAAAATCATGTTAGTCCTTAAACCATTTTATGTCAAGAAACGATCTACATAAGCTATCCACCACTTTGATTCTAGTTCTAAGTCTTTTATCTTTGAACAGACGCTCATCTAAGAAGTCAGATTAGGCTTACGCCTTGATGTCTATTTAGTTTGTACTCTATATCAAATCTACATAGCTCTATTAGCCCAAAGCAACATTCTTCCTAAAGAATCATTTTCTCCATCATTAAAAAACACAAAGTGCCATACACCCTATCAACTTATGGACTTTCCTAGAAGTCTTAGGACTGTGCATCTCCAATATATCCTTCATCATTTTTAGATTTGCTTTGATCCCTCTTTTATTTATCATGAATCCCGAGAAGTTCCCTATTGATACCCTAAATCACAATTTTTGAGATTGAGCTTTATGTCATAGTTCTTTATGGCGTTGAAAGTCTATTCAAGATCTAACGTATGTTGATCTAAAGTATTTTCCCTAACTATCACATTATCAATGTAAAATTTCATATTTCTTCTAATTTAATTTGAAAAGCTTATTAACTAACTTCTTGTACGTGACACTAGCATTCTTAAATTTCTTTATAACGACAAAGGTCCTGGTGTGTGATGAATGTTATATGATCCTAATCCTGCTCCCATATAGGTTTTTGATGAAAACCTAAATAGCCAAGGGAACTTATGACCACTAGTAGAATCTAACAATTGATTAATGTTTGGGACTAGAAAGCAAGTTTTTGGATAAGCCTTGGATAAATCTACATAGTCACACACATCCCAAAAAAGCCATTGGGCTTTTTAGCATAACAACATAGGCCATTCATTTTAGGTAGTAGCACTACTTAATGAATCCAATATCCAATAACTTTTGCACCTCTTCTAAGATTACCTTTTTTTCTATCAGCAACAAGGTTTCTTCTTTTCTGCTTAACAGGTTTCACCTTAGGATTTATGGTCAATGTGCACACCATGATTTTTAGATCCATCTCTAGCATCTCCTTTGCTACATAATCAAACTCATTTGCATACTACTTTGTAGGTATTTTAAGAATTCTGTGTACCCTCGCTTCAAGTTTACCTCTATCTCCATAGTCTAAATTCACCTTGTGCCAGAGGAATTTCCTGTAGTTGGCCTTTAGGCTCAGGCCTGGGTTCTTGTTAGCCTTGTTGCTATTTGATGAACCAACACTACACTGACCCTTGGTTGTTGCATGGCATGTCTTTTGTTTCCATGTCCCTTTCCTGCCTAATACTCAAGGACTAGGAACAAGGTTTTTAGGGTTGCTATATATCTCTACCTTGCACTCTTTTGATCTCCCAAAATCATACCTATGAAACATTTGTCTACTACATATTGTATCTCTAGGTTGTATATGAAAATTATTGCTCTTAAAGTGGTCAACAGTAGTCTTCTCACTAGCAAGTTGACAGTAGAGTGATCTTGTCTCCTTAAAGATCATCTTTGGTTAAGAATCTATTGTTACTCGAGTCGCCTTAGAATGTCCCTAATCTAGAATTTCCAGGTCACCCTTCAACTTGACAATCTAGCCAGATGTAGTCCCTCAATGATTACTTGTATTATTTTGTTTAGGGTTTCTTCTTGATGATTACCTTCTTCTCAACTCTCCTGTTAGGCACTTCCTCTTCCTTTGAGATCTACTCTTGAGGAATTTATATACCTTTCTTTTCTTAGCCAAGTTATCCAATGCCCTATCCAAATTGCGACAGTACTCTGTGTCATGGTTGTAATCCTTATGAAATTCACACCACTTCTCTTTGTTCTTATTCTTAGGCCCTTGCTTTAAAGATTTAAGCTTATCTATTATATACACATGTAATCTCCATCAGGATGTCACTCCTAGAGGCATTGAAGAGAGATGTTGTCTTATGGAATTTTTTGCTCTCTTTTATTTGTAGTTTTACTTCTAAGGTCGTTTTATCCTTTCCTTTAGGCACTCTTTTTATAGTCCCTGATCCTTGTACCACTACTTCAACCTAAAGATAATCCTCTGCTTTCTACATGGCTTCTGCCAGTATGGCTAGTGGCTTCCTCTTCAATTTTTCTCTAAGCTTGATATGTAACATTTCATTGACAAAGGCTACCCAGGGCACATTTGGTTTCAAATCTATAACAAAAAGAGTGTCCTTGTTGAACCTATTAACATAGTCATTAAGAAAATCCGCATATCATTGAAGTAAATTTATCAACTCTACAGCTTATTTTAGAATCTTTTTAGTTCTGACAAAGTGACCGGTAAACTTCTTGGAAAGATCCTCCTAAAATTTTACAGATCCTGAGGGAAGTTTATTAAATCATGTCTAAGTCATTGGAAAATATCTGCAAAAAATATGGCCTCTATATGAGAAGGTTGTAAGGGGTTATTTAGTTCACCAGAAGTGGAATGTAATGCGATGGGACTTGAAACTTTGAAAGAATGGAATGGAACTTAATTCTTTGATATCATGTTTTTGTTCATCAAGTAATGGAGTCGATATTTTCTTACTATTGGTTTAGTTGTAGAATGAAATCAAGTTTGTTATTTTAAATTTTCTCTAATATCAATATAAATTAATGTAAGGCTTTAGATCTAAAATTAGGGTCATGATTTTAACTACAAATTCCCTCAAATTCTCTTTCTTTATGTCTCACTCCTTCCTTTACTTTCTCTCTGTGCAAAGAACCTATGCTCCTCCACAGTTTGGATGCCTATAGCCATGGTGTTTCCTCCATTCCTAAAGCTGATGAAACTCTCTCTTTCTTCTTTCTTTCTTTATGCTAGCCTACCCTGCTCGTCCATCACAAAGAATTGTAGATCTGGCCACACTCTTTACTGCACTACCTTACTACAGTCACATCCCCTGATGCCAAAGATTTTGATATGCTCTCTCCATGTTCCTCAATCTCTGTTCCTCTCTCTCTCTTTCTCTCTCTCTCTCTCTGGGTTCTTGATGCACGTAGATCTATTTACTTGTTCTCTCTCTATCCTCCTCGTCTTCTATAGATTTATTCTTGTTATTGTCGCTGATGCCTTCCTCCTTTTCGAAGGACGACGAGTGCTTGGATGATTATATTATTGTTGCCTTCTCCCTCCCTCTTGCTATCTCTAGGCAGTGATGGTAAACAAGGATGGTAAATAGTGCCGGAACTTAAATGTAATTTTTTTAAAAAAAATGTTGATTCTTAATAGGGATAGAAATTGAACCCTTTGGAAGATCGAGGGGATCAAATCCATTAGACTTTGGGGGGGGACTTGATACCCTCAAGATTTCATGCTTCATTCCTGAAGCCCAAACCAAACACCCATAAAGTATATTTAGGTTAGATAGTATCTATATGCTCTTATGGGTATGTGATCTCCTCACAAGTTCCTATATTAAGCACCTAAATCCTCTAGGAATTTCCACTTTGTAGATTTTAAGATCAAAGAGTGTTTTTATGGCTGGATGTATGGCTGGAAGGGTATGCTAATCACTTACCTTATGATTCTGCCCATGATTGTGCTGCATATTTTCTATATTGGCCTAGTTAGTGATGACCTTAACTAATGCCAAGCCTTATTATTAAAAGTGTTCTCTTTGACCTTTTTTCGACAGAGACTTTTCTTATTCGAACTTCTTCCATAAGGATTTCTTTTACCCACTCTTTTTCTAGTTTGAGTTTTCTCTTATTTTTTGACTTTCCCATGTCTTTCCCTTAGGAAATTTGTTCTCTATATCCCTATCAACAAGCTCCTCAGGGATAACCCCATATCACATGAGTTTTTAGAACCCTTTTCAAGGCCCTTATGTGAAAGTCTTATAGGGGTAGTTTTGATGAACTATTTGAGCAGTTAAGAAAGCATCTAGCTTTTTTATCATAAGGGCTAAGGCCTTATTGACCTTTGAAGTGATCCGTTCATCCACTAGCCTCTACACATGGTCTTTTTGTTCTAAAACATGAGTATGCCTTTAGACAAATATCTTCCTGGTCTGAAGCATCTTCTACTACATGGTTTCCATTGTTGCCGAAGGGTTTGTCATTAGGATCTACATCTTTAGACCCTCTAGTTTCTTTTTCTTTGCATCTGTAGGCCCTCTAGTTTCTTTTCCCTTGCAATTTTCCTCGTGTCACACATTTCTTAACACAAGTTCTCCTCAACAACACCAAATGTTCAACATAGGTAGAATTTGGGTTGTAGTTTAGCATCAAGAAGCTTGCACCACTGTCTAAGGAAACTTGCAAGATGAACTCTTAGAAGATGGCATTTTCCTCATCTTCAACAACCTCTAATTTTCAAGTTAAAGAGCAAATCTAAGGGAAATCTATTAAAGAATTATAGGAAATACCAAATGTTTGCTTGTGTATCCTTGTCTTCAGGGTCTTCCCATGACTTGTTTATATAGTGTTATTTAGGCAGTTCTCTTAGTTCAGGGTCTTAGTGGAATTTCAAATCTACGTGATATAAATTTATCCTTATTCATGTTTATCCCTTGAGATCTTTTTCCGCTAGTTGTTCCTCTGGACCTTAGCTAGATCTAATGCAAGTTATAGGTAAACTTATGAGATTTAAGACATTTTGACTAGATGTACACTGAGCTTCCTATTTGGGCTTAGGTCTAATGCTCAATATAGTAGGTTTGTCTAACCCAATTGTCTTTCCTCCACTGGGCGTCTTAGGATTTAGCCCATTACCCATGGATAATTTTATCTAACTAAATCAACTTCAAATTATGAACGGTACTTAGCTTCTTGTTGGATTGTTTTGAGAAACCTACCTTATCATGACATGAATGATATGAGAAACTTACCTTATGGTAATATGGATGAAAACTGAAGCATTGATAACATGAGCTACTTATGTGTATTGGCAACTGCATCAAATACTTTGTTTCTTTATTAATATTGGAAAACACTTGCATAGTTATGTTTTATTGGATAAGGGCGATGATGGAAAGGAGAACTATTATTGCACAGACTTAATTTGTTACCCTTTTTGTTTGGTTGGTATTGTCGTCCTGTAGATTAAATATTGAGCAGGCTCTCACTATATGAATGTAACAGAAATATTTCTATTGGCAAGGATTGTATCAAAATTGAATTATAGTGTTGGATGCAAAGTATGTATAAATATTTTGTAATAGTTATTGTTAAGTACATTACTCGTAAATATATTTAGCAAATGCAAGTTTCCTTGAATTTGGTTGGGGGGTTTGTATATTTTTAAGTTTGACGTATGCCCACTTGTAATTCCTATGGTCTTTTTTTTGGGCTCCCCCCAAAACCTTTGCGTTTGTGTATGAGATGTCCAGAAGCTTACTTAATGCTTGCAATTGTTCATCCCGATCTACAATGGTCACAAAAAGCATTGGTTGCTAATGGTTGCCAATTATGATGCTAGGTACCAAATGTCTTCGATTAGTAGTTGGCTTATACATCAATCAAACAGCTGTAGTAAGATAGTAATCCTACCCGCAATGATTTTGTTTGCCAATTATACAAAGTGTAGCATCTTCATGATTGTGTTTGTAGACGCTTTTTTTACGTATTACTTATAATATTTGGAATGTATTCGCACATGCTAAAGCGGGATATCAATTAACCTAACTTTCTTAAGCAAGATAAGTATGATTCACTCTCATTGATGCACATTTCCTCATGTATCAATATTCTTATGACATATATAAAAACTAAATTAAATTATACTTCCATTTAGACAGTAGGCATGATTTGTAAGTATTCATGGTATTTTCATATATTTTTTTTCTCCCCTAATGTAGAGGGCATGTGCTTCTGTAACACCCCCAGCCCCAAGGGCCAAGAGTGCTACGTTTTCTTAACGTCTTACTAAAAATTTTGGGGCGAAACGGACAAAGTTTTCCCTAAAAACTGACCGTTTCCAGGCTAAAAGCCTTACAATAAACCCCTGTAAATCAACGGAAGCGTAAAACATTTAAAAGAAGCTCCATGGCCACACATCGGATTTCATAACTCAACGAGCCACCCGCTCGGAGTACACCGAACAGAATAGTTCATTAATAAAGAATAAATGAAAGGTACAACTCAATGGTTCACACAACCGGAGTATTGGGGTTTACATCCTAAAACATAGCTAACTTTAACCAAGAAGACATCTAACTAATTAGATGGTTGGCTCACACAGCCACACAGAGTGACCTTTACACCATATGCATTATATGAACTAGAATACTTGTTTACAAACATTTACAAACTAAGAATACATTACATGACTTCATTAAAAACGTAAGTAGGCGCATATTACACCTTGCAAGCGAGAATAGACTTCATCTTGATATAGCTGACTCAACTTCTTCCTGTCACAAAGAAAACCTGGCGGAAAAGGGGAAAGAGTAGTGGGATGAGCAACCACACGCTCAGTGAGTGTCCCCCGACCCCCTTAAAACCAAAACCGTTGCAGGCAATAATATTCATATTAGTCACATACCACGTATTCATACTTTACTATCATATTAGGCAGTCATTAAATCCTTATGAAAGGATTACTAATCATAAACTTCATTTTAACCACTCAAACACATTTCTAGGTCCCCAAATGACTAAGTTCTTTACTACCAAGCAGTTGAGCACATAAGCGAGCACCAAGGGCTAAGCATAGGGATATTTCTTTTTCATAATCACAACTTCTTAGCATTCCATTTAAACTATGCATGAAACCTCAATATACGGTGTGCACATACGGTTATTTCTTTTCATAAGCATACTTTTCTTGGCGTTTCATTCATATGATATACACAAGGCGCACATAAATTTTAAGTCTCATTCAAACCTCATCCATAGGGTATGCATGAAATATGCTCATAAGGCTTCCTTTTTCATAATCGTATCTTATTTACCATCTCATTCATAAGTTATACTTGGAATGTGCACATAACGTTTTATTCTCATTAGCATGCTTTACTCAAATTTCATTCATATGATATGCACAAGCATCTTTCTTTCTTTCTATGAAAACACTTTACTTAGCCTTACTTGAAATCTCATTCACATTTCATTCATAAGACAAGTACAGAGCATCCACAGAAGACATTTCTTGTTTTCTTGAGAACACTTTGCTCAGCCTCTTGAGACCCATAAAAACTCTTTTCTCAGCCTCCTTAAGGCTCATTTTCATAAAGAAAATCTCTTTTGTATTGGTCGTATAAGGACCCTTATAACTTTTCACATTTCATTCAATTGGCCTCTTAATGGCCCTTGAAACTTTCTTTCTTCTGAAATACTTAAAATGGAAAAATGCCAACTGCTTTTCTTTGCTTAATAGGAAAAATACATTTGGCATAAGACTATTACAGGATGCTGATTGGGTGAGATCTATTCTCAAACCCCATAGTGACACCTAACGCTCACACTAAGCTCTTACTTCCAGAACGGCTACATAACATATCGGACCATCACATCACCCTCGTCAGGGTCTTCTAGGGCCTCCTAGTACTAGGACTTATCCCCTAGGCTAACATCATTCATAACATATTGTCCGAAGCACATCATCTTAGCCAATTGAAAGCGTATCAGCATAACGGCTAATAATTTTGCTGCCTCTCACAGCAAAATCTTTTTTCATACATCGCACTTTCTTTTTAATCAAATTCTTTAGGGATTCCCCTGTTCAAGCGAGTTCACCCCCAAAACAAAGTTCGTATAGCTAAAATAGGCCATTAATTGCTAATAGTCAGGGCTACTATTGTTTTGAAACACGAAAAACATCCTTTTTCAAAACAATACCTTCGCACGCATAATGCATCTTATTAATATAAAAGGGGAGGGATGCACACATAATACATTTAAGCACTTCATAATCATTTCAACACAATGAGCCACACATGACCTCGCAATCCATACGATTGCGGTTAATTCACAACCCAGGCTCCCTCCTCACAAGCACCGTACCATAAGAACCTCGAACCACTCATAGTTCTTCCTCAAACCATCTAACTACTATCTTGGTTTTGCAGTTCATTAATCATAACATATTGTCATGCTAGCTTATAAAGAGATAGGGTTTAGATACTTACCTGGGCAAGCAGCACCATCCAATGGTGCGTTACAGCAAGCATACATACATATATATACAATCACATCCACATATATAACTATAGTACTTTACTTGGCAACTCAAGCATGAATTGACTCTAAGCATTTATAGTTTACCCCTAAGTTATTTAATGAACAAGAGTTAACTAATCGTACATATATCAAACCTAAACATTCGTAAATCATTTCGAAGTTAACAAACGATTATGAAATAACTAAGCATATATACGTTGATTCTAAACACTTATAATTCCCTTTGAAATTAATAAACGATCATGGAATGACTAAACATATATACGCTGATTCTAAACACTTACGACTCACTTCGAATTTAATATACGATTATGAAGCGACAAAACATATGTACATTAATTCTAAACACTTTCGATTCACTTCGAAGTTAATATACGTTTAGGAAACGACTAAACATATATACGTTAATTCTAAGCGTTTATCATTCGTTTCGAAGTTAGAAAACGATTATGAATTAACTAAACGTACATTCGTCGTTTCTAAACATTTATAATCCACTTCGAAGTTAGTTTTCAGGCATGAATTAACTGAATAGGTTCGAATCAAAGCTAAACTTCCATAATTCACTTCGAATTAAATCTTCAGGCATGAATTAACTGATTAGGTTCGAATCAAAGCTAAATAGGCATAATTCACTTCAAATTAAATCTTCAGGCATGGATTAACTGAATAGATTCGTATCAAAGCTAAACACGCCTAATTCACTTCGAATTAAATTT
Organism: Carnegiea gigantea; assembly: GCA_029747015.1. Lineage (NCBI taxonomy): Eukaryota > Viridiplantae > Streptophyta > Magnoliopsida > Caryophyllales > Cactaceae > Carnegiea > Carnegiea gigantea. The sequence continues at coordinate 110,810 of JAKOGI010001515.1, forward strand.
TCAGGCATGAATTAACTAAATTCACTTGAATCGATTCTAAACCACTTTCGAGTACTAATCAACTAAACTAATATATATCGATTCGAAGTTACTATCGGGCATAAACTAGCTAAACTTAACATGCTTTGCAACTTAAAACTTAAAACGATTTTAAAACTACTAATACTTAGGAGGCGAGAAACACCCACCTCGAATCCAAGCTAAGGCACCCAACTCCTAAGCTAATTGGGCAATTTGAGGCCGGGTTCGAGTCCCATGTGGTCAGTCCTGCTAGTGATAGTGCTGAGGGTTCAAAACCCTAACCCTCAAGTCCCTAATTCGAGTCGCTGGACTCAAGCCCACCCTCGACGGACGCCTGGCCGTCGACTTCCGCCCTGGTCATCGTGGTATGACCCCTTCTCCCCCTCGCTGTCTCGATCCCCCTTCTTCTCTCATCTCTGCTTACCCTTGCGATTCCCGCCGTCGGCCGGTAATGGCCCGCCGTCGGCCTTCCCCCTCTCGCTCTCCCTCCCTCTCTTGCTTCTCTGTTGGGTCGCCGGGGAGGGTGGTATCGCCGGGGAGGGTTGTGAGAAATCCAGAGAAACCAACCCCCCCTTTTTTTTTGTGTGTGTGTGTGTCGTGAAAAAAAAAATAGGGGCTTCGGCCCCTTATACTTTTTATTTTTGGTTTCTTGGTCGCTTGCCCATTCAACTAAAATCGTTAATCCAATCTCGCGACCTCCTATTCTAAACCCAATCGTTAGTATGGCCTTCTATCGACTATTCGTTCCCAAATATATAAAGGTTCGATTTATTACACATCGAACGACTTCTAAGGTTGACAACCTCATGGTATTAAGGAAACGACTAAATAAATCGAATAACGACTAAATTAAATTATCGATATAATTTAAAGGCACAAATAGCACAAATTAACTTTGAAATCAATAACAGTAATAATAATCCCTTTTTAATAAAATTATAGCCCCCAAAAGCACATCGATAATCATTTAATTCATACAGCTACTAAAAATACGATTTTATAACATAAAAAGGTAATACAGTTAGCTTAACGGAAAAAAATTGCGGGTCTTACACTCTCCCCCCTTAAAAGAATTTCGTCCTCGAAATTCTAAATTAGAGCTCGGTCTTTCCTAGAATGCATGCACACAACTAGGATTTACGCAGTAGGTTTTCAAAAGACTTCATTTTGCAGACACTACTTCTTTTAAATCGAAAGAAAATGGCTTATGGTATCCAGTCTCCTCCTCGCCAATCCTCTTCAAGCGTCTACTTGCTCTATTTAGGCACCGAGGGCAAATCACATCAAAGAAGGGCAAATGAGTTGGTGTGGAAAACCATATCAAACTTGCTTTTAAAAATCAAAAGGAAACAGGCTTTCAATTATCTAGATTTAGTCCACATGATAAGCAACAACTCTATGCATACGCATTTATGAGTGCGCATCAAAAGATATGACAACTGGGATCATGACATCTCAAAGTCATGTGCCAGTAGTCTCATCCTAAAAACATGAATCCAATGCACTTTTAGGATCATAATAATTGATATGGAGATTCCTATAACACATTGGGATGATAAGGACATCACGCAGCACCACGTAGCATCACTTAAGCGCAACAGTATTACATAGCATTGCATAGTATTAGTAATTTAGTATTCTCAGGCCTAGAAATCACAAGCATCATGCAGCCATCTAGTACGTATATAGCAAGCAATTACAAAATGGAAGCATGCACAACTAATGTTCGTTTGTTTATACATCCGTCACAACTAGCCTTTAGGCCTTGCATTCATGGCGACTTAGACAGGACATGCTAAAATCATATGAAGAGGTTAACAACAGAGCACGGAAGGTCAAGGATCACGAATAGCATGAACTCACATAATCATGTTGATAGGAACAACTTGGAGAAAAGGTGCTAATCTAGAAATGCGAGTTAATAACTTTGATGGTGGGAAGGTTTTTCCTAGGGTCACCACTTGGCGCTGACTGCCTCTTAAGTCATAGATTCATACGAATGGTTATGCTCCTAAGGTCATCTTATCATGCTTCAAATACTGGCACATGCAGTTACTTAGCTAAAACATGGAATCATAGAAGTCTCGGAATGCAAACAATGAATCAGTGGTCATGTCGTGCTATGAATTACAAAGCTTATATTATCTGGATGACCAAGTCGTATACTAACCAACTTAAGTCAAGCAAACACCAAGTAGTGCAACAACTTATTCACAATCACATAGCTAGTCATGACCTAATTGCTATAGTGCATTAATGTTCGCGCATAATAGACGTGAGTGTCCACATATAGGATGACATGACCCTAAATGCTCTACGATGCTACTTTCTTACACATGAGATACATATGTCTATGAACGTGATTCATGTAAATGCAGCTCTATTGTCAGTAGTCATGCATTACATACATCGAGTTCAACTAATCCAACTCTAACACGAGAGAATAGTATTGATGGGCTGTAAATGATGATCCAAGAGTCATGGTGTGAAACTAACTACATAAATCAATCGTTCTAACTAATACAGTCACATGTTTAATTAAATTCAAGCCAAGCAATTACAAAAACTCACTTCGTTGGCATTTGATCACAAACACGTTGATGGTTATATACGACAATCCTATCTATATGTATTCTTATGGTCTTACACAGCACATGACACCATAATAAATCTTTAAAACAGGCGGACCCACATGTTGTCACATAGAAAGAGCACTTAGATGTGTAGGTATGCGTGCAATCCCACTTTTGCAGCCTATGGTCAACTAGAATTGTGTGAGTATGGTTGACATCAATGGCCTCATAGGCACACATTGAGGTCTTACGAGGTACATCTATCTTATAGGTGATCATAGGACTCTCACTGCAGGTCGCTTACCTTAGTAGGGATCATTCCTATGTACAATTCCAAGGTCTGCTAGGTTCTTCCTCCCTTTCGCTTTCTAGGTGTATTAAGGTTCGTTCGGGCCAAAATATTGTCACCCCACTCACGAATAACAATGCATATAATAAAAAGAACAAGTAATGCATGGTTTAGGCAATAATAGCAAAGAAGGGGAACATTAGGTACACTACGCAATGGTTAACGAAGTCCCATCATTAGCATATAGTCTTCAAGCAGGCATACAAAAGTAGCCTCTAATATACTCAGGGAATTTAGAACTCAAAAATGGAAGATATCATTTAGTAGGATTATAAATTATAGCAACCGATCTCGACACGTATAGTACAATGGCATGTACTTGGAAACCTAAGCTCATTCATCATAGCTAAAGAATGTAAAGCAAAACTTGACTCGACAGCGAAAAAGACATTAACATTTCGAAACTTCGGATTTCAAAGGTGAAAAATAGTTGATCTGTTTTGAACTTCTTCTCTACCAACTTTTGAGTACGTCTGCTCACTCCATTATGGAGCTCGAGGAGCAAATCGTACTTCAGGAACAAAGATGAGCTTAAAGAAAGATTTTTCAATCGTTCGAGTTTAAATCGACGTGCTTGAACTATTGATCGTCTTATTAGAGCGCACGAAGAAAACATTTATCATTCAAAACATCACTTAGCTCACACGAGAACACGGAAGTGAATTGGGTTCACATCCTAACACACGGCTCACATTTTATTCGATCAGCTTACCCGAATCGCATAAAAGTCAATCAATGAAGTCAATTAGCACATTAGGAACATATTATACCAATGGAGCACCCACAACTTCACCTCGATGTAGGGAGCTATCTGACTCCTATACTTACGCCCAACTCACCACTTTCACTTAATTGACCTACTCGAGCCTCACATAAGTCGCAAATGGTTATACTATAAGATACACTTGCACACTAAGAAGGCACATGTCACATTATCACAAAGTATTCCTAAACGACTAGATGAAATGCAAGACTCAGGTCGCGGCCTATGGTCGCAAGACCTTTGCTCTGATACCATCAATTGTAACACCCCCAGCCCCTAGGGTCAAGAGCGCTACGTTTTCTTAACGTCTTACTAAAAATTCTGGAGCAAAACGGGCAGAGTTTTTCCTAAAAACTGACCGTTTTCAGACTAAAAGCCTTACAATAAACCCCTGCAAACCAACGGAAGCATAAAACATTTAAAAGAAGCTCAACGGCCACACGCCCAAGTTTATAACTCAATGAGCCACCCACTCGGAGTACACCGAACAGGATAGTTTATTAATAAAGAATAAATGAAAGGTACAACTCAACGGTTCACATAACCGGAGTATTGGGGTTTACATCCCAAAACATAGCTAACTTTAACCAAGAAGACATCTAACTAATCAGATGGTTGGCTTATATGGCCATACAGAGCGACCTTTATCCCATATGCATTAATATGAACTAGAATACCTGTTTACAAACGTTTACAAACTAAGACTACATTACATGACTTCATTAAAAACGTAAGTAGGCACACATGACACCTTGCAAGCGAGAATAGACTCCATCTTGACATAACTGACTCAACTTCTTCCTGTCACAAAGAAAACCTGGCGGAAAAGGGGAAAGAGTAGTGGGATGAGCAATCACACGCTCAGTGAGTGTCCCCCGACCCCTTAAAACCAAAACCGTTGCAGGCAATAATACTCATATTAGTCACATATCACGTATTCATACTTTACTATCATATTAGGCATTCATTAAATCCTTATGAAAGGATTACTAACCATAAACTTCATTTTAATCACTCAAACACATTTCTAGGTCCCCAAATGACTAAGTTCCTTTACTAACAAGTAGTTAAGCACATAAGCGAGCACCGAGGGCTAAGCATAGGGATCTTTCTTTTTCATAATCACAACTTCTTAGCATTCCATTTAAACTATGCATGAAACCTCATTATATAGTGTGCACATAAGGTTATCTCTTTTCATAAGCATACTTTTTTTGGCGCTTCATTCATATGATATACATAAAGCACACATAAATTTCAAGTCTCATTCAAACCTCATCCATAGGGTATGCATGAAATATGCTCATAAGGCTTTCTTTTTCATAATCGTATCTTACTTAGCATCTCATTCATAAGTTATACTTGGAATGTGCACATAACGTTTTATTCTCATTAGCATACTTTACTTAGATTTCATTCATATGATATTCACAAGCATCTTTCTTTCTTTTTGTGAAAACACTTTACTTAGCCTTACTTGAAATCTCATTCACATTTCATTCGTAAGACAAGTACAGAGCATGCACAGAAGACTTTTCTTGTTTCCTTAAAAAAACTTTGCTTAGCCTCTTGAAGCCCATAAAAACTCTTTTCTCAGCCTCCTTGAGGCTCGTTTTCATTAAAGGAAATCTCTTTCGTATTGATCGCATAATGACCCTTATAACTTTTCACATTTCATTCAATTACCCTCTTAATGGCCCTTGAAACTTTCTTTCTTCTGAAATACTTAAAATGGCAAAATGCCAACTGCTTTTCTTTACTTAATAGGAAAAATACATCTGGCATAAGATCATTACAGGGCGCTGATTGGGTGAGATCTATTCTCAAACCCCATAGTGAGACCTAATGCTCACACTAAGCTCTTCCTTCTGGGACGGCTACATAACATATCGGACCGTCACATTACCCTCATCAGGGTCTTCTAGGGTCTCCCAGTGCCAGGACTTATCTCCTAGGCTAACATCATTCATAGCGTATTATCTGAAGCACATTATCTTAGCAAATTGAAAGCGTATCGGCCATAACAGCTAATAATTTTGCTGCCTCTCACAGCAAAATCCTTTTTCATACATCGCATTTTCTTTTTAATCAAATTCTTTAGGGATTCCCCCTTTCAAGCGAGTTCGCTCTCAAAACAAAGTTCGTACAGCTAAAATAGGTCGTTGATTGCTAATAGTCATGGCTACTATTGTTTTGAAACATGAAAAACATCCTTCTTCAAAACGATACGTTTACACGCATAATGCATCTTATTAACATAGAACGGGACGGATGCACATATAATACATTCAAGCACTTCATAATCATTTCAACACAATGAGCCACACATGGCCTCGCAATCCATACGATTGCGGTTAATTCAGAACCCAGGCTCCCTCCTCACAAGCACCGTACCACAAGAACCTCGAACCACTCATAGTTCTTCCTCAAACCATCTAACTACCATCTCAGTTTTACAGTTCATTAATCATAACATATTGTCATGCTAACTTATAAAGAGATAGGGTTTAGATACTTACCTGGGCAAGCGGCACCATCCAGTGGTGCATTACAGCAAGCATACATACATATATATACAATCACATCCACATATATAACTATAGTACTTTACTTGGCAACTCAAGCATGAATTGACTCTAAGCATTTATAGTTTACCCCTAAGTTATTTAACGAACAGGAGTTAACTAATCGTACATATATCAAACCTAAATATTCGTAAATCATTTCGAAGTTAACAAACGATTATGAAATAACTAAGCATATATACGTTGATTCTAAACACTTATAATTCCCTTCGAAATTAATAAACGATCATGGAATGACTAAACATATATACACTGATTATAAACACTTACGATTCACTTCGAATTTAATATACGATTATGAAGCGACAAAACATATGTACGTTAATTCTAAACACTTACGATTCACTTCGAAGTTAATATACGATTAGGAAACGACTAAACATATATACATTAATTCTAAGCGTTTATCATTCGTTTCGAAGTTAGAAAATGATTATGAATTAACTAAACGTACATTCGTCGTTTCTAAACATTTATAATCTACTTCGAAGTTAGTTTTCAGGCATGAATTAACTGAATAGGTTCGAATCAAAGCTAAACATGCATAATTCACTTCGAATTAAATCTTCAGGCATGAATTAACTGATTACGTTCGAATCAAAGCTAAATAGGCATAATTCACTTCAAATTAAATCTTCAGGCACGAATTAACTGAATAGATTCGTATCAAAGCTAAACACGCATAATTCACTTCGAATTAAATCTTCAAGCATGAATTAACTAAATTCACTTGAATTGATTCTAAGCCACTTTCGAGTACTAATCAACTGAACTACCACATATCGATTCGAAGTTACTATCGGGCATAAACTAGCTAAACTTAACATGCTTCATAACTTAAAACTTAAAACGATTTGAAACTACTAATACTTAGGAGGCGAGAAACACCCACCTCGAATCCAAGTTAAAGGACCCAACTCCTCGGCTAATTGGGCAATTTGAGGTCGAGTTCGAGTCCCATGTGGTCAGTCCTGGTAGTGATAGTGCTGAGGGTTCAAAACCCTAACCCTCAAGTCCCTGATTCGCGTCGCTGGACTCAAGCCCACCTTTGATGGACGCCTGGCCGTCGACTTTCGCCCTGGTCGCCGTGGTCTAACCCCTTCTCCCCCTCGCTATCTCGATCCCCCTTCTTCTCTCATCTCTGCTTGCCCTTGCGATTCCCGTCGAGCCAAGTGACGGCTGGCAATGGCCCACCGCCAGCCTTCCCCCTCTCACTCTCCCTCTCTCTCTCGCTTCTCTGTTGGGTCGCCGAGGAGGGTGGTGTCGCCGGGGAGGGTTGTGAGAAATCCAGAGAAACCAACCCCCACTTTTTGTGCGTGTGTGTGTCATGAAAAAAAATAAGGGGCTTTGGCCCCTTATACCTTTTTTTTTCCCCTTGGTCGCTTGCCCGTTCAACTAAAATCACTAATCCAATCTCGCAATCTCCTATTCTAACCTCAATCGTTAGTACGGCCTTCTATCGACTATTCGTTCCCAAATATATAAAGGTTCGATTTATTACACATCGAACGACTTCTAAGGTTGACAACCTCAGGGTATTCAGGAAACGACTGAATAAATTGAATAACGACTAAATTAAATTATCGATATAATTTAAAGGCACAAATAGCACAAATTAACTTTGAAATCAATAACAGCAATAATAATCCCTTTTTAATAAAATTATGACTCCCAAAAGCACATCGATAATCATTTAATTCACACAGTTACTAAAAATACGATTTTATAACGTAAAAAGGTAACACGGTTAGCTTAACGGAAAACAAAAAATGCTGGTCTTACAGCTTCACCTACAAAGATATGTGCCACCTACATGAAAAATGCTTGGCAGACATCCTTATTTGAATTTCGAATACGCTAATGTGTTAGACAAAATGTGATCTTTCTTTTTGGTGATGCTCTGGAATATAATAAAATGGGGGACTCAGTACGCAAACACAATGGTGGCCATGTGTATGCTAGCATGTTCATATTCCACTCAATTTTAGTAGTATATACATGATTTGTGATGGTTATTTTAACTTGTTTTAGTATTTTATAGTTCATATATGGTGTTATGCAAGCATTCTGAAAAGTTGTAGTTACTTGGTTTACATGTAAGTTATACTCAAAAGCATCACATCTATGGCAACAAGGGATTTTGATTATTTTTTTATAACATCCTCCGGCAACAATGTCTTTATTGTACTATTTATTACAAGTGTTTATAATCGGTAATCGTATTTTGGAATATGACATTATCACATACGTATACATTGGAACTGTTGCATATTTTGCAACTTACATCTCCAAGTAAATTCACTTTGACAATTCTACCCTTGTTCCTACTCATACAAAGGTTGCAACATTAACTGTTTTGCAAATTAAATGCTCAAATTTACAACGAAGTTTGTTGTATATAAGTACAAGCTCGTTTACCCATGTTTAAACATTTGTTCACCATAGTACAAATATGTTTTAAAGGTGAACTCATTATATATTGTGTGTATATTATCTTATGTATTATATATATTATACATCCACGCAATATCTTCATATGAACATAGCCTATTTCACTTTTTTAATTGACTAAAGTTGGAAGAAAAGGCAACAAATTCTCTTGAAGGAAAGCGAATGCGGCTAAGATGAAATTGTGAACAATTGATTTCATAAGTTGTCTATTTATAATCTTGAACCGCGAACCCTAGAAATTAAAATTGCCAAGAGTACTTTTTGATTAGGGGAGGAAAAGTCCAAATTTCATAGTTAAAGTGTGCAAAGAAAGAAAGAAAGAATCCATATGATACTGATTCAAAAAAAAAAAAAATGCCATTAGTTAAGAAACTAATATAGACTTGTGATATGCATAGAGCATTTTAATCATCAATTTTCTTTTTTTTTTAAAAGAAACATTGTACTTC